>CM069441.1:129383292-129983292 GCA_035610835.1 Ophiura sarsii | reverse complement strand
GCGTCCCCAGACGCGAAAACGCAATGTAACGAGAAGCCTGATTCCAAGTAGTTCTACCTTTATTGCGTTGCTATAATATATATTTCAGTCTCGCAAAACAACTATACTATACAGTGTGAGTCAAAAATGAAGTTGATCATGAATGAATATTTTTCCAAAAAGACCAAAGAAAGCTGACAAACCAATGAAGCACATATTCAAAGAGCATTATTGTTCTGCTTATATAAAACAAACAAATTGTTGAAATTGATTTGCAGCTGTCCACACAATACTAAATCCTTTGAAATTATCTGTCTAAATGAAGACCAAAGAGTACAATTCACAAAGAGTCATGTATATTCAAATGAGATTCAAACCCGGGACTTTCAAACACGGTAGAATGATATGAATAATCAATAATCTGCGGCTAACAACCCGAGTCACCACTGATATTATGAGGAAAACATGTAAATCCAGGTGTAAATCAATTTCTTAAATTAAATTTTAAATGTTTCAGTTGCAATTGCATTGCATTTTGCATTCCGTTGACAGCTCAAAATAAAGGTTCTTTTAGTAAAAAAGACAACTCTTTTATATCAATGGATTTTATTCTCACTTTAATTAATATCTGTGTTTAATGTCCCAGGTATAAACATCTTTTGAATTCAAAACAGGCATAACTATTGATAGCAAAAGGCAATTCCAGTTATTCTTTTCTTAAATTTAAAGTGGAAAGTTCTTTCAATACATGTTTCATTGTTTGAATCGCCCAGGTTTAAATATTTTTTGAATTTGAATGAATCGGTATTCTTTACTTCACACCTTTTTAGGCAGTTCATTTCAAAGGATTTAGCATTCTGTGGACAGCTGTCAAATGGGTTCCTTTCTTTTTAAAGCGAGTGGAAAAATATGTGCTATGAAATTATCACGATGAACATCTTTTTTACTCTCACTGTTGGTCATCTTAAAGAGAACCGTGGCTACCACGTGAAGGTGTGTTCAATTTAGCACGACTGATGATGATAAAAGCAAATATTAAATTGGGATTACAAAACGAAAGTTAAACAATTTTCAAAATGTTATACAAGATAATATTTATCATTTGGTCACATTTCAGTGACTTTAAAAAAATGTGCAGTAATCAACAAAACCTTTTATTAATATGTTCAATATATCTCAAACAATTCAAATACAAATTTTACCAAATTCAATTGAGTATAGTAAAGAGAATCCCAAATTTTACATATTTTTATGTCATTTCCGTTGCACCAACTCTTCCTTATTAAATTTGGATAAAATCTACAAATATCTGTGTATTGCATGGTTACATTCTGAGACGATTATAAACGTCTCAGGTTTTATCTATCTGTGAGTCTTAGCCTTCGTTGTAGTTCCTTACAAGCGACGTGTTACCAGGGCCATTGTCAGTAGGGCAATAACTGTTACAAGTAGAGAGCCTCGGACCATTCCTGAAATTCAAAAAGAGTGTCATTTTATTCACAGAGAAATAAAGTTTCGTGATTGCAGAGAATATGATTGTTGGTATCAAGAACACTTTCCACACGCAAACATCCGGGACACAACCACCACAATCTTATTCAGGAAATACGATCAGCCACAGCCACTTGTAGGCCTATGACTTGAAAATATTTGAAACTCAAATGCTCTTCGATGGGGACCGTGTCAAAATTGATAATTTTCATCTTTTGACTTTTTATAGGGTGAAGTCGAAAGCGATATACATGTATGTATTAAAAGATAGTAAGATAGGGATATGTTGTTGATACTTTTAAATCAATGTTCGAAAACTTATCTACACTCAGTCTTTTTTACATGTGAATACAAATGCAATTTAACTCGCTATATTACTTACCTACTCCGCTATCTGAAATCACACAACAAAAGAGATAATGGATTAATTTAATGTACAAATGTATTGTTATTTAACAGCGAACCCAAATACAATAGGCATTAATGTTGTGAAGGTTTCACTATTTTTTGCCATGATGCAGCTCCCTCATGGTAGCATGGTAAACGCCGGCTATTTTATACAACAACTTCTCCTGTGACTTTGCCAATTACACTGAGCCAAAAAAGAAACTTATAAAATGTTAACAGATCACCATAGGGGCAGTGCACATTTCTCTTGTGTCATTGAAGCAAACAATTGGTTATTGACTGCCATTTGAAGCGATACATTGCAGTAATATTGTATCCAAATTTGGTACATTTTCATGCACAGAATATTATTTGGTGATCTATTAAAATTGTATAAGTTTCTTTTTTTATAAGTTTCTTTTTTGGCTCAGTGTATAAGAGCTAGGCTATATTACATCTCTTAGAAGAGAATAAAAATTATGCATAGCAAATAATGTGCCTTTTTTAACAAGTTATATTAAATGCCTATAGGGTGTCCCGTAATGGTGCACATGTTTCACGTCATTACTCTTTTCAAGCATTCAGTATTTGGTATTATAAATATTAACATAAGCCACGTAGATAATTTAGTTAGCTTTCAAATGCCTTTGGTTTAAATGTAATTGCTCTTCCAAATCCAACAATATGTGAATATGCTTATACAATGATCAATCACAGGCACTTAAAACACTTTTTTTCTAAAATGGCCACAAGCCCGATTTTGAGTGATATCAAAAGTGCTTTATGAGCAGATGAGCAATTGAAATAGCAGATAAGCAATAAAATGAGCATTGAGTATGAACCGTGACGTGTGAGTATAGGATAAATAGGGGTAATTGGAACGCTAAAGCATAAATGAGTTTAAAACAAAGACATGGTATGTAATTCAGAGAACTTTTGCGTTTTGATTGAAAATAGAATTGATCGACGAACAGTTGCAAATGTTGTGCGATTAAGTAGTTTCAGTGGCGTAACCAGCGGGGGGGGGGGGGGGGGGGGGGGGGCAGGGGGCGGGAGGCCAGTGGCGTAGCCAGGTTTTTCTCAGTGGGGGGGCAAAGGGGGGGCCGGGAGTTTTGGTGGGGGGGCAACAACCAAATTGAGGATTGAATTTCCTTGTGTTGTGAATAGGTTAGTCCCAAATTATTTCAACTGACATTTCCCACAGGGGGGGCAACAGGGGGGGCAGAGAACCCCACAGGGGGGGCAGCTGCCCCCCCTTGCCCCCCCTTGGCTACGCCACTGGGAGGCCCCCACTTGGAACCCTTGCCCCCCCCAAAATGAAATCAAGTACGGCTGTAAATGAAATTTACAAACAAAGTACACACCAAATCCCCCCCAATAATGACATCGTGTCGGTTGAGATTGGCACTGTCATTCATTTGACGAAAGGAATCATGGAATTATGATGGTCAAAAGTAGGCCTACACATATGAAAAGAATTCCCAAAATGAAATATTATTTGGTACAAGCTTGTTTAGAGCCAAAATGTAGCTCAATCATCCAAAAAATAGCTGTAAAGTCGTCAATTTTCGATCATCTCTTGACTCAACAAATCTTAGGAGCCCCCCCCCCCCCCCCCCATTTCAAGTCACTGCCCCTTCTTGCCCTCCCCCCCCCCCAAATGGAAAAGTCTAGTTACGCCACTGAGTAGTTTATCTATTAATTGAACATTTTGTTAATTACAGAGTGTTCCGTTTCCCCAATTTCACTCAGCATAACCATTGGGGTAAGTGGAACAGCAGTTGAGGTAGTTGGAACTGGGGGCATTTCTTGCAAGGAGTGTGAAACAAACGAGGGACGTATTATACGTTTGGGTATTAAATTGGAACACTCGGTACGATGTTGCCAGATTTTGTTTACATCGTTTGGTGAGGTTGCTTTTCAAGGTCATGTTTAAAGTCAAGATTCAAGGGTACTAGTCAATGAGGGAGTTCACAGTTGACGATGTTCTTTGGTCCCATTTGTCCATCAATCTTGTCATCTTTTGGCTATATTTTTTTGGTTTACAACAAGGACAAAATTGAAAAAGACATTTTATTCTCTATTGGGAACCGGCGTGGTAGGCTAAGGTAAATATAGTTATAATAATGCATTACCTTTTGTAGTCGGTGACATTCCGGTTGGTCCTATAGTATTAAATCGATAAAGAAACAGGAAATATTAGGGGCCTCTTCGGAAGGGGGAGGGGGGGGGGGGTCACAAATATATCAATGACCATTGCTATTTTTTATAACCCCCTATCTGATAACAACATTATTTTATGACCTCTCTATCGAAAGTTAGATTTTTTATGACCGCCCCCCCCCCTTCCCATTCGATGTTATTTTATTCTACACATTGAAAATACAAAATAATTGAAATAGACAGGAAAATTGAACATCGTAAATAATGTATTGCGGTATCCATGTTACATGTATGGTCCAAGTTTGGTTGCAATCGGTTTTGGTATTAAAAAGAAATTAGCATTTTCTGATGTCTTCCGCTAATTTTAAAACTTGACCTCAGATAACCTTTGACCTTAATATGTGACCTTTGACCTAATTGACATATGAAGGTATCCATGTTGCATGTATGATCCAAGTTTGGTTGCAATCGGTTTTGGTATTAAAAAGAAATTGGCATTTTCTGATGTCTTCCGCTAATTTTAAAACTTGACCTCAGATGACCTTTGAACTTAATATGTGACCTTTGACCTAATTGACATGAAGGTATCGATGTTGCATGTATATGATCCAAGTTTGGTTGCAATCGGTTTTGGTATTAAAAAGAAATTGGCATTTTCTGATGTCCCCTAATTTTAAAACTTGACCTCAGATGACCTTTGACCTTAATGTGTGACCTTTGACCTAATTGACATATGACGGTATCCATGTTGCATGTATGATCCAAGTTTGGTTACAATCGGTTTTGGTATTAAAAAGAAATTGGCATTTTCTTTTCTGATGTCTTCCACTTATTTTAAAACTTGACATCAGATGACCTTTGACCTAAATGTGACCTTTGACCTCATGTTGTATCTTTGTACCAAGTTAGGTCACTTTTGGACCTTGCATGTAAAAGATTAAAAATAACCATTTTATAAAGGCCTGCTTTAATTATTAAATTAAAAAGATATTGTCCATATTGTGTTGTATTTTATAAAGGGTATATTGTATCGTTTACATTTATAAACCGATCAAAGATAAAAACTTGAAGAAATAAAATGTGGCGGGTTGTTCCCCGGGGTTGTATTAGAAGAGAACGTGTATCTTTTTTAATTTTTGAAAATGACCCTTCTGACCCAGTCCATTTACACGGAATAGTTATGTTTGAATGAATCTTTGGAATCTGAATTGCTCAACAAAATTATGATCCCCCCTATTTTAGATTTTATAATTTATGACCCCCCTATTTGAGTATGTCACAAAATTATGACCCCACACTATATTTTGACACCCCCCCCCCCCCCCCCCCCCCCCCCCCCCCCCCCCACCCTTCCAAAGAAAATGACAGCCCTTTATTCAGAGGACCCCAGGTTTTTTTTATCTTGTCAGTGATCTAGAAATTATATTTGCCTCAACATTATCATTTGAAACATCGCGATTTGAGCTGTAGGCAATTCCATCATTTGTAATGGGGTTGCAGATCATTTTAAAGGCCGCAAATATATTTGCTGCCTGGAGCCATTGGCATTAAGAGATGTGGTGGAGGAAGCGCCCTCAATTACAAACATATATGATGAAAACTGGGGTTTGTATATTTTTGTATTACATGTATGAACTTACACCCATAAGGATTAAGAAAAATCAGCCCTCTTTTTACAACAAAACATCGATTCAAAAATAGGCCTACTGATCTCCGGCAGATCAGCATTTTACATGGTTAAGGGTGGTATTCCAACATATTTAAAACACTGTTTTAATCAAGTTTTGCTAGGTTTTTAGTAGAAACATCAATAATGGCAATTTTTAATGTTCATCTTAAATTCTGAAGTAAATTAATTAAAATTAAAAAAAATCAACATGACATTGTGTCCCTCTAAGGCAGGGGTTCTCAACCTGGAGGTCGTGACCCCATGGGGGTCGTTTTTTTCTAGGGGGTCATGAATGGGTCATAAATATAGCTTTTGGGGGAACCATTTTTATATTTCGCTCTAAAAAAGGCTTAAAAACTCAAAAAGAAACTTTCTAATATGCTAAACTTCCTGCTCGCTGACGCTCGCATCATACAGACTGTAACAAAAAGAGTTATACAATCGCAATTTTATTTTTAATCCAATGTTAAAATCATGCAATGTCAAAATTGTTTACACGTTGTGTTAAATTCCGTTTTGGCCACCAGAATCATTTTATTTCGTCTTTTTAACTACTTGCGTTTAATATTTATGACTAATCTACTAAGTCGTCTAGAAATCGGGTTGGGCCACTTTTACAATATTATACAATCTAATATCATGTATAAATTAAATGGTTAGGGTATCATGCAAGGAACATTAAAGAGAACAGTATAATTATTTTTCAAATATTTTTATTTAATTTGAATAAATAAATTCATAAAATAAATAAATAATATTTGTAAAGACATAACCTTCTTTGTTATACTTTTAACCACTTGAAATGAACCATTGTTGTCTAACAAGAGCGCTTTGCTACTAAACTCCTGGTTCGATTCCATTCATATTCATCCCAGTAGTTTTACCATTGATTAAACCAAAGTGGCCCAGGTGATTTCATGACTACTTTAGACAATTGATCATATCTCTGCTTACCGACCATCGATTGTCATGAAACAAAGCTTATTCGAAAGCTAAGAAAATTTCACTCGCATGCCATTAAAGCTCGAAACAAAAAATTTACGGGAGATATTTTTAATATTTTTTTCAAAACTGTATAACTCTTTTTGTTACAGCCTGTATAACCAAGCAATTTCAGTTTCAATAAATCGGGGGTTTTTTTCTTCCCTTTTTTGGGGGTCACGGTACTGACCAAGAATGTCAAAAGGGATCGTGGAACACAAAGGTTGAGACCGACTGCTTAAGGAGTCTATGACTTATTTCAACACCTTTCTGAAGTTTTTGCCCAATAACTTCCCCTATAAAATCTAATCCCTTCAATTTTCCAATCTATGATTCTACCTATAGGATGACCATGGCCGGAAATGTGTTAACTGTAGACGGTACTGGAGACAACAATCAGCTTTTAATGCACCTTTATTGTTTGGAATAGTAGGCCTACAGGAAATTCCTGCTATACAATGTACTCCCCGCAAATAAAATCGGAACAGGTGTGACGATACACGCAATGCATGAGTCTGAGGCTGAGTTCACATAGGACTCTATTCGGGTATACGGTGCACGTTTTGCAGGGCACACGGATAACTTAAAGGGACACTAAGAGATGTGTTGGCGGCTGCGCCCTCAATTATGATAAAAACTGGGATTAGTATATTTTTTTGTATTACATGTATGAACTTACACTAGTATAAGGATTAAGAAAAATCAGCCCTCTTTGTACAAGAAAATGTCGATTCAAAAATGCTCGTACAGCCGGGACGAGCATTTTACGTCCGACAGTATCCCCCTGCAGTACGCGTGATACATAACGCGAACCATATTTGCATAGAGGGCGTTTTTCAATAAATAGCGATGATATTTTTTTAATCAAGTTTTGCTGTGTTTTTGTTAGTAGAAACAACAATAATGGCAATTTTTAATGTTCATCTTGAATTCTGAAGTAAATTTTTAAACATTTAAAATTTTCAACACCACTTAATGTCCCTTTAAATCGAACAATGTAATTTCATAGTACCGGGTATACCTGCGTATAGTATAGTGGGAATCGTGCACGTTCGATACAGCGTATACCGCTCTGTTTGGATATGGCAGCTGCAATTCGTGTGTACAGGCGTTCTGAATTTCCCCTATCACGATTTATAAACAATTTATTGCGTAGAATAGGGTAAGTTAGAACAATAGGACAATATGACTCCTTTGTAATATACTTTTTCGGAATCCTTGTGCTCAGCCGAATAATTTGGTGTGCTTTTTAGCTTAATTAAAGCCATTTGAATTTTTGGCCCAGTATGGCGGCCATTTTGGAATTTTCGCCTTAAAAAACCCGTTCCCGTCACTGTTGAGAAATGCATGGGAGCTCATTGTCTTTTAAAATGGTTCTAGTTGACAAATTCACTAAGAAACTAAGGTAGGAAGAAAATGGTCACAGAATCCAAGAATGACTCTACTACGAGTAGGACGCGCGTGCTACCCTATGTGACTCGCCGTGCCCGTATAGCGTATATAATACCGAATAGCGTTTACCGCCGATACCGTATACCATATACTCCTATGTGAACTCAGCCGATGGGAAACATTTGTCAGCATTTGTTTTATCCGCTAGAATACCGATTATATTTAGTGACTAGGAGTATACGGTGTATTTTATCCATCGAGTATTGTTTCCTTATTTGATCATGTTGACAGGCCTTGACGATGTTTCCTGTCTGAGCCGGGACGCGATTTTTCTTTTTCTTTTTTACTAGTAAACATTTGAAAAATTTATTTATTTAGTTTTAATACGGAATAAAGCTAAACTCACTGAATAAAATGATTTTTAAAAAAAATTAAAAAAATTCGAAATGATTTTACATGTGAGCCCATACAAATGTTTACTAGTAAAAAAATAATCGCAGCCGGGACATAAAGCGCCTCTTGTATTATACTAATTACCATAGGAAACCACCGATGCCAAATAAGTTGCATTATCTTTAGGCCTATGTGAACAAATTGTTTTTCCTGTCATGCGATGTGTCTTGATAAACAAAGGTGTATATTGGTTTTTGTTTTTGTTTTTATTATTATTTTAACCATAACCATAACTATTGTGGAGAATGTTTCCAAAATGTCGTTGGTAACTTTTCAACCATTTGAAAAAAATGGAAATTTGACCATTTTACCGAAGTTGAACTATACTCTTCTTACCATTGTACATTAAACCCTCAGACATGATGTTTTGATAGAATATGCTAACTCCTCCTGCATTTTGCTGAACAACGGTAGCCCTGAAAACAGAGAAAGAGTTAAACATGTTAAAGACACATTATCACTTACAAATGCCGGCAAAGGTTCGGGGTAATCATACCCTTTCCTTGTTTCTTAATAATTCAAAATCACTAAACCACTGAGTCACATTTTAATTTAATTTTTACCTCCAATAAATTTACGTTATCATGTTTATGGGTCGTATATCGTATACCACTGAATTATATTCCCATAGCGTTGCATACAATTTGCTTACCTTCACAACAAAATGCTACTTACTGAAATGCTAGAGTTCCCATAACTGAATCAGGCGCAGTCCATGTCGCAGTCACACTGGTTTTGTCAGTTCTATCGCTGTGAGTCCATGAATTCTGCCAAGAGGAAACAAAACGAAACAATAGCAATGGATGTCAGGCTCATCCATGGCAGTCTGCTCTTCAGGATAAAGAACGGAATGGAGGAATTCAAAATCTTATAAACCACCCGCATGTGGTATTTTTAATGTTGCAAGAAATGGGCAAGAAATGAAGTCTGAATCTGATATCACATGCATGTAAATGCAGTACGTTTCCATTGTATGCTGTTTCAACCCTGATTGTATACCATTAAATAAAAGCTTTTTCATTTCCATAAATATCAAAACAGTCTACACAGAAAAGGGCGAAATAATATTGTCACGTCTTACCATGTCCGTCACACCGAATCTGTTTGTGTTATTAAGTATAAATCTAATTAATTAACTATGCATGTGGAGCTGAGATTTAGACTAAAAATCATGAAAACTTGCATGCCATGCAGGTGGTGACCCAGATCATATTACTTTATTACTTATTATTAGATTACTTACGCCGGCTCCAGTACATGTCAATAACTGTGTTGTAGCGGCGGTATCTTTGAATGTACCATATGGTGTCGTTTCACCCGTCTTCCTCGCTTGGATGATAAAACCCCGGAATGCTACGCCACTTGTAGATATTGTTACTTTTAAAAGGAAATGGGAGAATGTCAGAAAGCAGCAAATATGAACTTGTTGCAAATCCAATGTATCACAGTCGCACACAGTGGTCCTATGATAGTAAATACTATATTTGACCCCGTATTTGACTAGGCCTATTTCAATCGATGTTGGGATATTTTCACCATATCGTATGCGAGGCTATTGTAGCAAGACACACACAAACCAAAAGGAGTGCATAAAAGTGTTGACCATTTGACTGCATCTGAATATCCTATGTGTAATTTTAGGTAGGATCAAAATGGGTTGACATCAATATGGAACATATCATTTATCCTTCAATAACCGAGTTGCGCCAGTAAAACATGTAAAAGCCAATTGTTGAGGCCTACCTTTTGGCCCGGCCATTTAGGTTTCTATTTTGGGAAAGACAATAAATAATCATTTTTGATTAACAGTTTTCAAATGCGATGACCATTACCGGTACCCTGCAACCCTTTAGTGAACATGTCACACACTCACCAGTGATGTCGTCTCCTGGACCATACCAGGCAGGGTCAACAGTAACTGAAAAAGGTGAAGGATCTGTTCCCGTTGAAGGGCTGTGGCCCGGCATCAAAGACACGCATGCATCAGCTGGTGCGCCCGTAGGATATGCCGTAACTAAGGCCATGAATGAACCAATCAAAAGAGCTATTAGTGCTGTAGACATTTTCGTTTAATTGATAGCTGCAGAAATTAAAATAGATTCAGATTATTGTCAATCAAGATGATAAAAGTAGGATGATGAAGCCTACCAAGAAAGACGCTGAAGACGTTGTGCACTGTATAGGTGAGTCAGAAAGAACGACCCCTTTTCGCAAAAGCGCCATAAGAGTTGCAGGCCTGTATATTCAAACCAATGATATTGCTAAAAAGACCCCATATTTGGCTTTCATTAAAAAAAAAATATGGTCTTTGGTTACATCAATTTTAGTAGAGCCCGGTTGTTAAAGGCCAATCCACAAGACGGCAATATCACGTGTTTGCGAAGGCTTTGGCTGGTTCAGAGATGCCATGTATCAATAAATAAATTGGTGAAAGCCTGAAAGCGTATTGAGCTGAGATACAAAATCTTAAAATTACTGAAAATAAGTAGAACTGTCGATAAGTTTGTTTGTTTGTTTGTTTGTTTGTTTAGTGTTTGTTTACACGGTCGGTCCGTACAGACACACGCTTGGGTCCTGAAGGGACCAGACTCAAGCAGTAAGAAAAAATCTGAATACAGGCAAAAATGATAATAAGAGGCATCCCAACCTATTATTATGAAAGAACACGATTTAATCATGAATATTGTTTATGATTTAAGCAATCCAATGGATTGTCTTATAAAGAACGATTGATAGTGTAACATGATAGCGCAATGGTCACATTTTCAAAATGTTGGTCTTTTTAGCACTACTATTGCTTCGCATATATACATGCCTTATATTTTCATGACGCCTTTGCGAAAAAAGTGCCCATTCTTTCTGACCTACCCTGTAGAATAAAAGTATACAATTTTGCATCTAACATTTTTGAATCTATTTGCAAAATTTCATCAAAGTGCCCTTAAAGGGACACAATGTCATGTTGAATTTAGTACTTCAGAATTCAAGATCAACATTAAAAATTGCCATTATTGTTGTTCCTACTAAAAAAACACCAGCACAACTTGATTAAAACAATGATATAAATACGTTGGATTACCACCCTTATTCCCGCCCTTATTACCATGTAAAATACTGATCGGGCCAGATAGCATTTTTGAATCGACGTTTTGTTGTACAAAAGGGGCTGATTTGTCTTAATCCTTATAGGTGTAAGTTCATACATGTAATACAATTGTAAAAATATACAAATCCCAGTTTTTATCATAATTATATGCCCCTGATTGACATGACGCAAACGTGACCATTTTCTTTTAAGCCTTTGACATGGTAATTTGTTTCGATACTTCATATTCATAAATGTATCTAAATTTGCCTTAAACCCATAAAGGTCTAACTATAACGGGTCCGTAATATTATGCTAGACGACTAAATCCGTAATAATGATACGACTGCAGTAAACAATACCATCAAAATCATTTCCGTGCTGCATACGGGCAATAAGGCGGTGAACCATGTTATGTATTTCCCGCTGTGAGACCAATGTAGTATATTGACAATATTTTATTGGCCTATATTTTGGTACCATGGTATAAAGTCTGATGATGTACCCGACATTGGCCGAGTGGCCGAGATGTATTTGTAACTTTAAGAGTGCCTTTTGCATGAAGTCGACATTATACACGGTGTCAAAACCGGCAATTAGTATTTTAAAGCTCTATTTTTACTTTTACACAACGGATTACAATCGTATTTGCACATTCTGACAACTTTAAAATCTCCACTTTCTATTGATAAAATCCAAAATGTCGCAATCAGTTTTCCAAATACGCATCCTGAAATCGCACGGATTGCAGCTGTTAACGACTCGATATCGTTGCCCCAGCTCAACGCTCCGTTTTATCCCTTTATGATTTATTAATCAATGATAATTGTTTGTGTGCAATATTGAACAATAAATATGGAATTTGATTAATATCGTTGGTATTTAAATGTTTGCAAAATTTAAGATAATATTGCAAAAATATAATGACTAGTAATAGTGCAAAAGAACATATGTTCCAAGAGTATTATTATTATTATTATTATTATTATTAACGAATGGATTGATACACAAAATTGGTTACGATTCGAAGCGTTTTATATTTTAATTAGAAATAACTTTGCTTTGGGAAATTAAAAAGAAAATCCGGAATGTTACTTTTACGGTTACATAGAAATGTCGGTATCATTTTCTGTCAAATCGGTTAGGCCTACACTGGTTTTCGATTAAACAGTGATTTCAAACCAATTTAACAATGTTGATTATTTATTCACAATTAAATATTTGAATTTAAGATATTTTAAGGCATCCAAAATGCATGATTGCAATCCATGATAAGATAATAATCCATAATGAAACTTAAACGCCGTCAATATTAGCCAAGTTTTAGTGGTGAACTGGATTGAGCAGTAGAAGCATCATTTCTCCGTCAAATCGGTTAAACAGGTTTTACGAAATAGGCTACCTTTTTGCATGCGCATATTAATATAATGTGAAAAGAGATTAACCAATCTTAATTATGGCCATGTGTTTTGAACTCACCACCCAAAAAGGGTGGTGGCGTTGCATTTTTGGTAACGAATCATCCATCTCTCTCTATTAACTCAACAACTAAATGTGGTAGAGCTATGGTTGAGGTGTCATGTGAAAGCCTATTTATCTAGCTACATTGTGTTAATAAATCAGGTATTTCTATAAATGTTTGGCTGAGATATGATTGATTATGTTGTGAAAGTCAGGGGTGGTGGCGGTGGCGGCGGCGGTGGCGGCGGCGCTGTGTGCAATCTCTATGGGGAATATAGAAAATGTTCCCAATTCTACGTTCAATTTACTATAACTCCTCATTCCTGTATGGTACAAACATGATTTTGCTCTCATTTTATAGATTATTTTATATTCTATAAGATTCTGTTTCAACAAATGTGACAACTATTGTGCAACAATTGTAATCATGAATCGATTGCGTTGTCCTTGGCTTTTTCCCTATTCGCTACACAGTTAACTTGCCCTAGTTCATCGGTTTCACATACATGACTATAACAAAAGAAATATTTAACCGATGATAGCAAAATTATACATTTTTGGAAAGCTCTCAAATAGGGGAATTCAAAAATGCCGTTTAAATCAGGATAGGGTGCATACCAAAAAAAAAAATACTTGTAAACTCTAATAATTATGAAATTTAAACGTTTGTGCTCATTTACTTCTCGATATAGTATATTTCAACACGTTTACCATTAACAACTATTATGTTCTGATGGGTGGTAATTGCATGAGGAACTTAAATATGCACAGTAAAATTATGATTGGGATAGGTATCAAATTATTATTGAGCTTAAATCAAAATATGAAGAAAAAAATCGATATTTTTTGAACATTCTTAATCACAACATGTTACCATTAGGTCTTATCTAAATTCCAATAGCATATTTAGATTCCTTGTGAGATTACCGTTCAGAAAATATATACTTTATATGGGGTAGAACAAATAGTTATTGCGATATGCTAATTCGTATCTCAGATGGTGTAAAATGTAAAAATCTGGACATGCAACGGTAAGGGTGGCGAGTTCAAAACACACGGCCTTATCAGTTTACCAGGTAAGCGTCCATGGTTGAAAAGTCAAGCTAGAGTTCTGTCAACATAAAAAGTTGCAGGTTTTCTGTCGGACACCCACGGTAGATGAAATACCACCGATTTATTCTGACGAACATGACGAAAGGTAGACATTTTCATCAGTGACACTGATTTCGCCGATGTATCATTAATATATGTAGGCCTACATATTGAAAACTAGTGCATGCAAAACTTAGGCATATCAAATCAAAACAATCAATTTACGAACTTACCTAATCGACAACCGATATAATGTATAACAACAAGCAAGTTACAGAACCGTTCACTGATATAACCTTCCTTTAAAAAAAAACCACACTATATACCTTTGTTGTGTTGCGACAATAAACTTGAACATTAGTGTTGCCAGAATAATACCACCTCGTTGGCTAGGTTTGTTCAAGTTCAATGACAGGGTGCCACAATATATCATATAAACAGGTACATTTCAACCACAAAATTATGCTGATGTCAATGTGAAGCTTCCATATTATAAGAGGGTAATTAAAAAGTGCAAGGGCCATAACCTGCTCTCACAGCTACATTATTGTACTTTTTGGGTGGCGGGCCAAAGCCCGCCAACCTATAGCATGGAATTGCGAAAAGTTGCACATTTAGGTCTTTCTACATATACATGGAGGCTGCCATTTTGTTTTTAGTATATTGGAAAATTGTCTAAAAGCTTCTAAATTATCTTTTATAAACAAATAAATTCTACTTCAACCGTAGTTTTACTAAAGAATATTGGCCATATTAAATTGAATATAATTCTAATCGTAATTTAAAGAAATCGCAATGGAACATGGTCATAGTATTGGCATTTTTTGCTAGCGTCATTTTCATTGGTCCAAGTGTAACCAGTGCAGTTGTAGAGTAAACAACAAATGTCTGGCCAGGGGTTGGGGTCAAGGTTTATCTTTGACAATCAGTAACTGCATGCTACACAGTACTGAGTAGATCGAAATTTAGACCCTCGGTTACCCCAATCATGAAGCTAGCACTTCCCCATCTCTGACTGTCCCAATCCTGTGTCCATCGAGTGAGCGGAGCGACAGGACAATTCTAGGCTATCCAATGAATACACAGTGTAGTGTACATGCTAACAGTTACAGTATGATCTGTGTCAATGAGATGGATAAATGTAAGGCTGGTCTGGGCTGGTGGTCAGGTGGATGTATTCTAAACATCTAAAAGTACTGAGAGGCAGCACACTTGGTAGCATCAATTCCTACAGGGTCTAGTTATGAGTGTTAACAATAAAGAAAGATATCAAATTAATTGAATATATATGACATATTTAAAACTTAAATTGAATGTAAAATGTATTCATTTCTATATTTATTTATTTACTATTTATATTAATATTTATTTACATAAATATTCATTTATTTATTTAATCATTTCTATTTATTAATGTTTTCTCATGTTTATTTCTTTTAATTTGTTTATTTTAAAAGGAAATTTTAATATTTTAATCTTTAAGTTATGCGTGTATTTATGTATTGATTTATATATTCATTTATTTTCGATTTATATTATTATTTATTAACAAAATTATTTAACTATCTATTCAAATGTATTTTTAAACAAAATATTTTACTAATTTATTTATTTTTATATTTATTTATTTATTGATCAAATAAATTGAATACATATGACATTATATTTAAAACTTAAATTGAATGTTAAATTGATTAATTCGTTTATAAACCTATTTATTTCTATATTTATTTATTTATAATATTACTTATTTGCATAATTATTCATTTATTTATTTTATCATTTTTATTTATTTATCTATTTGCTTTGTTTAGTTGTTTCAGTATATTTTTTATTATTTTTATTTATGCTGCCAAAAACGTGTTTATCACTAAACTATGGCTGTAGTTTATATTGCTTTCCAGTAACGCCATGCAAGAATCTTGCACAATTATCATCTATGCGATTGCTTCTTCTGCCACATAACTTTAGCAACTAAAAGCCGTATTTACAAATGTTGCTATTTTTGCTCTTTCTAGCCTATTTGCCTCATATCGCAATTTTGTTTTGACCGCCACCTTTCCATTTTAATGGAATTTGTATTATTTATATTCGGGAAAAAAAATAACGTTTCATATCTTTTCGTTAGATGGTTTCATTACCAATAGCATTTAAAGAACTTTCTGTATCATTCAAAACATATATGAATTCGGCAATAATAGCCCTTCGGTTAAAGGGGTACTAAGAGATGTGTTGAAGGCTGCGCCCTCAATTAAGATAAAAACCGGGATTTCTACATGTTTACAATTGTGTTACATACTCAAACTTACAGCTGTAAGGATTTTAAAAAATCAGCCGTCTTTTTGTGCAATAAAACGTCGTTTCAAAATATTCCATCCCCGGCTCGGACATCATTTTATGGTAAACAGCGTTACGCTATTTTTCTTTTCGATTCAAATTACATACGATATTACATAGAGGGCGTTTTTAAAAAAAAGTTTCAATATTAATAGCGATGATATTTCTACATATTTTCAACATTGTTTTATTCAAGTTTTGCTGCATTTTTGTGAGTAGAAACAACAATAATGGGCGATTACGATTATCTTTAATAGTACACGTAAATTGTGTAAACAAATCTCTTAGTACACCTTTAACATGTATCAACTCCATACATGAATGTTTTTTTCAATCCATTTATAATAAGTAAAAGTCAATGGAAAAGATTTCAAGTTCCATCCAATCCATACGTCTTACATGATTAGAAGTCAGATTTATCATTCCATGATTGAATCAACTGTTATTGTCAGGACATGTCGATCAGCTCCTTTCGTTTTCATCTCTCTTCTATTCCATGAAATCCCCTAACCTGTTCATCTTTACTTATATATCCAAGGGGTACATTTGTACAGATTAGAGGAGAGTGTCATGTCGTGAAATAAGGCGGAATTGTTACACTTATCAAAAAAATTGTGTTAAGAAATCAATTTATTGTAAAAGTACTTGACCTATTGAATTAAGTAGGGTGTCATTTTGTTGTTAATTGTGTCTACTTTTAAATTTAAAAACATCCCCAGCTCATTTGGATTTAAAATAAACGAGCTAGATCAAAGAAATATCTGCATAAAATCGTTCAAATATTGGACTTTCGCGGGGAAGAAAAATTAATTGACGGTACCAAATATTTTTTCTTATGAAGAATAAAAATATGATAATAAAGAGAGACATGTATGCTTCATATATCTCTTTCTGTTGTCATTTTACGACACTTAGAACTCATATGGTTGACCATAGACGGTGAAAATGACCGTATATGGGTTGACATGGAAGCACAATTGGTGTGAAGGCCCTGTATGCTTTTTTTATGGAAATCACGCATGGTCTGGCGTGTTACGCGTGTATTCACTGTTGACTGCTTAGGTTGTCGATGGAATTCATATGAAGCACTCGGAGGACTTTTCATTATGATCTAAACAAAATATTTACACTGTGGTTTGGATTTTTCCTTCGAAGTGGAGTTCAATCAATCATATTGTTCATCGTCCCATATGAATCATGGCTGATTCCTTGCGATCCTATTGGTATGGAGTGTCATTTGTGTCTATGTTGTGCCACGCCGTGATCAAAATTAAGCTATAGACCTGCGGCTGTGTCCTTAAATTGTTAATGCCATCACCCGGTGCCATCAGTCCAACGGACCTTTTGTCGGCCACATTTGGGTTTATTGTTTGATGGTTAAATATATGTATTCAATGGTTTAATATATGTATCGAACACCGATATTTTATATCCTAAATTCATTATCAAAATCACAAACAAATTCAGGCACCGAAAGGTTTTGATATCTAAAATACTACAATTAGCATACAGAAGTACTACATCTTTCAGAGCTACTGCTTTTGTCACATCCGCTGGTATTTCACTAACAGTGCAGACCTTTGTAGAGATGTAGGCCTATTGCCCTCTACACTTATCCTTGCAACACACAACTAACACGCAACGCAACTATACTCCATGCCAGATTCGCTGCGCCATGAGCTGGGTCATTAGGTGTATTGAATTTTCTCCCGTTGGTTTTTATTGACATAAATCCTTATAGACAACAATTTACAAAGGAAATTGGAGGAGTAGTTTTTTTTAAATATGTCGATTTTTTTCGGCCGTTTAAGTGAGAATCGATGACCTCGATCATGGTGCGTGGTTTGTGCTATGTCCGGGGGACATGTCTTAGAATCGGAGATGATTTGTATTACATTTTAGACTTAGAGCATTTTAGACCCCGTGCCGTTAGGAGAAGAGGGGCGGAAGAATGCAGAACTTAATTCAACCTTAAATATTTGGTAAAGATCATTAGTGTCAATTCCACGCGTGTCTTAGAATCGGAGATGTATATTTAGTGATCTTTTAGAGCATTTTAGACCCCGTGCCGTACGGAGAAGGGGGGGGGGGAGTATGTAGAACTGAATTCAACCTTAAATATTTGGTAAAGATCATTAGGATTGAGGAAGCCAGGAAAGAACTGCAAAAGGCTCAACTCATTGACATACAGGAGGGATCATGTATATCAAGATCGGAGCTGCAAACTGAGAAAAACCGCCTAAGCAGCACATACCAGGTGGTAAATGAAGAGATAGGAAGGAAGATCAAGCAAGTAGAAAATTCCAACATAAACTGTCAGCATAAAGCATCTTGGGACCTTATCAACGAGATCAGTGGGCGTAAAACAGCTAAAAAGGGACAGATCAAAGGTGAAACACAGACAGAATTGGAATCCTGGCATACCCACTTCCAGACTCGGAAATCCCCCTGTCATAACAAATGAGCATGAAGAAATAAGTCAATTGTTTCAGGAATTTAACATACGAACAGACGCTTTTGATCAGGAAGAATACAATGCTGCCAAGAAGAATATTACTGAAGGCAAAAGCCCCGGTGAAGACGAGATCCCACCAGAAGTTCTCAAAAGATGTGACCTGGATGATATAATTCTTAACTTCTGCAATGATGCGCTGATAAATGGGAGAAAACCAGACCAGTGGTCTATACTAAATCTCATCCCAATTCCAAAGAGTGGAGATTTACGAGAAGGAAAGAACTATAGGGGAATCTGCTTATCGTCTATTGTAGCAAAAACTTACAACAGGCTGCTCCTTAACAGAATTCGACCTCACCTAGACCCGGTCTACGAATCAATCAAAATGGTTTTCGCCCAGGTAGATCAACAGTTTCTCAAATTCTGGCATTAAGAAGGATAGTAGAGGAAATTAAGAACAGCAACCTCATTGCAACATTAGTCTTCATAGACTTCAAAAAAGCATTTGATACCGTCCATCGTGGTAAGATGTTGGATATATTACGAGCCTATGGTGTACCAGAGAGGCTAGTGGCTGCCATTGGACATACGTACCAACAAACCAAAGCACATGTTACTTCTCCAGATGGCATCACTAAGGACTTCGAAATTCAAGCAGGGGTTCTTCAGGGTGATACACTAGCACCGTTTTTGTTCATAATCATCCTAGGCTATGTACTGAGGAAGGCATTGGCAGGAAAAGAAGAGCAACTAGGCTTCACACTTGTTCCCAGGCAAAGTAGGAGAATAGGGCCGCAGACAATTACAGACCTTGACTTCGCAGACGACATTGCTCTCCTTGCTGACAATCTACGGGATGCAGAGGAACTACTACATCTGGTGGAAGCAGCTGCGCTTACAGTTGGTCTTGGGATGGATGAACGCCAAAAAAACAAAGGCAATGTTGTACAAAGAAGCTCCAACACCAATTAAAACACTGGATGGTAATGATCTTGAAATTGTCCAAGACTTCAAATACCTTGGTGCCTGGATTGCTGGTAGTGAGCAAGATTTCAACATAAGAAAGGCTCAAGCTTGGAAAGCCTGTAACAAGATGACAAAAATATGGAACAGTAAACTCCCAAGAAACCTGAAAATAAAGCTGTTTACCATCACTGTTGAATCTGTTTTGACCTATGGAGCCGAGACTTGGACACTAACAGCTAATATGAGAAAAGCGCTGGATGGTTGCTACACTCGCCTCTTAAGAAAAGCACTTAATGTATCATGGCAATCTCACACCACCAACAAAGATCTATATGGGAACCTGCTACCAATATCAGAGAGGCTAAGACGGAGGAGATTAAAATTTGCCGGCCACTGTGCCAGAAGGGAAGAGGAAGCAGTCTCCAAAGTTCTCCTGTGGCAACCCAATCATGGACACAAGGCTAGAGGACCACCACGAAATAATTACATCAAGCTTTTATCAGAGGATACAGGACTAACTAGGCAGGACATGAAAAACTGCATGCTTGAAAGACCAGTATGGAAGGCCATCATAGAAGCAAGTAAGTAAGCAAAGATCATTAGTGTCAATTCCACGCGTGTCTTAGAACCGGAGATGTATCTTTAGTGATATTTTAGAGCATTTAAGATCCCGTGCCGTACGGAGAGGGGGGGGGGGGCGGAAGTATGCAGAACTTAATTCAACCTTAAATATTTGGTAAAGATCATTAGTGTCAATTCCACGCGTGTCTTAGAACCGGAGATGTATCTTTAGTGATATTTTAGAGCATTTTAGACCCCGTGCCGTACGGAGAAGGGGGAGCGGAAGTATGCCGAACTTAATTCAACCTTGAATAGTTGGTAAAGATTATTAGTGTCAACTCCGCGTGTCTTAGAATCAAAAACGTCTTTTTAAATACTATTTAAATCATGTTAGACTCCACGCCGTTCGGATGGGGGTGGGGGGGGGGGGGGGGGGGGCGGAAGTAGGCAAAACTTGTATTCAAATCTTGTTTTTTCCTCATTAAAACGTAATTCGTTTAAAATTATATTTTTGATATTTAAAAAAACCCGTTTTTCTCCGAATTTTGTTCCTATTAGCAAAAGTTAAACCCTCGTATTTCTGCCATTTCGATAAATTAACATGATAAACTTTAAATCGTTTATTAAAAGACAGTGGGGTGGAGAAAATGAGCATTTATACACAGCTCTATGGAGAAAATTTACATAATCGTCGATATCTCGAAAAGAAAATCATTAATTACACATTTTCTTTTTTTCAAAGTAACTTTTTGGGGCAGCCTATATGCAAATCTTTTCTTAAAAAAGAAAAAAAAAGGGGGAAAAAAGACAAATTATATATATAATTATTATCCTTCAATTAGTCCTACTTTGCTGAATGTCAAATTGACTGGAATCTAATTATATTTTGTGTCTTATTACACCCATCTTGATCCTAAAAACAACTATCCCCGCCGGAACACCCGTCATCACCCCGCCCACCCCACACACGTAACTCACTTCCTTAGGGGGCTGTGCACCTGCCGTAACTTCTTTATTATTCATTTAATCTATATAAAAGTATACATTTTTTGCAGAAAAGGGTTCAATGAATCCAACCATGATCATGAAATTGACTATTTTGAGAGAAAATGATAAAAAAAAACACGTTTTTTGACCCATTTTAGGTTCTGCAAAGATAACTCAAAATATATTTTGTCAAATTTTGTCATACTAGTTTTATTATAATCCTCATGCAATTCCCTAGGAATCGGGTTATTTTTTTTTAAATCTTCATTATTTTTTGAATTATCGATTAAAAAGTGCCAACAAATATGTTTAAAAAAATATATTGTATTGACTTTCAATACCCTATTTAGAATCACTATGAGAAATGCATTGAAAGAAGTACAAACATGCCTAGTCTTGGTTCTGTTATCCTTGAGGTATACTTTAAAAATTTAGTTTACGATGAAAATATTGCCTGTTGTATCTCGAATCATGCCAGATCCGCTGCGCCATGAGCTGGGTCATTAGGTGTATTGACTTTTCTCCCGTTGGTTTTTATTGACATAAATCCTTATAATAGACAACAATTTACAAAGGAAATGGGAGGAGTAGTTTTTTTAGATATGTCGACTTTTTCGGCCGTTTATAGTGAGAATCGATGACCTCGATTATGGTGCGTGGTTTGTGCCATGCTATTTGACTTCCTCTGGACAGTGACATAACTTAACAAGCGCAGCTTTTACGCACGCGTCAGTATCTTCCGTCTTTCAACGTGTGCATACGCCAGAGCCTCCAGTAGTCACACACGTTATGTGCAGCAATTAGTAGATGCAGTTACGTCACTGTCTGGTGATGGCCAAATAGACTATATCCACAACAATTTTTTATCTGTTACAGTCTGAACCTCAAATTTCACCTGGGCCTTATTGCATACAAGTTTAGATCAATCTTAAGTGAACTTGAGTTATTCTCAACTCTTCTTATGCCTGGTTAAGAAGAATGTTAAAGCATCCTTCCTAAGTTGAGCTTCATAAAGAAGACCACAGCTCTAAAGTTTGAACATCAATTCACAAATTCTTTAAAATCCTTCATAATAAGCGCGAGTTAAAAACTTAAGAAGAATAACCAACTCTTCTGAAGATGAATCTCAAGTGCTATGCAATAGGACTGGCCCCTGTCTCCTTTCACATCAAGTTGTTGCAATTTCTTGGTACAAAAAACTGCATTGCTCCCATCATCAATGTAGGCATAGGTTTCCGGCATGACCAGATGTTTCGAACGGACTATAACTGGAATGTATTAATTTGAATTGATAGCATATTAATTCGAATTCAAATTATGTCTAAGAGATATTGGCCAACATTATTTTGAATAGTTATGGTGGCATAAACTACTTCAAAGTGATTTTTTGTTGGCAATTAAAACTCACTCTTTTACCCATGTTCCCTTCATACTTAGAATAGAACAGGTACAAACTCTTTTAGTGATTTCCCTACCAAGAATAATGCTGTCCCTATTGACCCTGACTTTTTAAGAAAAGGATATAGGCCTATAATACCTACCACATATTTTCAGGGTTTGTTAGTGGCAGTTCAAAAGGTATTATGGATGGACATAATAATTATACCCTAAAAGTTTGGTTCATGAGGCAACATGAAAAAACCACAATCTGGAGAGTGCTAAAATTGTCCCTATATACCTCATTTTACGGTACAATATGAAAAATGTATAACAGGTTGTAAATGTAAACAAAGGTCAAATTCCTGATGTCAACAAAACTTGGCCCAAAGGTTGACGTTACAAATGTTGAACTTGCAGATGTTTTATAAACAAAGTTAATTACCAATAAAAGCAAGGTGACAATATTTCATTCCTCGAGGTGTAAATACAGTCGCTATGGCTCAGGGTGCTACGTCTTGGGATGTAGACTTGATGTAAGATATTCATGAGTTAGACTTGTGTAAAGACTCTATAAGGTCGTCGCCTAAGGTCACGTTTTTTAACCTCGGCACCACAAAAAGGTGGTTTTGTTACATTTTAGAGGGTTTTTTGTCTTTAGGCTATTGTATTTGAGTAACTCTCTATCAAATTGACTTGTGTTTGGTCTTATCTTAAAGACAATTTAATACCTTTTAATAATCTGAAGAGAGAAAAAATCTATCACTTTTGCTTTAATTAATACAGCTCGTTAAGTATAATTAGTCAGGGTGGTTGAGGGAGTGGAGGAGGAGGGAGTGGAGGAGGAGGTGTGGTATAAAAGTCCCAAGTATGCAAATGATTCCATTGCATACAATGTCATGCTCTACCACGCACAGTAATCAACAACTGACTAAATCTTATTGTCCTATTTGCATGAATGGATGGTTTCTATTGACCTTCATTTGAAAGTATTAAAGGACTCCTGCCTCAGGAATGTCTTTAAGACCTATGACCACAACTGGTACTACATATACGAGCCAAAGTAATTAATTGTCCATACTTTATATGCAACACATATTATTATGATACTTTAAAATGCCCACTGTAGCAGATTGAGTTATGTTATCAATAACTGTAGTGGATGAGATGACAACATAATACTCACGTACTGTACATGGTAGTTTAAACACCCTGTATATTAAATTGCTGTGTGAAACAATGCTTTATAATCACATAGTGATGGTTAAACTTAATAACGATAGTCACTCAAACTTGTTCTGAATTTTCATAAATTTCATAACTTGTTTAAATTGGTGTTTTTTCGGTATTTAACATTGGGTATTTTGACCACCCCGTATATATTACTTCCTAATAAGCTGACTACTAATAAATATTGTATTCGCTGGATGGGTAATTTACTCAAATACAACAAAAACATGTATATCCTTCACATAGGTCCTGCATTTAGACTGTGGAAGAAAAAAAGTAAATCATCATTTTGTATAACTTTTTAATTGTTACACCCTGTATAATGTTTAGGTCACCCTGTATATTTGATTTCTTGTTTAAAAATTTACAATCCTTATATTATGAGCTTTCCAAATATATATGGTTTCATACCCTTTAGAAGTAAATATTTTGATATATTCTACCAAAACAGAAAAATGATGTATATTTCATGAAAATGACCAATGTAACACAAATGTAGCCCAGGTTAAAAAATGTGACCCTAACGGAATAAATAGGTATAATCCTTTAATCCCTAATAAAATATTTTGTGCTAGGTTAATTCATTGCAGTCTTACACTGAGGATAAACATGTCTTGGTAACGTTTGAGAGGTAGAAAATGTGCCCCACATGAAGGCGTAAATACAGTTCAGTATGGATAAATTATCTGGCTCAGGGTGGTACGTCGTGCTATTCTTTGGGAGGTAGAATAAGTGTACGCTTTCAGGTACAAATTAAGTTGAAGTCGAGGGTTGACAACCAGAAGACCTTAACTCACTTTTCTGTACCGGTTATTTATTTTTCCAAACATAACCGTGGGACATTTATTTCAAGGTGAAGAGGAACTCTTTTAATTTGAGTAATTACTTGATAAATATCCATGATCGACATATGAACTGCGCTTGCAGGTCGGGGGAAGGGGGTGGGGGTTACTCTTTCAGATACAGATTAAAGTTGCAGGCTATCACATTTAAGAAGACAATATATTATAAGCAATAAAATGATAACTCACAACTTGTATCCGCAGTGTGATGTATTTCTATCTGTTAATGTTTAATCACACACACAATGTTCTCATGTATAACAATTCCACCTTATTTGATACACATATTCAAGACATACGACCTATATTGCATAAAGGAAAAAAGTTAAGATTCTTCTTCAGAGGGTTCATAAGAGTGATTTTTTAACTCGAACTTTAAAAGGTAAGATGAAGATCATATTATAGAGTTCAAAACTTTAAGAAGAATAACTCTTCATAAGATGAATCGTAACTTTTATGAAATAGGACCCTGATGCCACAATAAACGGTGCAGTAACAGTGCCTTATCTGCCTGTTGATTATTATCCAATACTATATATAAACATAAATTTGTATCACACATACTGATCAACAGTACAACTTATTTACAGTATACAGGTATTACTAAGAAATATAAAGAATGCGAGGATCAAGTGTACTTTAGGTCCCAGGCATGCATCAATTAAATGGTAGAATGGTCCCATGCATGCATCAATTAAATGGTAGAATGGTCCCATGCATGCATCAATTAAATGGTAGAATGGTCCCATGCATGCATCAATTAAATGGTAGAATGGTCCCATGCATGCATCAATTAAATGGTAGAATGGTCCCATGCATGCATCAATTAAATGGTAGAATGGTCCCATGCATGCATCAATTAAATGGTAGAATGGTCCCATGCATGCATCAATTAAATGTTAGAATGGTCCCATGCATGCATCAACTAAATGGTAGAGTGGTCCCATGCATGCATCAACTAAAGCCCTAAACTAAATGATACAACAATTACCGCAATGCACTTTATTCTGGTAAAGACTTGATGCATGACTGGGACCTAAACTAAACTACATTATTTCTAAATGCTGCAGATGTACAGAGTGTAGCGTTAGTTGGTGTCATTGTTTGTTTTATATACCGGGTTAAGTAAAAAAAACCTATAAGAATAGTGAAAAGAAACCATCTTGGTTTAAAAACCAAGTAAAACATATTTATTAGTAACTTTGTGTGAAAAAACCAAGTCAATTGCATTTACTGTTTGTCCTGGGTGAACCTCTTTACGGAGGCACTCAATTTACATATTTGTCCACAAGGCATCTAAAACATGCATAAAAACAACAATTGATGTGGAAAAACTGACTAATTGATGTTGCAAATGAAATTTGACCCATGTTATGAATTGTGTTCCAAATTTGAATAACAATATGACGTATTGCCAGATTTGTTGGCGGGATACTCAAATGTGAACATTAAATGTGTGCAGTGTAATTGAAATTCACTATGCCTCGAGGTGGACAAACATGTGAATTTGGTATCAAAGTAAAAGGTTCACCAAAGACAAATGGTAAATGTGATTGACTCCATTTTTCATACAAAGTTGGTAACAAATATGTCATTCATACAAGGTTTTAAACAATTCATCATGGTTTTGAAAACAAGATGGCTTCTTTCCACTATTGCAGGGTTATTTTTACTTACCCTGTATACTCCTCACAAATACATTTGAAGAAGAATATGGAGCAGAAATGCGTTTGCATTCATTTGCTGGAAATTAGTTTAATTGTCGACAGATTTTGCACTGACACCAACCAATTCCATTGTTCTTTTGAATAGCAAATATGATTGATGCTCTATAGAAATAAATATAAATGCTACAGTGTGTATCAAAATTATTCCGATTATATTCGCAAGGAGTATGGATCCATGTATCTTTTGTATCTTAAGTGTATGTTTTTTGTTTTCTACTTTATTATTGCTATATCAAGTTTTATTTTCATCCTTAGGGGAGATGCGGGAGAGTTGAGCCACCGGGAGAGTTGAACCACCCCCTATAACTCGAAAAGTAGTAACTTACTAAAATTTATATTGGCATATATTGTTATATAGCATCAATACGACATTCTTAGTGTTAAACTCTACTGTCATGTGTGCTCAGTATCAAAGATACCTTAACAAAATCATTTTTTTCACTTTTGAGTAAAAAATAGAAAAATAAATGTTTTCTCTTTTTTCCCATAGCAAGACTTAGAATATAATAGCGGTAATTTGTTTATTGAAGGGGGTATATATGACCATTATTTTAGAGAACTATTGTAAACTACCAAAAGTTCTACACCAGACAGGATTGGGTTATTTACAAAATGGTCACCATGAGGAGAGTTGAGCCATTGGTCATGGGGAGAGTTGAGCATAGGGAAAACATGTAGTAACATTTTGATTTTTGGACTAAAGGTGAAAATTGTATAATAAATGAGAGAAAATGTTATTTTGTGCCATGATAATAACAATTGAGCACCACATTTACTTTAAGGATTAATAAATCAAAAGTTGGAAAAATATGATTTTGTTTTTTTCACCAGCCATTGACTTATCATGCTGGCTCAACTCTCCTGTAATGGTGGCTCAACTCTCCCATACTGTAGGGAGAGTTGAGCCACTTTACCAATTTTTTTCAAACCTTTTGTATAAATAAGCCTTAACCGCTATCCCAACTGTTATTGTTTCACAACGAAAACAACACTCTAAAGTTTATCTTACACTCATTTTTTACAGGTTTGTACTTTTCTTCCGCATATGGTGACACAAAATATAAAAAATGGCTCAACTCTCCCGCATCTCCCCTATACATATACATCTTGTAAAAAGGTAAAATTATGTATCTTACAAAAAAAATCTTGAGGGTGTAAATCCCAATAAAGAAGAAACTGATAAGAGTTACCTATCTTTGTTTTTGTGAATCATTTCCTATTTGTCCACTCATAATCTGCATAATTATATTTATTATGATATTTCACGAAGTTCTACCTTTATCTTTTTATTGCTTTGCTATAATATATATATATCAGTCTCCCAAACCATCTATACTACAGGGTGTCCCAAAAGTCTATGCACGACTTTGAAGCTTTGTATTTCACAAAATATAAGTCGTATTGAAAATATGAATACATATTTAGAAAGAGGAGATGTGGGAAATAATTTTGATACCAAACATTGGAGTAACATCTGTTTGTAATGCCACCCTAGAAGTAAAATATGTATTACTGCAAAAATGTAATTTTATACTTCGGAGGAATAAAGTTCATAAATCCATACCTATTGAGATTAACAAAAATACGGGTAGAGTTGGTTACACGGAAAGTGATCCGTCAATTGTAATATTTAAAATTTTACATTACAGTGATATCATCATAATAACAAACTATATCACACATAATTTTCGTTTCTATAGTGAAATCTAATTTTTAAAATGTTTTCCATGTATACAGAGACGTGTGCTAATGCAAAAACACAGACCTAAAGAATTGAATAACGTAACAGAAAAGTGAACACACACATCACACAGCTGTCAAACATGTTAAAATTTAAACTTAGCGGATTATTTTAATGCTGCTTGAAGGCCTCATCGAAGGTTGTTTTACCCATTTAGAATATGTTCCTGTGTTCAAAAATGTATCCACCAACTTCAGAATGGATATTCTTCCTGGTGCGCGTTTCACTTTGAACATGTTGAAATGTTTTCTAAACTTCTGAATGTGTTTCAGCGTAGAATCATACAATTTGTATTCGCTTATCTATGCTGTAAACCATCTTGAATGAAGACTTTTGTGCAATGTTGTCTACTACGCTTATTTATGTTGTGAGTGACCGAGTTTGGTATTAAATAACATTAATGTTGCAAGGCAATCAGTGAACTGTGACTAATGCGCAACGTTGCTTTCATACCGTTAATGTATGACGCACCTTTAGCAACAATGTGTGGTACATGGTAGGCCTATGGGTTGGTCTGGCACACGGCCAATGACTTTCAACCAGTTTATAATGTTGTGGGTTCACCAATAGGGTTGTGTTTGGTATCAAATTAATTTCCCAAATCTCGTCTATCAAAATATGGTTAAATTTATACCATATGATTTATATTTTATGAGATATGACTCTTCAAAAACGTGCATAGACTTTTGGGACACCCTGTTTATAGTGCGAGTCAAAAATGAAGTTGATCGTGAATGAATATTTTTCCAAAAAGATCGAAGAAATTTGACAAACCAATAAAAAAACATATTCAAAGAGCATTATGGTTCTGCTTTATATAAAAACAGGAAAAAGGAACCTCTTTTGCAGCTGTCCACACAATACTAAATCCTTTGAAATTATCTGTCTAAGTGAAAACCAAAGAGTACAATTCACAAAGAATCATTTAAATTCAAATGAGATTCAAACCCGGGACTTTCAAACACTGTAGAATAATATGCATAAAATCTGCGGCTAACAACCTGAGTCATCACTGATATTATGAGGAATACATGTAAATCCAGGTATAAATCAATTTCTTTCTGAAGTGAAATTTTTGCATTCCGTTGACAGCTTGAAAGATGGTTCTTTTAGTAAAAAAGACAACTCTTTTATATCATTTGATATTATTTTCACTTGAATTTATATCTTAGTTTAATGTCCCAGGTATAAATATCTTTTGAATTTAAAACAGGCATAACTATTGATAGCAAAAGGCAATTCCAGTTACCGGTATTCTTTTCTTAAAGTGGAATGTTCTTTCAATACATGTTTTATTGTTTGAATCGCCCAGGTTTGATATTTGAATGAATCGGTACTCTTAGTCTTTACTTCGCACCTTTTAGGCAGATCAGATCAAAGGATTTAACAGTGTGTGGACAGCTGTCACATGGGTTCCTTTATTAAAGGGACACAATGTCATTTTTTTAATTTTAATTAATTTACTTCAGAAATCAAGATGAACATTTAACATTGCCATTACTGTTTTTTCTACTGAAAAAACACCTGGCAAAACTTGAATAAAACAATGTTTTAAATATGTTGGAATACCACCCCTAACCATGTAAAATGCTGGTTGCGGCTCTACATGTACCAGCATTTTTGAATCGACGTTTTGTTGTACAAAGAGGGCTTCTTTTTCTTAATCCTTATAGGTATAAGATCATACATGTAATACAATTGTAAAACTATACAAATCCCAGTTGTTATCATACATTTTTGTAATTAAGGGCGCTGCCTCCACCACATCTCTTAATGCCCCTTTAAGACAGGCATACTACATGTACTAGGGCAGTTCCAGGGATTCTTTTTAACGCTTTCCATGCGGCAGGCGGCTGCAGACGACATTCCAAAATTTCACAAAATATTGCACAAATGTCAAAATTATTGAATTTCATTACCATATTTGGAATCACTATGAGAAATGCATTGACACAAGTACAAACATGCCTGGTATTGGTTCAGTAATCCTTGAGATAGACCTTGAAAGTTGGGAATGGTGTCTGAAAAATCTATTTTGTAGGCCTATGGTTAAACCAATGGCCGCGTGGAAAGTGTTAAGATGAGTTGACAAATATGTGCTACAAAATAATCACGATGAACTTCTTTTTACTCTCTTCACTGTTTGTGGCTACAATGTGACTGATGATGGTACAAACAAATTTTAAATTGGGATTACAAAACGAAAGTTACACAATTTTCAAAATATTAAACAAGATAATATTTATCATTGGGTCACATTTCAGTGACTTTCAAAAAATGGGCATTAATCTTCAGTAATCAACAAAACCTTATAGGCTTATTTAAGTTCAATATCATCTCGAACAAACCAAATACAAATTTTACAAAACTTTATTAAGTATATTAAAGAGAAACCCACATCTTATATAGATTCATATCATTTATGCACCAACTCTTCCTTATTAAATTTTGATAAAATCTACAAATATCTGTGTATTGCATGGTTTCATCCTCGTCTCAGGTTTTATCTATCTGCGAGTCTTAGCCTTCGTTGTAGTTCCTTACAAGCGACGTGTTACCAGGGCCATTGTCAGTAGGGCAATAACTGTTAGAAGAAGAGAGCCTCGGACCATACCTGAAATTCAAAAAGAGTGCCATTTTATTCACAGAAAAATAAAGTTTCGTGATTGCAGAGAATATGATTGTTGGTATATTTACAATGAACATGAATAAGGATTATGTGATTATTTGTAGAGCACTTTCTACACGCAAACATCCGGAACACAACCATCACAATTTATTCAGGAAATCCGATCAGCCACTAGCCAAGGTTTGAAAATAAAATTCTCTTTGATATATGTGTACCATTTGATATGTTGATCATTTTTACTTTTAAATAAATATAAAAAACCTCTGTAAGATTTTTACTTTGTTGACACTTCAAAATCAATGATTTTTTTCAAACTCTTTATTATATTGATAATTATCTATACACTCTTTTTAAAAGGAATAAAATTGCAATTTAACTCGCTATATTACTTACCTACTCCGCTACCTGAAATCACAGAACAAAAGAGATAATGAATTCATTTAATGTGGCAAATGTATTATTATTTAACAGCGAACCTAATAAACGATCTGCCTCCTGCAGCTCAGACTAATGAGCAATATTATTGATCATGTTAATACGGGGATCGGACCACGGCTTGAACCTTGGGGTTCCTAAGACTAACAAGTGTGCCGGGGATAGGGCTTTTTCAGTGGCTGCTCCTATTCAATGGAACAAAATTCCAGTAAATATTCGTAGTGCTCCTACAGTCAAATCCCTTCTGAAAACACACCTCTTCTCCTAATTTGTGCTCTTTCCTTGTTTGTATTGTTTTTGTCGTTGCGCTTTGTATCCTTTGGCAAAGGCGCATTATAAATGCCCTGTTATTATCATTATTATTATTATAGAAGTAAAATAATATCAATATATTATAATTAATGTATTACCTTTTGTAGTTGGTGCCCAAGTTGGTGACATTCCAGTTGGTCCTATTAGATAGATAAACAAAAAGGAAATATTGTTCACTGAAAAAGCAGTTTGCATTCAGCTTTAACATTATATTGAAATTATTATTCAGATAAAATTCCAGTGTATTCCCCTGTCAGTGATCTAGAATGATATTTGCTTCAAACATCATCTTAAACACCGGGCTCAAACATCATGATATCTGTAAGCAATTCCATCATTTGTAATGGGCGACTAATAAAAAGCAGATCATACATGTATAGCCGTAAACATATAGGCCTACCAGTGTACTGTGTAGTGACTGTGTAGTGACTTGACTTGACATTTTGCCCAATTGGCTTGCCCTAAATCTAATGACTTGGTCTATACCTAGACAAGTTCCACCAGTCCCCGAAGTGTCGTCCCGCACCCGCTGAACTAATATACCCAGAATGCATAGCGCGGTCCTCCACAACAGCAAACGCAGTGGAGCGTATTGTACGACTGGAGGATAAAGTCTAGTCTATACCTTTAGTGACTCGAGGTTTAGCGTGTTCATGTTTTTGTGTGACTTGCGACTCGAGGGTAAGTGACATGGTTACAACATACTAAATCCTCAACAACCATTAAGGTTCCGATACATGCGGTTAACAAGGTTATTGAAGTTTGAACAATACATTTTGGACAGGAAACCACTCTTGCACCTTGACCGCTTGCGTATTTTCTTTATCCAACTGCTTTTACATCTGAAATGTGTTGTTATCAAATATAGATATATTATATGTATTACCTTTTGCAGTTGGTGCCCAAGTTGGTGACATTCCAGTTGGTCCTATTAGATCGATAAACAAAAAGAAAATATTGTTCACTGAAAAAGCAGTTTGCATTCAGCTTTAACATTATATTGAAATTAGTATTCAGATAAGATTCCAGCGTTTTCCCCTGTCATCTAGAAATGGTATCTGCTTCAAACATCATCTTAACACCGGGCTTTAACATCATAATTTGACTGTAAGTTAGTGAAAGCAATTCCATCATTTATAATGGCGACTAGGAAAGAGCAGAGATCATAATATAGCCGTAAACATAATAGGCCTACCAGTGTACTGTCCGGGGCCGGCGAGCATGAAACATGGCCTATAACCCACTACGAGTAGGTTTTGTAATACCATGGTAATACGTAAAACTAGGCTCTGATGATGGTTGCAATGATCTGAATCTTAAAATAATGACAAGGCTTTTTTTGTCCCTGTTATAGCTGAGACTATTATTAGTCTCAGGTTATCATGGTTATAGGTATTTTTGTTCTATACAATAATATGCAGTGGCGTAACAGCCGGGGTGGCAGGGGGGCACAGTGCCCCCCCCCCCCCCCCCCTGAAGGTGCTCAGCAGGAAATTCAAACCTACCCACCAGGAAAAATAGGGGGAAGGGAAAAGAGGAAAAGATGGGGGAAAGGGAAAGAAAAGAGAGAGAGAAAGGAAAAAGGGAGGGAAAAAAAGGAAAAGGAGAAAAAAGGGGAAAGAAAGAAAAAAAGAAAGGGAAAAAAGGGAAAAAAAGAAAGAAAGAAAGAAAATTTCGCAGTACAAAAAGCACAACAGTCAGACAATTGTTGACTGTTGTGCGTTTTGTACTTTGAAATTGTTTGACCGTGCTAAATTATGCGACCGTGCGAAATTTTGTGACCGTGCGAATTTGACCCTACCCCCCCCCCCCCCCCCCCCCCCCCCCCCCCCCCCCCCCCACCCACCACACCCCACCCCACTTACGTGAAATTCACGAGGTGACTGACTGGGAAAACATTTGGGGCAACCTTTTACGAAAAATTCCGGGACGGAATTATTCTAACCAGGAATTTTTTGGGCTGTGCCCCCCTGACAACCAGTTATTTCTCAATTTTGGGCATGCTGTGTATGTATCAGTGATTAGAATTATGCAAGTATTTCCCACTGATATAAATTTACATTCAAAGATCACATCTGCCTTGCCATTTCACTTTTCCATTCTATGACTCTACCATCAGTACATCATGTAGAATGGCCGGAAATGTTTTTATTCCTGATATGCAATGTACTCCTCACCAATAAAATCGGAACAGGTGTGATGATACACACAATTTATACAGGAACAGTTTGTCGGTCCGCATAAAACAACAACGGCTGGAATTCCGATTTTATTAGTGAGGAGTATAATACGGTGTACCAATCCAATATTATTTCCCGGGCACATACCGTAAGGGCCAATTGTATTAAACCATTACCATATTATGAAACCTATACCTAACCAACTAAAATGCATTATTATCTCTCAAATTATAACTGTTGACGTTTTACACTTTCTGCCTTTGATTTATAAAATTCTGCTTATAAAGGCCGAAAGCTCAGGTCAAACGTTGTTGATATCGTACAGAAGACCCACCGTGGAGAAGATGATTCTAAAATTTGATTTTTAATTTTCTTATTCTTTGACGAAAATAATTTATGCAAATTAGACGAATACACTTCTTCTTACCATTGTACATTAAATCCGCAGACATGATGTCTTGATAGAATATGCTAACCCCGTCTGCATTTTGCTGAACAACGGTAGCCCTGAAAACAGAAAAAAAGACATATCACTGACTTACAAGAATAATTCCGGTATCAAAGCTTGGGGATGATCACACTGTTTCCTTGAGCCTGTTGATAATTCAAAATCACTACCCCCCCCCCCCCCTCCCTCGTGGGGCCACTATTGCCAACAGCAAACTGCATAATTACTCTAGATCAAAGACTGAAGGGTTACCATCGACTAGTCACATACGGGGCCATAAGACCTACAAGTATTTGCACTTAACTCTAATTTAGACTACAAGATATATGTATCAGTGGTGTTTGTTTGTTTGTGTTGGGGTTTGGGGGTGGGGTGGTGGTGGTGGGGCGGGTGTCAATTAAAAAAGCCCGTCAACCGTTGATCGTACACTTCTCTTTGATCAAAATATGCCTCCCCAGTCCCCATACATGATACACTCTTAAAATGCCTAGTCGTTTTGAATAGATTCCAAGTAAAATAAGATCTCACTAGATTGTCTAGTCAAAATTACCTCAAATTTGCAATATTTTGAGGTAATTTTTGACTAGAAAATCTAGTGATATCTTATTTTACTTGGTATCTAGCCATAACGACTAGGAATTTTTAAGATTGTGGTAGTGTAGTATTCCCCACCCACCCCCACACTGGTCGTATTTACCGTGCCACTGAAATTCTATTCCCATAGCGTTACATCCCAATTTGATTACCTTCACAACAAAAAGCTACTTACTGAAATGCTAGAGTTCCCATATCTGCAATAGGTGCGGTCCACGTCGCATTAACACTGGTTTTGTCACTTCTATCGCTGTGAGTCCATGAATTCTGCAAAGAGGAAACAAAACGAAACAATAAGAATGGATGCCACGACACATGAAAGCTCATCCATGGCAGTCTGCTCTTCAGGATAAAGAACTGAATGGAGGAATTCAAAACCTCCCCAAAATTTGCAATTTATGCACCACATTATTAACCTATATAAACAATGATTAATTAATGTTATCCTGATATATCACATGCATGTTATGCTGTTTCCACCCTGATTGTATACCATTAAATGTTATTCATTTCCATCATCAAAACAGTCTACACAAAAAGGGCGAAATATTAACATTGTCATATCTTACCATTTCCGTCACACATTCTTTTGTGTTGTTGTCCGCACGTGATAAAACAATAAAATAATGTTAACAAAATAGTTTAATAAAAATAATAAAATCTAATTAATTTACTATGCACGTGGAGCTGATATTTAGACTAACAATCATGAAAACTTTTATTTAGGTGACTCAGATGGATGACTTACATCCATTCCAGTACATGTCAGTAACTGTGTTGTAGCGGCGACATCTTTGAAGGTACCATACGGTGTCGTTGAACCCGTCTTCCTCGCTTGGACAATTAAACCCCGGAATGCCACGCCACTAGTAGATATTGTTACTTTTAAAAGAAAATAGGAGAATGTCAGAAGGCAGCAAATATGAACTTGTTGCAAATCCAATGTATCACAATCACTCACAGGTCCTAAGATATGTTAGTAAATATTATTACACCTCATAAATATTCATGAGATAATAGGCATAAATCCTGCCATTTCATTGGTCAATTGAGCTGGCCACAGTGATAATAAATTGAGCTTTTGAAGAAATTGAGCTATTTCCCGTGTGGTAGTTTTGACTATTTCCCTACAACATCCCCAGAGTCACAGTGAGGTGTAATAAAGCAAATACTACATGGTATGATCGGGGCAATAGGGCACACTATTTTCCCTCGGTACTGGCAACAGGCCTACCACCCCTCACCCTCCGGGTTCGGGGTGGTAGGCCTGTAGCCAGTACCTCGGGAAAATAGATTGCACTATTTCCCCTCTTACCATGTAGTATTTGTATATTATTCGATGTTGAGATATTTTCACCATATCGTATGCGAGGCTATTGTTGCATGACACACAAAAACCCAAATTAAGAAATCATGTCTTTCAGTTTTGATCATTTGACTGCACGTGAATATCGACGTATGTGAAATTTTAGGAAGGATCCAAATTAATTCAAATCAATATGTAACATTATCATTCAATAACCGAGTTGCAACAGTAAAAGGCAATTGTAGGGCCTAACTTTTGGGGGGTAAAATTTAAGTTTTGACTTTAAGAAGGACAATAAATGATTTGAATAACAGTTTTCAAATGCGATGACCATTGCCGGTGCCTACCAGTGATGTCGTCTCCTGGACCGTACATATCAGGATAAACAGTAACTGAAAAAGGCGAAGGACCTGTTCCCGTTGAAGGAGCGTGGCCGCTCGCACCCGGCATCAAAGACACGCAAGCTGGAGTTGGTGCGCCGGTAGGATATGCCGTAACTAAGGCCATAAGTGAACCAATCAAAAGAGCTGTTAGTGCTGAAGACATTTTCGTTTAATTGACATCTGCAGAAATTAAATAGATTCAGATTATTATTAATCAAGATAATACAAGTAGAATGATGAAGCACATGTTTGCGAAGGCTGTGGCTGAATCAGAGATGCCACTATGTATCAATAAAACTGGTGAAAACCTGAAGGCGTATACATTTTAGATACAAAATCGTAAAATGACTGAAAATAAGTAGAACTGTCGATAGGTGAGTAAGAACAAATCTGAATACATGCAACAAAAATGGTAATAAGAGGCATCTCAACTTATTTATGATATCGCACGATTTAAGCAATCCCATGAATTGTCTTAATATGATTTATTAAAATTAGTGTAACATGATAACGCAATGGTCAATTTTCAAGATTCTTTCATGATTGGTCATTTTGTTGGTTGGTTGGTTCGGTCCTGTCATGACTGACAGCTCGTGACCTTACAGATACTACGCCACAAATAACGATTTTCAGCAAAGGAGTAACAATCACGGAGCGGGTGTCCCGTAATCAACTTTATTTGGTCAATCCACCGGGAACGAGGTCTGCCTCTCTTGCGCTTCCCTTCAATAATGCCTTGGTCACAGGTCACTAATAGGTATATCAAATAAGGTGGGATCGTTTCAAAAAACCCTTAAAATCGTGATACGTGTCTCTATTTTAAATAGAAGTTGTCAAAAAAACATAACATTTTTGGTATCATATTAAAGACAATTTATCCAGCTACCGAATAAAAAAAGAATTAAAGCCACATGTTTAGCAACAGTGAAGTTATCAATCTAAACGTCGAGTGAGTCAGGGGTGGGACCGGTGGACGAGGAGCCGGTGGACGAGGAGCCCATAGGTTTCTACACAAAATAGTGGAAAACTAGAACTTTTGAAATTGATGCCATTTTAAAATTATACATAGGAAAGTTTTCAAACTTCTCATATGTGTTAATAACATGTGCCTGCTACTATGAATAATAATATTGAATTGTTATCTAGACATTCTCTACTAGAATATGATGTTCAATTCAGGGAGTGTTTTAATGTAAAAAACACACAGTTTTATTCATTTTATTGATTAAACAATGGCCAAATCGCAGTCTCTCTATTTCATTTGTGTGACTCTTCGGTCCTTTTCTACCCTGGGTAGTAAAACATTTAACTAAAAAAGCCAGAAGTGTTTCTTCACAGAATTGTTCATAGATTCATGAAAATTTTGCTATTTAGACCTATTTTTGACCACCCTGTATTTAAAATAAAAGGAACTTTAACGATATTCGTGTAGTTCATTTTGATAACCATTTTCCTTTAAATTAAATAGTCCATGCTAACTTAATTTCATAGAATATTATATACAAACCTTCATTTTATGCATTATTTCATCATAATTTTAGACACCCTGTACTTTTCCTGTGAACATTTTGGGCAAGTGATTCTTAGCAAATTTGGTAGCACCTTCTGCGGTTGTTCTGATTTTGGTGACTATCTTCAGCTAAACCCTAATTGTACAAACTATCAAAATATTTTGTGAGGAGCAAAAACGATCAACTTTTTTATGTTCCACCCTATACAAATTTTACACACCCTGTATAATTTGATTCTTTTTTGCAAAAATGAAAAACCTTGAATCATAAGCTTTCCAACGATATATAGTTTTGTCCCGTTTAATCAGATTTGGTGCATTCCTCAACATTATTAGAAGTGAAACATTTTTTTGGACCAGTTTGTGACTTCTGACCCCTTGCATGATCATCTTCTCTAGGTTATTACCCTTGCGCTTGCGACGTGAGATATGGCTGAAGTAGCTCAGCATTTGGGTGTTGATATAGCATGAAGAAGTCCTTTAGACACCCTATTTCTTCAATAATACTGGCGTTGGTCCTTCTCATTGTCCATACGATACGAAGCATACGCCTCCAACACCACATTTCGAAAGCAGCTATTCTGTTTTTGTCAGCTTTGGTTAGGGTCCACGTCTCACACGCATACATGGCAATTGGAAATACAAGGGCTTGGACAAGCCTGGTTTTTGTTGCTCTGGTTATTCCTCTGTCAGCCCAGATCTTACTTAGGTTGATCATTGCTGATCTAGCCATTGCTAAACGGTGTCTAATCTCTTGGCTGCAACCACCCTCTTTGGTGATTAGGGATCCAAGAAAGTTGAATTTCGAGACCAATTCCACCTCATTACCATCAATTATGAGAGGCTCTCCAGATCCAACACCATCTGTGATATGGACATGATCTTGGTCTTGCTGACATTTAGACGTAGGCCAAGCTGCTCACTCTCCACCTTGACTTTCTTCAGATGTTCCGCCATCTCTTCCAAATTTGTTGCAAACAGGGTGGTGTCATCGGCATAACGTAGATTGTGTATTTGGTATCCATCTACTGACAGCCCCCCCCCCCCCCCCCCCCCCTGGCCAATCATCCAATGCACATCTCATAAATCTCATTATTGGTCATTTTAGCACTCACTATTAACAAAAAAAACTAGTCGGGCACATGCTTGACTAGCTTAAAACTAGTCAGCCAGCCTAGTCCAGCGTCCTTGACTGGTTTATTCTAGACAAGCGGTACTTCAAACTTATTTTATAGTGGAGCGAACTGGACTATAGTTTCAGATATCAGAAAACTAGTCGAGCATGCTCGACAAGGTTAAATCGGTGTTGCGCTAGTTTCTGCACCAGACTTGATAAACTAGTCAAGCATACACAAGCTGATCATATACACAAGCTGATCATATGAACAAGCTTGCAACATTAGAGAACAGCAACTGTTCTGAGTGCTGAGGAAATTTCACTTTTTAGCGGAAATGCGTGACACAAATTTCCAAAATATCATGGACAAGGAGAAAGGTGCGACACCAAACTCCATGTGCCAAACAAATAATTAAAAAGTTCGCCTTCGAGGATTCAAAAGAATCCAGAGAAAAAACGAATGAAAAAGCCGCGTGGTTGAGTAGGTGCAACATTCGGCATCTCGTTGCGTAACTACACAGGCGAGTATGCCGACAATGACTTCAAAAAAAGCTTCACACAGTGTCAAAACCACCAAGTACATGAAGTAGTTGATCGCATAATTCCAAAATGGATGACAAAATGGACCGATTGGAGCGAGTGGTTTTAACTCAGAGCAACAAGCAATATAAATGTCAATGCATGGGTCTGAATTTGACATATTTTATTATTGTCGAGCAGGACGGACTATAGTTTATGATAGTCGAGCAAACTGTCGAGAATGACTAGGCAAAAGCTAGTCCAAATGGGCACTATCTGGACTAGCTTTTACCTAGTCATTAACTAGTCGAGCGACTATAGGATAAACTAGGCAAAAGCTAGTCGAGCGACTATAGCTTAACTGGCTGGACTAGCTTTTAACTAGTCGGGCCTTCTAGTTTAGGTTTTCAGACCATTGCTTTGCATATACATGCCTGATATTTTCATGACGCCTTTGCGAAAAAGTGCCCGTTCTTTCTGACCCACACTGTAAAGACGTGTGGATGGCGTCGGCTTCGCAAATGTTGACAAAAAGTAGCATCTTTATTTGTCAGCAGACCATCTGGTGAGCGACATTTTGTTCGATTTTTTAAAAATATATTTAATAAAACAAAACATATAACATCCATTGACATAACAAAACAATCCTATTAAGCATATGACTTGTCTAACTCGGTTCGACGGGCGGGATAGTGTGTGGGGGTGTGTGTGTGTGGGGGGGGGGGGGGGGGGGGGGGGGCACCAGAATTCGAAATGTCGGACATTTCTAGTGTGTAGATAGCTTCTTGTACATGGTGTATCTACCGAACCGGTTATACGAATTAAGTGAAAATTCACAATTTCATTTCTAATTATCTGTTTTTAAATATGATCATGACATTTCTGAACATAGAATGAAAAAAGGCCTCTTTATTAAAGGGTGCACACAACTATTAGAGTCAACGTCAAAGCGTCCGGCCATCGCCATCACCCAGCTAGTCCCTAAATAACGGAAAGAATGATTCATATTGACATAATTTGGCATCAAAGATGATTGAATTTGGTCTCTATTTGTTCACTGAATTGTACCCGATATATTTTGAATGAAAAGAGTATACATCTAACGTTTTATTTAAAAATATTGGCAGAAGGATACACATTGAACACAATGCGCTACAAGGTGTGATTTCTTGTTCAAAATGACTACGCTGTATAAAGAGGGAAATATTGAAAAATCTTAAAGGGCAACCCGACCTGAATTTTTTACCCAAGTTAGATCTATGTGTGTTAATTACTATCCCAAAATTGTATAAACGTAGTTGCAAGGTAACTCAAGATATCGCCGTTTACCTAAGGCACATTTCCCATACAGGGTGTATCAAAAAAATTAGGACTCTGTTTCATGACGGTGTAATTATTATTATAATCATTGGACCATGACCAGTTTAGTCTCAATGTAAAGCCCAATTAATTATTATGATATCCTGAAAATATGAGATCAATCCGATAACAAATAAGAAAACTAGCGAACTTTGTGTAAACCATGTCATTTACTGGTTTGTACAATGGGAATTCACACAGTAACAGTTTGTTCAATGGGAATTCACACAGTAACAGTCGAGTAACATGAAAGTGCTCGATTTGTAACTCAATGAAGCATCCACAGTGGGTTCGAGAACTATTTAACAACACTTTTTTAATTTGCACTGAATATGTATGCATCTGTTTTGCGGATTTTTTAGCCTTGCAGTATTGATTTGTGCCAGAATTAAATGGATTACCAAACTAAACTTTGCTATTGACTGATAGATTATTTACTATGTTGACAATAATATTATAACGTATTGAAACGTAAACCATGTTATTTACTGGTCTGTACATGTAGATCCCATTGTACAAACCAGTAAATGACATGGTTTGCGCAAAGTACGCTAGTTTTCTTATTTTGCATCGGATTGATCATATATTTTCAGGATATCATAATAATTAATTGGGCTTTACTTTGAGACTAAATTGGTCATGGTCCAATGATTATAATAAGAATTACACCGTCATGAAACAGAGTCCTAATTTTTTTGATACACCCTGTAGAAACACACTATAGCGCGTACAAGTGCACCCTTAAAATGCACAAGATAGTCTTTAAATCCAGGCAATTTGGGTTGTAAAAATTGGCTTGTTTAGCATTTGATGTTAGAATTGTTTAGCATTTGATGTTAGATTTATATTTTGAAAATACATTAATGTAATAAGTTCAACAATGATTGGGCATTATTATTATTTATTTTTCAAATTCATTAAACAGCGAGCGGGTCAAAATACGGGCAAAACGGGCACTGTATAAAATAAAGTGTACACTTTTGCATATAATGTCAGAATCTCTTTGAGACATTTCAAAGTGCCCCTAACGTCTCACCAGATTTGTTCACCCGGTTTTTTCAGTGGTTGAAAGATATTGTGTCCGTCCATGCGTTTTAAATGTTGAACATTTCAATTATATTCCCACTTGATGCTACTAATTACTAGGCCTAATTGTGGCCAGTTGGTTTCAGATAATCGACTTTATAGTCAGTCTGCCCATGGTCTGCCCTTAAACCGGTTCAATGATGCAAATGTGACAATTTCCTTTTAGCCTACTTTGTAAGGATTCCCGGTAAGGATTGCATTGTATATCCGTGAACTGCATAATTATCAAAAACATTCTTGTAATTGTATCACAGAAGTCAAATAGTAATATATAAAGCATAAGGCCAAATAAAAATGAAAACTAGTTTTTCGTCCTAACTTTTGGGATTTTTATTTCATGGTTCTGGGAGTTGGTTAACTCAAAATCTACTTTAAAATGCTCATTGGACTAGCATGACTAGAGCAAATATATTACCAAGATGTCAGCTTTTAAATATTTTAACAAAAAAAGATATGGATGAAATAAAGCACACACAAAGAAAATTTACAGAATTCCTGAAAAAGGATGCGCGAGGGGACGAGGAACTATATACTCTCTTTTTTTAGTTGGCCTAACATAATATTGCTAAAAACGTTTTTGTGTTTCCTTGTTTTAGTTCGACCTGGCCCAGAAAATCCAGCAGGAACCATATACTTTTCCTATTGATAATAATTTGTTACAATCATTTTACTATGGTATTTTTTCGATACTTCATCATTATTCATCAATGTATCTAAATTTTCCATAAGCCATATAATATAACGGATCAGTAATAATGCTAGACGACTAAATCCGTAATAATGATAGGACTGGTAACAAATACCACATCATTTCCGTGTTGCAGACGGGCAATGGAGCGGTGTTACAACAATGTACATTATTTCCCGCTGTATAGGCCTAGCCTACATGGTATACGACAATGCAATACGTGTATCATGAAAATACTTTATTGGCCAACATTTTGGTACTATGATAAAGATGGAGATGTACATGTATTTTGCAAGTGCCTTTTGTATGAAGTCGACATTATACAGGGTGTCCCAGAAAACCGGAGCGAGAGGTATGTCAGAAACACAGTCGCACGGGTTGCAGCTGTGCATGCAGCGCTGTTAACATCGTTTGTCCCACCTCAACGCACCGTTTACCCCTCTATGATTTATAAATTATATTTGTATAATTGTTTGTGTGCTATATTGAAATATAAATATGTATTTGATTTAAATTGTTGGTATTTAAATGTTTTCAACATTTAAGATAATATTGCAAAATATAATGATAATAATACAAAAGAACATAATGTTAATGAATTGATTGATACACAAAACTGTTTACAATTCGAACTAGCGTTATTATATTTTAATTAAAAATAACTTTGCGTTGGGAAATTAAAAAGAAAATCCTGAATGTTACTTTTACGGTCATAAGGCTGCATAGAAATGTCGGTATACTTTTCTATCAAATCGGTTACACTGGTTTTCGATCAAACGTGAATTCAAACCAATTTAACAATGTTGATTATTTATTCACAATTAAATTTTAGATATTTTAAGACATCCAAAATGTATAAACATGATTGCAATCCATGATGAGATAATGAAACTAAAACGCCGTCAATATTAGTTGCAAGTTTTGATGGTGAACTAAACTGACCAGTAGAACCGTCATTTTCCGTCAAATTGGTTGAACAGGTTTTTGATATACTTTTTTTGAATGCGCACAATAAAATCTTAATTATCATTTCACCAGGTAAACGTAGAGATCCAAAGGTTTCCAGTGTATATAAACATGATTAAAATCCATGGTTGAAACTAGTCAAACTAGAGTTTGACAACATAAGTTGCAAGTTTTCTGGGACACCCACGGTATAGATGAAATACCATCGATTTGTTTTGACGAACATGACGAAAGGTAGACATTTTCATTAGTGACACTGATTTTGCCGATGTATCATTAATATATGTACATATTGAACTAGTACATGCAAAACTTAGGCATATCAAATCAAATCAAAACAATCAATTATTAACGAACTTACCTATCGACAACCGATATATAATAACACGCTTACAGACCCGTTGATATCTTTCACTTCCTTATCAAAATCCACACCAGGTATGTTGCGTTGAGACAATAAACTTGAACATTCAGTGTTGCCAGATAATACCACCTCGTTGGCTAGGTTTGTTCAAGTTCAATGACAGGGTGCCACAATATATCATATAAACAGGTATAATTATTTCCACCACAAAATTATGCTGATGTCATTGTGAAGCTTCAATTTACGAGGGTAATTATAAAGTGCAAGGGCCATGATCTGCTCTCACAACTACATTATAATTGTAGGACTACTTTTTAATTAAATGTGTGGAAAAAGAAAAACTAACGTTTCATATCTTTTCGTTAGATGGTTTCATTACCAATAACATTTAAAAGAATTTTCTGCATCATTCAAAACATATTATATGAATTCAGCAATAATAGTCCTTCGGTTAACTCTAGATTACCACACGGCAACAGATTTCTTTTCCGACCCCCAAAAGTCACCAGAAAGGTCACCCCGACACCGCCGATCAGCTCCTTGCGTTTTCATCTCTCTTCCATGAAATCCTCTAAACCTGTTCATCTTTACTTATAATGTTTATCCAATAAATATAAGGGGTACAGATTAGAGGAGAGTGAAGAAATGCCAGAGACCTGTTATCGGGTCTGTTACACGTCCACAAGTCAGTTCTTTTATTTTCTGCCTTGTACAGAGTATGTTTCTGATTGCTTTATGCAGCTACAATGTATATAAAGTCACAGACACTTACCAATCTAGTTTTGGTGTTTTAACCATTTGCCTGCTTGATCTTATAAATGCCGGCCCATTACTTGAAATATTATCCAATTCGGAGTATGGATTTTGGTGTCACAAGTTCAGTCGTGTCAATAACGAAGAATGTTGCCTCATGTAATACCAACCATAAATGTAATAAGCTGACCATCCATAAATGTGGTTCTACCTCCATGTATGGGAATCACATAACTAGTCTATAGTGTGAAAACTTCATTCTAGTATAATCCCTCAATGAAGTCTTTACCCTAGACTAACTCTGCCTCCCTTACATGAAGGTAAATACCATAAAATGTGATAAAATTAAACATAAATGTAATAATCCTGTACAACCATAAAATGTAATAATCCTGTACAACCATAAAATGTAATAATCCTGATCAGCCATAAATGTTATAACATTTGACTACAAATGTAATATAACGCAGTTGTTAGCGTACATCGTTCAAGTCTTGTATGCTATACTCTATTTGGCCATCTCGAGACAGTGACGTAACCGCGTATTCTACAAATTGCATCACATAACGCTCGCGCATACTCGCGGCGCTGGCGTACAAACACGAGCGTTGAAAGGCGGAAGATACATACGCGTGCGTAAAAGCTGCGCCTGTTCAGTTACGTCACTGTCTCGAGATGGCCAAACAGAGTATAGGTATAATAATTGTGTAAGAAAATTAGTATTGATTATTGATTTCACTATACACCATAGTGACATCTGAAATTTTCGTTATTATTATTAACATGGTGAGGAGCCCAATTTGGGTTCCCCCTAAGGGGGCTAGATACAACCAAACAATCTGTTATCAGCTCAGTCTAGAGGGCGACATTGTACTTTTCACTCTAGAATCGCAAAGCTTACGGGTTGCCCGTGTTTTTACTGGAATCGCACACAGTGCAATGCCGGGGTGCAATGGTAAAACAAATGCACTGTGCAATAGTAATTATTATGAATTAATGATGCGCATTAATTGACCAATGAAATATCTCGAATCATTGTATGAGCATGGCAGGTAATAGACCTCTATTACCTGCCATGGTATGAGCTATAAAAATGTTATAAATGACTATTCATTGATGTGGCAGATATTTTGTTTCATTATTCTCTGTCAGCCTTTCAATTTTTTATATATATACTGTACAATGTATCGAGGAGCACAGCACGAACGCTTACTTTTATAAAATGTCGTTACATAAATATGGAAAATAATGCCATATGGAAAATAATAATAGCACAAAACACATGACTTAACTTAAAAGAAAAACACACTGAACACTCGGTTTGTAAATACAGTATCATTTGCATCTATAAAAATACAATTTTGACATGAGTCAGCTGCTTGATATCTAAACTGTCATACCGACATCGTCACATAATTCATAAATCATATGTTGAGTTTTAAAAAACTTTGAAGCCCTTTGGCCGGGTAAGATTTATAATTTCAGACCATCAAGGAGAAACGTATAAAATATCATCCATAAAGCTGAAACAGTGAATGCGACTTAAGTATTAGAAGGGTTATTTTAAAAAGAAGTTTGATAACAAATGTGTATAAAATGTGTGAACGCACTATAGGCGAAGGATGACATTGTAATTACAACAACTTCATTTGCATCAGTATAATTGTCACTGTATCTTTCAGATATGCATATTATATTGTCTATTAATTCAATCCTAACGTCAGATATCTTTAGATAGGTTGTATCCAAAGTGTTTCATCATAAAATTCCTGAAAACATTTGACCAATCTTTCGGAGATAGAGGAATATAGAGGCAAGGCGTTTGACTGTATTTAGCATGAATATCAAAAGATGCACTACTAACTATTACAGCGTCCAGCGCCCTCTACCGTTAAAATTTATTCATCTGTTAGATTAACAAGTAGATGCACCCGTATTAACAAATTTAAATGCATTACCTTTTTTTCCAAACAGTTCTAGTGATTATTAGCGCTCATTCAGTGACGATCCACCATCGCTTCTAAAATATTGATTTCTCGAAGCGATTATAAATCAGGTATACGTTGAACACAACGCTATCATTTCGACAAAAATATTTGAAATCAGAAATTCGATCTTAAATTTTTAAATATTCAAAACTTGAAATATACATGTATGCATCAGTACTAATGAAATATCTCGTCGCTCAGCTTCTTTCACTTTTTCGTCTTGTTGTGTCAAAACCTTCGTTTTGATTCCTTACAAGCGACGTGTTACCAGAGCCATTGTCAGTAGGGCAATAACTGTTACAAGAAGAGAGCCTCGGACCATACCTGTAATTTAAAGGTTTAAAACAACGTGTTTGATGCAATACATTTTTTCTTTTATATTATCTATAATGTTAAAACAATAAACGCGGTGATTTAATGAATGTTCTAATTAATCATTACTTTATTTTAAAATTAACATTATTTGCTATAGAACAGAGAATAGCTACTGTAGTATTATCAAGTGCTTTTTACAAATAATTTAAAAAAAGATACCTTGCGTTACCATGCTAAGTCTGACCTTGTGTTTAAACCACAAAATATGAGACATGTATTAAAGTAAATTGGAGGACATTTATCTCTGCACGTGTGTTGAATGAATGGCTTCTCTTTTATTTGTTTGTTTTATTTAACTTACCCGCTCCACCTGAAATTACAAAGATAAACAGAAATGAAAAGAATATTTTAAATAGTTGTTTTAGCACAGTAAAGTTAATAACACATACACTCTCTCTAATTAAGAGATGTTAAAAGATTCAATATTCAATCGAAATTGTTGATTTGTTCAAAATTGTGTCGTTTGCAACAAGGGTAAATCATTTTAAACTTTTAAAATATTCTGTAAAATGGACTGATTTTCGATTCTTTTTAAATCAGTAGGATTCAAGTAGTTATTTTAAATTATGCAGTGATTTGGTAAGGGACAAATATTGCATTTGATGAGTCATGTTGCTGGTTGTCACATCTGAGACCATTATACTTAGGTATATTGGTTTCAGGTCACATTAGGTATTTCATTTTCATACACGGTGCATGTAGAATAGAATTTACTTGAATCTATCAAGATACAAAACTGTTGGCATTGCCAACAAACACCAAGTTTGTTTTAATGCTCCTGTTCGAACGTCGGGATACTGCTCTTTAGGTTGATTGTTTTTCAAAATAAGTAATATCAGTTAGGCACCAAAGGACGGTTGGCGTCTCACTCTATTAATAATATTTTACCTACGTCTTGTTTTCTATGAAATTATAATGAAATGTGTGTTTAATACTTGGTTAATGAAAGTTTTACCTTTTGTTGTAGGTGACATTCCAGTCGGTCCTGTGAAATCAATCAAAAATAGTTAATGTTTATATTCTAAAGTCTTTATAATTTCAAATAATATTCATCTTAGAACTTGTTTAATCCATTTCAAATGCGATCATGTTGGGTATAGCATACAAACCACAATTAATCCTAAGGGATTCAGTGTGAATAATCAGGTCATAATAAGATGTAATCGAATGATGAATTTTTAAGCACTCTGAGGACTTTTCATTAGGATCTAAACAAAATATATACTGGGGTTCGGTAGATTTTTCCTTCGGAGTGGAGCTCAATCAATCATATTATTCATCTTCCAATATGAATCATGGCTGATTCCTTGCGATCCTATTGGTATGGAGTGTCATTTGTTTCATGTTGTGCCACGCCGTGACCAAAATTAAGATATAGACCTGTTGTGTCCTTAAATTGTTAATGCTATCAGTCCAACGAACCTTTTGTCGGCCACATTTGGGTTTATTATTTGATGGTTAAATATCTGTATTTAATGGTTTAATATATGTATTGATCACCGATATATTATCTTATATTTGATATCAAAATCACTAACAAATTCAGGCACCTAAAGGATTTGAGATCTAAAATACTACAATTAGCATACAGTAGTACAAACATGGCTAAATACATGGGACTTGGCCTATATGACTGTATGACAATCCCCAGGTCATGATGAATCGAAGACCGTCCCTGCGGTCTTTGAACGAATTAAGAAACATGGTATCAACATTTGTATTAGCCTTTAACTATTGTTCAATGTTCAAGGACAATATTATGTAAGAACTTTAATAAAGGATGTGCATCTTTTAATCTTCATTACATGACGCATACATGGCATACAAAACAATCATTGCACTTGATGAGTCTGATAAACGGTCGTAAATTCCTGCCATTATGCAACAACTAGATATTTCCTGTGATATCTTAGAGACACTTGACTGTCACGAATGTATGTGTTTTGCTTGGGCAAATGATGCCTATATATCTCGCTCGAAGTTTCCATTTTATAAATGACGCTACCGATCAAATCATGTAAGCTCTAGATGAATGGATCATTATATTCTTAATTTCAACGTTTCCAAAATGACTAAGAACAAAACCAGTTCTAAAGTTACACTGCTCTTCTTACCAGTATACGTTATATCCGATGACATGATGTTCTCGTAGAATACACTTGCTCCTCCAATATTTTCCTGTACAATGGTAGCCCTGGAAAGATAAAAAGTAAATCACAATATTGTTATAGCCACTGTCAATGCTCATAAATATTGAACATTTTCCGATTACTCCTCATGTGTGGTATAGGCGTGGTCGGAACCATAAGCCTATTACATATTCATAACTATCAGATTTCCCGATGACCGTCTTTAGGTGCTCCAAGTTGGTGCACAGTCATTTCCACTTTTATTGTCAAGGAATGTTTACCAACGGGAGCATTGACCACATCACATGATCATAATTTTGGAGCAACAACCTTAGGCTTTTCTCCGCCACAATTCAATCAACACACCGGGCCCATGGGGCGGGCAGATCCTAGTACGCGAGACGCGACTTTGTTTTTCAGATTTGTACATGTAAAAAAACCCACCAATTTTACCTCTATTCACATAGATTAGAAGTATAAATTGTGCCCCCTGCCCTCTATCGCCCTTAAAAAGTGAATGGGAGTTTCCAACATATTGTATTGACCCCAATGTTATATAACCAGTGATAACCACTTGCCAACACTGCTAGCAACCGTATGTTAATGAATTGCTGACGGAGGTATTGATTTTGATAGATTATGTACATGCTAAACAGTCAGTCGTTAGCACACACAAAAAGCGTTCCCTGTGAAATGAAATATGCACGATTTCTTGCGGAAGACACGCACTCCGATTGGATGTGCATACTAATTAGTTTAGGAGCGGCTTATTTCAAACCCTTGGTATTTTCCATCGAAGCATTGACCTCGCTTGCATTAGTTATGCAAGGTCATATAATTGGCGGGTTTTTTGAAGGGCCGAGGGTGCAAGCATTGATCTGCTATCTGCACTGCTGTTCGGTCGTGTTTATTTTGCTCCCGTGTCTCATCGGCCCAGCCATCAGATGGATGGGTGATGAGGTTTTAATTTTAGTCCTGTCGTTTGTTGAATACCTGGCCGTGGATAAATGGTGGATATAATGTTTTTGTGATGAACTGATTTGGATCGTGGATCTGGAGGCAAGATTTGTTGCGAAGATTACCAACTAAAATCAAGGTCAGGTATTTTTGTTTTCACAATTTTACAGCTTAATAATCTTTTTGTGGTGGGCGAAGTCCCTTGAGTTTATTACATCAGATCAATTTGTTGATCACTGGTGTAATCTAAGACTAGGTATATTAGTCTCAGGGAATAATGGGGTATAATTTGCTTTCATTAGAATTGTGAGCTGTGCAATATTTACTACAAGTTGTAGGTCTATTACTAAATCTTGAATTTGAGTGAGACGTTAGTATAGTCTGATACGATAATCGTCTCAGGGATAATACGGCGGTCCTAAAGCGTACGTCGCTTAATGTGGGTTATATTCCCATGATGAGTGCTCATAGTTTGTTCACATCAAGTTTTTAACTTACATCCTGTGATCTCATAAATCATGGTGATTTCCAGGGTTCTGATAATACCCCAGATCACTTCAATTTCAAGTCGATCGTTATTGCGTGTTTTGCAAGACAGGATGCCATAGTTTAAGTTCCATTGAGTCATTGACTATACCTGTATGTTGGGTTTTATATGTCAATTAAGTTGAAGATGTGTCATACACATTATTGGTCCACGGTGCTCAATGTAATCCTCTTGAGTCTTACCGTTTATGTTATAGACACGCTTATAGTTAGCTCGGATTCGTTCCAATCCATCAGTTCCACTTGGTTCCGTGTGTGTTTCTGATCCACAGCGCGACTTGCTGTGATTGAGATTCATGTGCATATTTTGTTATAGTGATTCCGCTAGGGAGTTTCAAATGTTCGCAATTGAGGCTGATTAATCCTTTCTATGCTTATCTTGCTATATTTGTGTGATATTTATTTCTCACAACAGTAACATTTAAGCTTACCTCTAGTGGGTGGGGTAGCTTTCTGGCAACAATCTTGCAATGTTGTTCCCAGCATGGGTATGTTTTAACGGTACGTGATATGGTGGTGGGTTTGACAGAATGTTTTAATATTTGCGTATTATTATGCCTATTAATCTTATTGATTTTATTTGTATGGTTCGGATGTTATTTTAAAGGTGTACTTACAATGTAACTTTATTTTATAAGTTATGATTAATTCTGGTGTTGGATCTGTTTTCATGACCGGTTGGTTGACATGATCCAGTAATTTGATGGATTGATTTCACGGTCAGTTGTAATGGATTCAGAGTATCCAGTATCGATTATCTGTTGCGATATGCTATAGTTCTGCATTCTTTTACAAGCATTTGCAGCTTTTTGAGATGATTCCTGTATGGATTTGCGGTGGTGGCTGATGAGGTGTTTTATTGTGGCTGAAGGTTCATTCTATCGAATCCCTGATTGTTATGGATGATTTCAGTAGGCAGTTGACCTAACTCAAGAGTTTGTTGTGATATTCTATTTTGTTTTTAGTTGGATTCGGGCGATCATTTCAGTTACCTTCATACCTGAATCGTGATACTGGAACACTTTGTGACATAAGATTGTTCTTATCCATTCCAACGTTTACATATCAGAGTTTATTAACATCGGTTGTTTAACTGGAGTTCAAGACTTAATGGTGTTTTTAAGTTGTGCCTGATCTGGATGATAGGCATATATAAGGTGTTCCGGAATATTATTAAGGTGCTTACTTTAATAATCGCTTAGCGTTTGCTACCAATTCTATGAAAGAGTTGATCGATATGGTTTAGTTAATACCATGAGTTTTGATGTTGCTATGGATCAGCAACATGTTCATTATTGACTTGTTACTATTTCACATTGATGGTCATGCACTGATTATGATGGTACGTGACTTGGCTCTTTAGCCAGGAAAAGGTGATTGAAACAACGATTGTTTCATCGTAGCTTTTTGCCTATTTGACTTTACACTTGCTGAGAGCATGTTTTTTGATTCTGAGGACCCTTGTTCCAAGTGTTTGTAAGCACCTCAGAATGGTGATACTTCCCATGATCAATTGAGGTCATCTGTGCTAGCTATTAGCCTTGATGTAACCAACTTTGATTGTCTGTATAATCAGAACTGGTTCTGGCTTGTTAAGCAAGTTTTTCGTTTTGACAAATGCTGGACTAAGGAGTTATTTACAGATTAATTCATTTCATTCTAAACGTATGCTGTCTTTATATAGAAGTATAACCGTTTGTTGTAGCGATGAATGGGAGTGGTACGATTATGATTTTAGTAGCATTGTCCATTTATTTTACGGATAGTTACAATCCTTGGTTGTTTCCTGGTTTGTTGCTAATTGATTGGTGGACAGAGGCGGGTATTTGTTCGCTTTGAGTTTTACAAGAGATTTTTCCAGTACATGTATTTTGTTACACTGTATGGTGTATTTAGAGATCAATTTTGGTTTGATCAGGGTGCTCCTATTTTGATAGAAGATCATGTGAATTGAAGAGAGTATTTAAGCCGCATGGTTGAATGAATACTTTGTAGAAGAGAGTTATAAAACCGCATGGTATTCACTCTATTCTCAGCTTTGAGTTTTACAAGAGATTTATCCAGTACATGTATTTTGTTACACTGTATGATGTATTTAGAGGTCAATTTGGTTTGATCAGGGTGCTTCTTTTTCTTCTTTTTTTGATAGAAGATCATGTGAATTGAAGAGAGTATTTAAACCGCATGGTTGAATGAATACTTTGTAGAAGAGAGCTATAAATCCGCATGGTATTCTCTCTATAGTGCGTGAGTTGTTCATGCTCGGACAAGAGATTTATCCAGTACATGTATTTTGTTACACTGTATGGTGTATTTAAAGATCAATTTTGGTTTGATCAGGGGGATTCTATTTTGATAGAAGATCATGTGAATTGAGAGAGTATTTTAAACCGCATGGTTGAATGAATACTTTGTAGAAGAGAGTTATAAAACCGCTTGGTATTCTCTCTGTGCGTGAGTTTTTCATGCTCAGAACGATTTTTAGGAGTACGGTATGGCATCTATTATACAGAATTGCTTTTTAATAGAAAGTGTTATTATGATACCGCTTGGTACACAGTCCTTTGCTCTGCAGTAATGTGATTAATATGTAGTTTTGCAGATTAACCTCAGGATGTTTGGCACATGTCGTGACCAACTAATTGACAGTATTTTCATGAATACATGGTTGTTGTGTCAATCTTATAGAGCGTTTAGCTTGTGATAATTATATCACTTTATAATTACGCGATAATGAATCTATACAACCGTTTGGTTCGTAGTTCTGCGGCAGTTCGATGCAGAATCGCAGATAGATATATCTCTGGCTGTTTATGGCTTTAGAGCGTATTGGCTTGTAATTTTTTACATAATATATAATGGTATTGGCTAAGCCGCTGGTAGTGAAGTCAATTTAAGCCTTGTGAATAATATGCAGTGTTGCAGATTTAACTTACGATGCTTGGCACATGTCGTGATCAAACCAATAGCATCTTCATGAATACAGGTTTGTTTGATAATTACGCGATAATGAATCTTATATACAACCGTTTGGGTGTGTTTTTTTCGTTGTTCTGCGGCAAGTTGGATGCAGAATCGCAAATAGATTTAACTCTGGCCGTTATGGTTTTAGAGCGTTTTGGCTTGTAATATTTACATAATATATAATGGTATTGGCTAATAATCCGCTTGGTAGTGAAGTCAATATGCCTTGTGATTAATATGCAGTATTGCAGATTTAACTTAGGATGCTTGGCACATGTCGTGACCAAACCAATTGTCAGCACCTTCATGAATACAGGATTGTTGTACCAATCTTATAGAGCGATATTAGCCGGCTGGGGGTGTTGTGACATATCTATACAACCGCATGGTTTTATCGTAGTTCTGCAGCAAGTTACATGCAGTATCGCAGTTAGTATTAACTTCGGCCGTAAAAATATGGCTTTTGTTCGAATCCTATCGATTTTACATGGATTTCTTGTAATTGATGGCTCGTTGATAACTTATTATCATATGTAGTGAACTATACGAATGGATTGATCATGGACTGTATATAAGTCCATGGACTGACGTACTGTGTTGAGATGTTTAATAGATTGTCAAAAGGTTTTTTAGAGGAGCGTGATTGTTAAAAGTTTTTTATATGTATGTGCTGATATCGTTCAGAACATGAAGTTCAGTAACCTTATACATATCTAACTTAACCTTTGGTTTAACATTGTTGATATGTCAAGTCATTACATGCTTTATTTTGGCAGAATTTAATGAATTAGTTTGGTTGTTGGTTATGAGCTGGTATACGCTTACCGTAATCAGCATAATATACAGTTATAGTTAAACAGTGATTTTAATATATTGCGGGTTGTTTTGTCGGACTTTTCAGTTTAGTTCTGGATCGACATTGCCCTAGCGGTCGAGTGTCGGCGATGATGATTAACATGATTAATGACAGGTTTATTAAAGTGGCGAAGGTGATAGTGATGTTGATAGTGATGTTGATAGTGATGGTGATAGTGATGTTGATGGTGATGACGATCGTCGATTTACAGAAATGTCGTTGAATGCTAGTCATCGGAATAATAAGAAAGCGATGAAGGTGTTTGGTGGTTTTCTCGATTTGTTCAAAATGTTCATAACTCATTGATTTTCTCTTAGAAGTTTTAGTTCATCTATATGCCTGACTTATTTGTCATGCTGACGACATATGACTATTTATTTTGCATAATCTTGCAAATCAGTCCAATGTCCCGTTCTTTAAACCTTGATATGGGGATGCAGCCGTCCAAGATGAGCGGTGTTCCCCATGTGCGCTATTAACATATAATATGTTTTTCATTTCAGGTGGGAGGGTTGGGGCATGCGAAGGCGCATGCGCGATGGAAAATTAAGTTATTGACGTTAGAGCGTAGCGATTTTAGGCAATAATGGTATTTTCCATCGAAGCATTGACCTCGCTTGCATTAGTTATGCAAGGTCATATAATTGGCGGGTTTTTTGAAGGGCCGAGGGTGCAAGCATTGATCTGCTATCTGCACTGCTGTTCGGTCGTGTTTATTTTTGGGTGCTCGTTTTACAGCCTAGTAGCTATTATAGTTACTGTATAGGTTTGTTTAATTAAGATTATTTTAATAATCATAGTTGTGAACAATGTTTGTTTGTTTTGAAGCTTCTGCTTATTTCGGCTCTCGCAGTCAGCCGATTCACTCTAGTATCATAGTAGCCTACTGAAGAAGCATGTTGGGCCAACTTGTGTTGATGATGTGAAAGAAAAGAGGCGATAGATAGCCTAGAGAAGGCGTCCCGGTAAAGTATATTTTACCACAGAAGGTATGTAGATATCTGTAGTTATTACTCCAGTTGTTGGCCCTATATTGTCTGTACTATCACGACCGTCCGCAGCCGTCCAAGATGAGCGGTGTTCCCCATGTGCGCTATTAACATATAATATGTTTTTCATTTCAGGTGGGAGGGTTGGGGCATGCGAAGGCGCATGCGCGATGGAAAATTAAGTTATTGACGTTAGAGCGTAGCGATTTTAGGCAATAATCTCATTTCGTCATGGTATTGTCTAATAGGCTAAAATTTGAACTGTGGTTTAGAAAACCCATGAACTCCAGGTAATAAAAAGGATAATGGATATAACAATATATTTCTCATATAATAACAGTATTTCCTACCTTTCGATAAACCGGCACAATTACCACATATTATCATCGTGTTTGATAGCAAATTTCTCCCAAAGAAAAAATAACACATTTGAAAAAGGTTATAAAGTTCCCGACATTAACATGTGAAACATCTTGGAAATAATGCAGTATTATACTCTGGAGGTAAACGATTACATCCATGAATGAAAATTTGCGGAGTAAAAATATACGCCATTTTCCAATACACAGACCAAATCGCTTATTGTAACAAAATTTCGTCAGACAGGATTCGAACCGGCGCGGGGAGAATCCAATAGATTTATAGTCTATAGCCTTAACCGCTCGGCCATGACTACTCATTGAAATGACCGTCGTGTTCAATAGATAATAAGCCAGTGGTGAACTATCGATTTAATCGACCAAAAATGAGTTATTTGGGGGAATTTTGGGGACTCATGTTATTTGAAATAAAAATAAAAATAATGATCGAGCATCTAATGTAACAAACAGAAAATGGGATATTTTCCTTTAAATGGTGCTAATCATGGTTTATCTTTGTTGTTAGGGGGAAATTTGGTATCAAATTATGCCTAAAAGATTCATCTAAATGCCTATCTAGCCTGTTTGGTCAACAACAAATTAAAATTTACTCAAAATGACATAAACAAAGTGGTATACTCTCTTTTGTTGAACCCTTTACCATGTGTATATGCCCATGAATGTACCCAATAGGTTTTAATTGTCATATCTCTTCTGAAATGCCAAAAATATAGCGATATAAATGTATATTCATTTTATCACGTTCTGTATGTCGGTAGCCATCCCATGCTAAAGTGCGTTCAGGTTATTTCAAACATGTAATGAACGTATGGATAATACTGGATTCAAATAGCGCGCTTACTTGAGGCCGTGCTACAAATTAAACTGAATGATAATAATCGATTGGCGATTGACTAAACAATATCCGCATCGGATCATGTGTACAGCGATGAATAGCTGTACCGTGCTTCTTATCTCTTTAGGTGTCTCAGATGCTATTGTAAATATCAGCCAATCAATATGACAATGAGACCCTTGCACGCGCTATTCGATCCGTAACTCACCACGGACATAGTTAGTTGAATTTATTCATCCACAACATTTGTTTAGCACAATCAGGGCATTGACCATACAATTATGTCATTGTGCCCTATGTTACTTTAGTAAGGTCACGTCACGTACCAATGTTCATACACAGAGTGAACAAAGTTTGTGGAGGACAAATAAAACGAACCCGCGAAATTCAACAGACTTATGCATAACGTGTAAAGCAATAGGCGACTGGTCTCTATACTAGAATTTAAATAACAATCATGTTAAAGATCGGCAATGTGATTAGTGCTTTAATCATGGATCATCCCTTCTGTATCTATATACTATTCCTATGGTACATGCCATATAATGTAGTAAAGAAAGAATGCATGGAAAAGTACATGTACCTATAAGATTACTATGAGACTGTACATTGCTGTACATCCCTTACTAAAGGTCAAATCTAAAGGTATACCTTTTTTTGCTTTTTTAACACAACAAGAGATAGTTTCATGTTGGACTAAATTAAGTGTACTTTTAATTCACATTCGAGTAATCTATGATTATTGTATCGTAAAAAATTTTAAAAATAAGGAAAAAATCACCTAAAACATTTTCGCCACGCGGCATGATGTTGTATAAGCAACACATCTTGAAAACTCATTATCTCCTGCTGAACAATGGTATGTTCTATTTTTAAACAAAAAATCTGAATTTTTGTGTTTGTCAATTAGAAAGACCTTCACAATCGATGCCGCGCCAGCCAACTAGGAAGGGAGGGATTTGGCGGTGTTTTGACGTATCCTGATGAACGTTGCTTAAGGTATATAGGGTCACGCGTTATGAACTCGCCTCCCAATAGGGTGGTGCCGTTACATTTTTTAGCTTCATGCTGTCATTTTCCTCAAATATTTTTAAAACCACAAAAGCTATCTCAACAAATTTGGTATCATTTTAAAGCCCTAATAACAAGCTATCTGCCTGCCAAATGGCATTGGTATAGCTAATACAGAAAGGGAGATACAGCTGTTTGATGTTTGGGGACCAGGGGTGGTGCTGGAAGGGGTGTTTCTGGAAGGGGTGCTGCCTGTATAGTGGAGCGGATATGTAACAAAAAATGGCCAAGATGTTCACTTTTGGCAGGAAGCATGAAAATTGGCATATAGGGGTGTTTTGATGCACTGATTTCAAAAAGCCAGGAACCCACATTTTTCGAGCAATGGTGCGGCGGCCATCTTGGATTTCAAAATGGCCGCCATTCAAATATAGGAGATTTAGTCAAATTGCTCTAAATAAAATATTTTTGAGATTCATACCATGAAATTTCACCAATATGTTCTCTATAACACGGTGCATAATTTTAGGTGAATAGGTTGTGCCAGTTGTACTTTGTTTATTACTTGTTACCATGGAAACCATCAAAAATAGACATTTTTGGGCAAAAATACCTCTAAAACCACTCTTATTTTGATGTTTTTGTCATCTATTCATCATGAAATTGCTTTTAGTATCATCTGCAATTATACATAATTTGGATGAGAAATTTGCATTTCAATTTTGAGTGGTATCCATGGAAACTTTTTAAATGGCGGTTTGACGAAATATATGTCAAAATCACTCATTTTTCAACCATTTTCACCAATCTGTTGCTGGTAAAACACTATTATAGTGAATCGGGTGTGAAAAAGATGTTCACTACTGGCAGGCAGAATTAAAATTAGCTTAAAGGAGTGTTTTTAAGCGCTGATTTCAAAAATCAAGGAACCCACGTTTTTCGAGCAATGGTGCGGCGGCCATCTTGGATTTCAAAATGGCCGCCATTCAAACATAGTAGATAAAGTAAAATTGCTCTAAATCAACTATTTTTGAGATTTATACCCCGAGATTTCACCAATATGTTCTCTATCACATGCTGCCTAATTTTAGATGGATTGGTTGTACCATTTGTAATTTGGTTATTGCTTGTTACCATGGAAACCATCAAAAACAGACATTTTCAAGGGAAAATACCTGTAAAATTGCTCTTAATCAACTATATTTGACATTTATACCCCGATATTTCACACGTATGTTCTCTATAACATGGTGGATAATATTAGATGGGTTGGTTGTGCCAGTTGTGCTTTGTTTATTACTTGTTACCATGGAAACTATCAAAAATAGACATTTATGGGCAGAAATACCTGTTTTATAATGTTATGATCTGTAATTATATATATGTTGATGATAATGTTTGGTGCCTAGACGGATAATCATTCAAATTATCCTTAAAAAGTAGGATAATGTAGAGAGATTAGCCGGCTAAAAAGCGGTGAGAGCTCTGTAGAAACAACGTTCAGCGAAATTAGACAGCTAATCGGAAATTGCTACGAGCATGAGACGCATCATTGATCATAGATACCAATAAACTGTTGATGAATTAATGTGATGGGATCGATTATAGGATAGCGTTGAATTGAGTTGTTGTTCATTTTCATTAGTATTTAAATTTTAGCCTTTTGCTATATCATGGACGTAGCACGGATGCAATCTTCCTTTCTATTTTTATTCAATCCCTATTATTCCCACCCTGTTTCTAACATGTGTGTTCCTTCTATGCACCTTCATCATGTTCATGCTTTGCTTGTACTATTATTTCTTAAGATGGTAGATTATTAAGGTGGTAGATAGTCTAAACGACTTCTTCACTCTGTGAACACCCATATGCTGATCTACTTTGGTCACATCTCACGACGAGACGCAAGGGTAACAACTTAGAGAAGGTTATTATGCAAGGCATGATTGAAGGGAAGAGAAAGAAAGGCAGATCTTGGTCCTGATGGATTGACCAAATAATATCTATTACTGGACTCCCTCTCTGTGATTGTTACTCCTTTGCTGAAAATCATCATCTGCGGCGCAGTATCTGCGAGGTCACGAGCTGTCAGTCATGACAGGAACCAACCAACCATCCATTTCATCACCCTTATAGTCTACTGCAATAGTTCCCCAGGAGTAGCTCTCTACTGATCATTGTCATTATGGGTAAATTAGGTCGGGAATTTGCGTTTTTTAAAGAGGACTAATTGTGCTGCCTAGTTTTGTAAACAAGTGCATATGTTTTGCAAAAAAAAAAGCACACATGCCTGAAAAACACACAAGATGGACGCAAACAAATGTGCTGTTGGATGTTTTTATCGCATTTTACCGATTGATAGGGTAAATAGTCCTAACTACGGGCTAAATAAGTTTCCCCGGAGCAGAGCTAATCAGCGCTGATCACTCGTATAGCTTGCCCGACCGGGCCAAAATAACCGGGCATGTGTTTGATTACGAGGGCGGATCAGTGCTCCAGCTACACAAGAAAATACTTTCTTTATTGTGTTATGCCATACTTTTTACCACATTCTTAGCTTCCTCTGCCGTAAATTTCTTGCAGGCTTTTAAGATATTAGCCGTCTTTTGCATGTCTGTAGAAACAGTACAGCTAAAGTTTATCCTCTAGCCGCTGATAAAGTGTATGGCAAACTGAAATCGCATGGCATGCTGACTAAGCTATCCAGTGGTAGTAGTCTCCGCTGTCTCCACTGGAGTGCAACAGGGTATATTACATGCTGGCTTCATTCCTTGTTGCAATATTTGAAGACTACAATTATTGAAGAAGGCTGCATGTGATCTTGACTGAGGAGTTGTGACACATCTACTTTCCTTGAGACGGCATCCTGCCCTTGTTCTAAAACGACCTACATTTTGCAGATGACTTCGCCTTACTTGAGACCACAATTATGTAAGCTCAGCTGACAAATACTGCTACAGCAGCAAAAGACCTTGGCCTCATCATTAATTAACGTATCCAAAACAGTATAGATGACTGCCAACTGATGCAGTCCTCACCTAACACTCCAGGTATATTGGTATGCTATCAGCCATGTGGCGGATTTCAGGTATCTTGGGTCTATTATGGCACATATTTCAGGTATCTGTGGGTCTATTATAGCATCGGGCGCAAGTGACCTTAAAATATGCAGGACTTAGCATGGTGTGCATTCGGGAAGTTAGAATGTCAGTAGAGGAGCCCTAGCTATCACAACAAAAGTGAAACTATTCAACACGTGTGACACGTTTGCTGCATGGCTGTGAATCTCAAGATATGGAATGCAATATTAATGCCTCTGCTATCTCTTGCTACAGGATAATCCTTAACACTTTCCACGCGGCTATTAGTTTTGCCATATATACAAAGCAGATTTTTCAGTAACCTCTCCCAATTTTCAAAGTTTACCTCAAGGATAACCAAGACTAGGCTTGTTTGTATTTCTTTCAATGCTTTTCTCATGGTGATTCCAAAGAGGGTATTGAAATTCAATGCAATATGTCATTTTTAACATTTTGTGAAATTTTGGAATGTCGTCTGCAGACGCCTGCCGCGTGGAAAGTGTTAAATAACGCACGGATCATGCTCCAAACCACAATTTATGACATGGCCAACTTACAGAGCCTTTTATCCACCGTGTAAAGTGCCGACAGCTGAGAATCCTTGATGAAGAGCAATGTATGCCACCTACATATACTAATTGCCGAAGGTTAGGCTTGCACGACCTGGTCGCCCAAAGAAGACCTGGTCGTCAATGTACATCATATTTGACCTACATGTATATACAACACGTAATAGTGGACAATGAAAGCTTGATTCAAGAACGACTGTGACAGATAATCACTCTTGCTGAAGACCTACGTACATAGAGAAAACGTCTAGTCGCCTGCTCTTCAGATGAAGGATGATGATATATTATCACGAAAGCGCTTTTGCCCCTTAACATTATCACAGGCATTACGGAATATTTAAGGCTACAATGGGACAGAAGAAATTTTGCAACGCGAGCACACAATCTTTTTTGTGTGAATTAAATTAAAGCATTTTTAATATTAATTTTGAAAATATTAAGTTGTCTTGACCATCACAGAATCTCGATCAGGTGCACACTATTTCGACTCTAAAATGTGCACACAATGCACTGCAATCGTAACCCTTGACCTTCTCTCGCAGGTTTTAAAGATATTAGCCATCTTTTGCGAAAAACTAGAAACAGTACAGCTCAAATGCATCTGCTTCTCTAGCCGGTTATTTTGTCGCTGTTAAATAGCAGGGACTATGTAGAAAACGGTCTAAAGTCTGCATTAAAGACAATGCCACCTAAAATGGTTGTCATCTCCATGATGCAAGAGGGTGCCTATACTGAATTTAAAAATGGTGCCTAAACTTGATTTGAGGGATTGGTCGTCTACCTGCGAGAGGGTGCCTAGACTGAAAGCCTATAGTCGTCTCCATTAAGAATGGTGCAGATAAACATTAAAAATGGTGCCTATACATGGGTACTTCGTCGTCTCCCTAAGAGAGAGTACGTAGACTGAAAGCTTGGTCTCCCATCAAGACAGGGTGCTTAAACTGTAAGCTTTAAGTGAATGAACAAAGAAGAGCGAAATTATAGGATCAAGAATTATTGCTTGATTTATAGGTACATACGTAAACAATGGCGTGAAAAGGACATGAAACCATTGCCTGTAGATTTAAGACAAAATGACGAATAAGAATTATTGCTTGATTTAGGTACGAACATGAACAATGGTGAGGACAGGACCTCAAACTACTGCCTGTAGAAGTGTGAATGCAAGGCAAGGTAATGATCGAGAATCATTGTGTCATTATGAGGACAGGACCTCAAACCATTGCCTGTATGCAAGGCAAGATAATGATCGAGAATTATTGCTTGATTATTAGGTACAAACTTAAACAATGGTGAAGGCAGGACCTTCAAGTTTCTAAATGTTATATACTACACGTATTTTCCAAAACACAATTAGAAATAATAAACGACTTCTTCATTCTATCAACACTCAAATGCTGATCTACTTTGCCCACATCTCACGACGCAGTGGTAACCACTTAGAGAAGGTTATTACACTGTTAGAACGTTGGGCAATTATTTAGCGTTGGGTAAACTATGAACAACCCTGTTGTTGGGTAAATAAATTTCGTCGCTATTCTTTCAAAACCTCGTATCTCCAACTTACCTCAAAATTGATTTTTGTGTGTTTATCATGATATCAGAGACATTATGCAAATGATGGTAATGTTTTTATTTGTCACATTCAGAAGGCAGACAAATTTAGCTTTTTCAGCACCTGTGTTTCAAAACCTCGTATGTATACGAGGTTTTGAAACACAAGTGCTGACCATGTGCTGAGGGGAAACTTCCAACTTTCTTGATATTTCGCAGCAAATGTGTGAACTAGAGGTGAGATTTTATTGCAAATGGCTTGAATTGATATACGGACTGGTTTATGGCAGTTTTTTCGTTTCTATTCTTTCAAAACCTTGAATCTCCAACTTTCTTTTTTTTCATCCACACTGAAATATACACCTAGCACATAAAGTCCCTGACCAGGTGCTTTGAGGTTGGCTAATTCAAAATATATGATCGGTACCAAAAATCTGAGATATACTCTAAATGAGCAAATTTCTTCTCCGCAGTTTGATACCTCATTCAACAAAATCGAATGGATACTTTTAAAGTTATGTCGATTTCAATGACCGCGCATGCAGCAGAAATGTTGCACTAGGTATAGGAAATCATTGATTTGTGTGTGATTTACCATAGACGGTAAAAATCAATGTTTTACCCGTCTATGGATTTACGCACTGAAAAACTCACAGCTTATCAGCTAAGACTTGTATTCCTCACAGCCAGATACACCCTTTGTCCCGCAAATTGCGGTTATCACTAAAGACCCATTCATCTGTCTCGTTCAGATAGCACACAGTTATGACAGTAATCACACACAAATCAATGATTCCTATACCTAGTGCAACATTTCTGTTGCATGCGCGGTCATTGAAATCGCCATAACTTTAAAAGTATTCATTCGATTTTGTTGAATGAGGTATCAAACTGCGGAGAAGAAATTTGCTCATTTAATGTTTATCTCAGATTTTTGGTACCGATTATATATTTTGAATTAGTCAACCTCAAAGCACCTGGTCAGGGACTTTATGTGCTAGGTGTATATTGAACTGTTGTGTTTAGAAACTAATAGAGTGGTGAACATTTTGAAATTGTTGAAAAAGGAGTGATTTCGACCTTTTTGTTCACCAAACTGCCATTTAAAAGGTTTCCATGGAGACCACTCAATTAAAATGCCAGTTTATAACCTAAATTATGTACATTTGTACGTGTAGGCCTATACATGTGTAAGTTATGTACATTGCAGATGATACTAAAACAATATCACAGTGAATAGTGGACAAATAAGAGTAATTTTACAGGTATTTCTGCCCATAAATGTCTATTTTTGATGGTTTCCATGGTAACAAGTAATAAACAAAGCACAACTGGCACAACCAACCCATCTTAAATTATGCACCATGTTATAGAGAACATACTTGTGAAATATCGGGGTATAAATGTCAAATATAGTTGATTAAGAGAAATTTTACAGGTATTTTCCCTTGAAAATGTCTGTTTTTGATGCTTTCCATGGTAACAAGCAATAACCAAATTACAAATGGTACAACCAATTCATCTAAAATTAGGCAGCATGCGATAGAGAACATATTGGTGAAATCTCGGGGTATAAATCTTAAAAATATTTGATTTAGAGCAATTTACTAAATCTATTATGTTTGAATGGCGGCCATTTTGAAATCCAAGATGGCCGCCGCACCATTGCTCGGAAAATGTGGGTTCCTTGATTTTTGAAATCAGCGCTTCAAAACACTCCTTCAAGCCAATTTTAATTCTTCCTGCCAGTAGTGAACATCTTTTTCACACCCGATTCACTATAATAGTGTTTTACCAGCAATAGATTGGTGAAAATGAGTGATTTTGATATATATTTCGTCAAACCGCCATTGAAAAAGTTTCCATGGATACCACTCAAAATTGAAATGCAAATTTCTCATCCAAATTATGTATAATTGCAGATGATACTAAAAGCAATTTCATGATGAATAGATGACAAAAACATCCAAATAAGAGTGGTTTTAGAGGTATTTTTGCCCAAAAATGTCTATTTTTGATGGTTTCCATGGTAACAAGTAATAAACAAAGTACAACTGGCACAACCTATCCACTTAAAATTATGCATCGTGTTATAGAGAACATATTGGTGAAATCTCATGGTATAAATGTCAAAAATATTTTATTTAGAGCAATTTTACTAAATCTCCTATATTTGAATGGCGGCCATTTTGAAATCCAAGATGGCCGCCACACCATTGCTCGAAAAATGTGGGTTCCTGGCTTTTTGAAATCAGTGCATCAAAACACCCCTATATGCCAATTTTCATGCTTCCTGCCAAAAGTGAACATCTTTTTCACATATCCGCTCCACTAGTACAAACTCAATGGGGATAATCCCATGCTTTGTTCTTTTTACAATAACTAGTCATCCCCTAATGTTAAAAACATAATTTTGGTCCCATTTCAAAGGATATTTAGTAGTCATTAAGTATGTGGTTCAATAGACTTGTCAACTATTATTAACAACTAATTAATTATGGATAAGACAATGATCATCAGCTTTCTTCCTATTCGCTACACAGTCAACATGAATAATCAGCCTTAATTTACCGGATTTATAAAAATGACTATAACAGAAAAAGTTTTCAACCTATGATAGCAAAAGTATACATTTTTGGAAAGCTTGTAACTAGAGGAATTCAGAAATGCAGTTTATATCATGGAAGGGTTCATCCTTAAACAAATATGTCTGAAAATTCTAAAAATATATAAAATAAAAATTTGAGATATTCACTATGGTATAATTACCATACCGACGTAGTAACTTTGACAAATATATATAATCTAATGGGTAATTTCATGAGGAATTCAAATATGTAAACAAAATAATGATAGGGATAGGTATACAAAATATATGGATCTCAAATTAAAAATTAAAAAACTCTGATATTTTCCGAACATTTCCGATCATACCATTTTAGTTCTTGGTCGTACTATAATTTTAATGACATATTTGGTTTCCTCATGCAATTTCCCTTCAGAAAATGTATACTTTTACTACCTCAGGGAGGTATACAAGCAAATATAAATGTGTAAAGTTAAATTCATGTCGCGAAAGCCAAAATCCGTGTGTAACGCGAAAGGAGGCGAGCTTAAAACACATGACCATATAGGTAATGTCGACGGTGTGCGGTGGAAATCTGATGTGGCGTGTTATAGGGGGGGGGTGGTCGGAGGCGGGGGGGGGGGGGATGGGGGCACTGGCGGTGAACGGATGCGCATCTCTGGCCGTAGAGGAAATAATGTTTACTAGGTATCAGGTATGGGTAATAAATTGGCTGGCGGAGGACATTACATACGCACATCAGACTTAGAGGCAATGTTAGCGTGAAGGGGGGGGGGGGGGGGGGGGTAGGGCGATCGTCACCGGTGCCGGACCGATGCAAGCGTCGGCTTAGAGGCAATTTCATTTTAAGTTAGGCCTATTGTTAAGCGAGGGGAGAGTTGTGAATCAGAACTTGAATTTTTTTTAAAAATCACACGGTTTTTGTGCAAGTTGATCATACCAAAACACTGACAGAACACCCCCTACGAAAATAAACGAAAATTCAAAATTTTATTTTCAATTTTTTTTCTTTTTTTCTTCAATTTATTTCACTTTAAATTGTTCTACTCTCTTAACCAAACCAACTTTTTTTTTTAAGCGTTCCGTTGTTATCAGACCGATTTCTTCGGAACGGACTTAAAAAAATTAAAAATAAAAAATAAAAAAAAGTTTCGCGTAGACTTACACTTTTGTATTAGGCCCATATTCAACATGACGCGTCTTCATCAGTGAATTTAGATGCCCGTGCTGACCAGCAAAATCAATGTAAAATCATAATTCTCCAAATAACCAGTCACTCGAACTCAGCCGAGATAAATACTGTACCAATATCGTGTCCACAAATCTTACTAATTCAAGCTGTATTTTTCGAGATATTTCGCACACAAACTTCGATTTGAAAATCTTAGGATGCCGGTACCCGTCCTCCAATCAGAGCATTGAATTACGCGAAACATTTAACGCAATCAGCGCCCGCGACTTAACTGCGATGAGCTTGTAATTAAAAATAATGGTGAAACACCAGTAGGCCTACTCGCTATTAAATTCTGCCTGCAACTGAATATCACACCTACCCCCACCCCAACACCACCCCACCCAACCCACCCAACCACCCAACCACCCACCCACCCACCCACCCAACCACCCCCCACCCCACCACCACCACCAGACCCCCACCCAACTCGACATTTAACTCAATCAACGCCCGCGAATAATGGTCAAATATCAGTAGTCCTACTCGCTATTAAATTCTGCTTGCCACTGACTATCCCCGGGGACTATCCCACCGACCCCTCCCCCTCCCCCAAACATCAACCAACTCAACCACTACCAAACCCCCACCCCACCACCATCCAACCCCTACACAACCCCCACCAAACCAACCCGACATGTCTTTACAGTCTCTCTGGGCCAATTACGATTGCTTGCACTAAAGTTTCCTCTTTTTTTTGAACTGTTTTACAATTAGAAGTAATCCAAAATGACATAGTGGAAACAAAGTTGGACTCTGTCGAGTGCAGAATCAAAATATTCACTGTTTTAAGGTTTTGGTGTGCTAATCGTTAATACAACCCTGTGATAATAGTTAATACTTTGGTGTGCTAATCGTTAATACAGCCCAGTGATAATAGTTAATACTTCCATCTGATAATAGTTAATACTTTCAGGGAAAATTCAGGGTAAACTATCTAATAACAAGAGATAGTTTCATGTTGGACTAAATTAAGTGTACTTTTAATTCACATTCGAGTAATCTATGATTATTGTATCGTAAAAATTTTTAAAAATAAGGAAAAAATCACCTAAAACATTTTCGCCACGCGGCATGATGTTGTATAAGCAATACATCTTGAAAACTCATTATCTCCTGCTGAACAATGGTATGTTCTATTTTTAAACAAAAAATCTGAATTTTTGTGTTTGTCAATTAGAAAGACCTTCACAATCGATGCCGCGCCAGCCAACTAGGAAGGGCTATATCTTGCTAGGCGTCCCATACGGAATAAACCGTGTACTACGACATGTACGACAACACATTTTAATTGATATGAGCATGTGCACATCAGTTACGGGACGTCTAGCAAGACATTGCCTAGGAAGGGAGGGATTTGGCGGTGTTTTGACGTATCCTGATGAACGTTGCTTAAGGTATATATAGGTAATGTCGACGGTGTGCGGTGGAAATCTGATGTGGCGTGTTATAGGGGGGGGGGGGGGTGGTCGGAGGCGGGGGGGGGGGGGGGGGGATGGGGGCACTGGCGGTGAACGGATGCGCATCTCTGGCCGTAGAGGAAATAATGTTTACTAGGTATCAGGTATGGGTAATAAATTGGCTGGCGGAGGACATTACATACGCACATCAGACTTAGAGGCAATGTTAGCGTGAAGGGGGGTGGGGGGGGGGGGGGGGGGGGGGGGGGTAGGGCGATCGTCACCGGTGCCGGACCGATGCAAGCGTCGGCTTAGAGGCAATTTCATTTTAAGTTAGGCCTATTGTTAAGCGAGGGGAGAGTTGTGAATCAGAACTTGAATTTTTAAAACAAATCACACGGTTTTTGTGCAAGTTGATGCGATGAGCTTGTAATTAAAAATAATGGTGAAACACCAGTAGGCCTACTCGCTATTAAATTCTGCCTGCAACTGAATATCACACCTACCCCCACCCCAACACCACCCCACCCAACCCACCCACCCACCCAACCACCCAACCACCCACCCACCCACCCACCCAACCACCCCCACCCCACCACCACCACCAGACCCCCACCCAACTCGACATTTAACTCAATCAACGCCCGCGAATAATGGTCAAATATCAGTAGTCCTACTCGCTATTAAATTCTGCTTGCCACTGACTATCCCCGGGGACTATCCCACCGACCCCTCCCCCTCCCCCAAACATCAACCAACTCAACCACTACCAAACCCCCACCCCCACCACCATCCAACCCCTACACAACCCCCACCAAACCAACCCGACATGTCTTTACAGTCTCTCTGGGCCAATTACGATTGCTTGCACTAAAGTTTCCTTTTTTTTTGAACTGTTTTACAATTAGAAGTAATCCAAAATGACATAGTGGAAACAAAGTTGGACTCTGTCGAGTGCAGAATCAAAATATTCACTGTTACACATTATTTGGCTGGTAAATACCACATATTTGATATCAATGGAAAGCTTGAAACACATTTTATCAGCTACCTTGACTTATTCTGTGATTAAAACTACTCTCTTTGAGAAATGCCATCTGCAAGTACGAAGTTTCACGTATTTCGCATGACATCGGTGTTCCCCACCTTACTGACCTTTTAAAAGGTATGCTATCCCCAAAATATTCAGGCTAGCCGGTAGCCTTAGTCCCACTCTTCAAAGTGTTATGCATTTTATGGACGAAATGTCCGGCATTTTTTCATAAAAAAGCCACCAAGAAATTGTATGTTTTCCCATAGCGTTACACACAAAATTACCCGGATGTGGCAATGAACAGCAACATTATTATCATTTCTCGACTATTGAGGGCAGTGCGTATAAATATACTAAAAACATAAGAACGTAACCTATGTGTATTCCGTACGGTGGGTTAGCCATATTCGACTTTGTATACCTTGTATAATTTCACTATCGCACAATCGAACAACACACTTTGATACTTACCGTCCTAGAACCGATCGTGTATCGGTCGGTTCTCGGATGGGAGCGGTTTTCGGCAAGGCGAAGTATCAGAGGGCGTTGTTCGATATTGCGACAGTGAAATTATACACGATATACGAAGAAGACTAGGTTTGCCCCGACTATGATTCTATGAACCCCGAATTTCTTTAATTTACCAATATTAGCGTATGTCCATCCGTGGTGGCATAACAACTGTTTACAAATCGGTATTGCGGAAAATCAAGTCGCGACCGAGACCACTCAGATCAATTAATACCAGCCGGGAACTTTCCGCACTGTTCCGCCATCGGCCTTGCCCCACTTTTATTATAACATATTTTCATTGTAATGTACCTACACAACCATACTTACTGAAATGCTAGAGTTCCCATATCTGAATCAGGCGCTGTCCATGTCGCAGTCACACTGGTTTTGTCAGTTCTATCGCTGTGGGTCCATGAATCCTGCAGACATTAACACCAACATGAAACAATACGAATTGTGACAGATTTCGTTTTTAATGTGAACTATTGGCGTCCACATTTTATGAACAACGGTTGATTTGGGGCGCTCTTTGAGCTGTTAGTGTTATGACTAAAATTACTTATAGTACTGATGCCTCTGTATTGAGGTGTACTTGCTCAATCCAAAGTCTGGTATAATGACCAATTCAGTGGTCCATGATCCACCTTTTACAGATACACATTACCGGTACGGTATTGCCATGATTACATTGTTCGAATAGGACCACCAATGTTAGAATTATACGATGATATCCTAAAATTGTTTTAAATTATTCATTTACGACGCTAGTGTTATGGTCCTCGTCAAACTGTTTAATGAATTATCGATCGAAAATTCGGGCTTGAATCTTTAATGACAAAATACACTTACGCCGGCCCCAGTACATGTCAATAACGTAGTTGAAGCGGCACCATCTTTGAAGGTACCATACGGTGTCGTTTCACCCGTCTTCCTCGCTTGGATGATAAAACCCCGGAATGCTACGCCACTTGTAGATATTGTTACTTTTAAAAGAAAATTAAGAAAATTAAGAAAATAGAAAATTAAGAAAATAGGAAAATGTTTGAAGAACTCTTGTTTACAGAGATCACTATGTTTCATATAGTTCTGGTCAATGGGTATATTTTACTTTTACACAGCCGGCTACTGTCAGGTTGATTTTTAAATAAAAGTTAAATGTCAAGGTTTGATGCACAGTTACGATGTTGTGCAATATACGGACGGTTTGACACCTTTGTTATGGCGCTACGAAAAACGTAGATTATTGAATTAGCTAGTCGTGTTTCATAGTCATGATAGTGTGTTGATTTCATGAATGTCATTAATTGTTTTATCACCTGTGATTTCGTCCCCAGGGGCGTACATAGAAGAGTCTACAGTAACTGAAAATGGTGACGGATTCACCCCTGTTGAAGGAGAATGTCCAGGCGTCAGAGATACGCAGGTTCCCGTTGGTGCGCCGGAAGGATATGATGTAACCAAGGCGACAAGTGAGCCAATCAAAAGAGCTGTTAGTTTTGCCATTTTCCGTTAATTGATTCTGCAGTAAATATAATGTTCATATGTTATACAAATACAATTCAGGCGTAACCAGCGCCTTGACCGCACAGGGGTCACTCATAAAATTGATATGACACACAATAACGTTATAACAAGTCGAAACGGTCAGATTGTGAGCATCTAGCATCGACAACCTTTTTTCCAAATTCGGTGTCCATTTTAGTTTAAAGGTAGATGTTCCGATTTCTGACCCGATTTTCAACTTGATGTTTTCTATTTTACTTGAAAGGTCGTCCTTAAAATTGTCGCATTCCAAAGTTTGAGTTGCATAACTCTAATGATTCTATTTTAAGAAGCACAGGGTCACAAAACATTTGCTCATTGAGTAGGACACAAACTGGTTGGTGGTTAACCACGTTTGGCAGTAATTCACCACATTTTAGCCTATAATTTCTAAATGGAACATTTCTGGCCCCTACGATTTTACAGACAGAATGAGAAAAATATGGGGATTCTTCTGATATCAAAATATCTTGATGTGAAAAAAAATTATAGCGCCAAAAATGTGATTGGAACATATACCTTTAATTCATGGATAAACGGCATATACCCCAACATTTCCTATTGTCCTACACATATGATAGCCGCGCAGTGCAGATACAGACATGACAGAGCCACGGGATGAGGAAGGTTAGTGTGAAGGGGTAAAAGGTGGTGGTATCAAATGCAAAGGTGGATTCTATATAAAGTAGCGTATATTTTTAACTGACCTACAGGGTGTATCAAAAAAGATAGGACTCTTTTCATGGTAGTTTTTTTAAACTTTTTCCACTGGATCATAACCAATTTACCGTCAGTGCAAAGCCAAATTAATAATGATACTATTCTGAATGTAAATCTGAGATTAATCCAATGAATAATAAGACCGCTAGCATAATTTGCGTATTAAAAAAACCATGTCATTTACTAGTCTGTACAATGGAATTTACACATACAAACCAGAAAATAACATGGTTTACATTTCAATTCTTTGCATTAAAAAATATTGTAAATCATCTATCAATAAACAATAGCAAAGATCAGTTTGGTATTCCTCTTATGATTCTGGCACATATCATTAATAGCTACATCATTCACAAATTTGATGCATGAATATTTCTGTTCGATGTTGCTTCGTGTTCTCATGAGAAAGCCTCAGCATGTATGAAAGTTGTGGTAGGAAAGCACCAATCATGTCAATAGTGTGTTTATACCAATCATTGACAGAGAAGGATAGATTAGGCCTATACTATCCATGCTGAAAGAGAGTCCTATTTTTATTTGATACACCCTGTACATATCAGGGTTTGTAGTGAGTGGGGTGGGTAGGCTCGGTCTATTTCAGACCCTCGAGCCCCCTCAAGTGATTAACGATAGCCTACGCGTTGGAATTATCTCAAATTAATTTTTAGACAGCGGGACATATCATATTATTTTAAAATCTACATTTCATTGCACTACATGATCAACAAAATGAATATTCAAAACCATCCATTATGTTGTTGATATCTGTGGTCATGTTACAAGGGGCGGTTCCCTTACAGGCGCTGGAAGGCACTTCCTGAAAAGTCCTCAGTTCCCATGTTCAATCTCCAGTGATTTTTAATTAGGCCTATCATCAGTCGATGTGAAATATGTTATTTGTAGAAGTCTGTCTGTTTGTTTATACGATCTATGGGAGGTTTGAGAATCCGTACAGATTGACGCGCCATTATTTTGATTATTTGACCCCGAGCTACATGATGAACATCTTTGTATGAAATTAATACCCCCAAAATATCTAAATATCATGCACTCAATACTATCACTATCAATGTATTTTTGGCGACTTGCAAATTACATTTAACATGCATCGCTGATACATAATTCCTAAAGTGTCGTTGTACATACCTATATAATAACATGCAAGCCTTGTGTGTCTACGATGTATAGTCCAATATAGTCCAAGTAGCAATGAACGGTCTCACTCTAATACCTCCTGTTTTAGTATCTGATTAAAGAAAACTATATTGTGCATATATCTGATCCCGTCCGCAACTTGTGTTTCAGGACCACAAGCTCACTCATGATTAGATTTATTCCGTCTTGGCGCCCTCAACGGAATAAAGCACAATAACACTGACAAAATAGTATAAGAATGTAGGATATCCCATATCTATTGTTTAAGCTAGTGGCCATCCTTGTTTTTACCTGTTTTTCCCTCCCCGACCACCAACCCCCTGAGTGTTCTGCCGGTGTTCTGAGTCTTTTGACTACACTTGTTCATGAATATCATTCTTCAGCGGAGTCAAGATGAGCTTGTGGTCCTGGGACACATGTTGCGGACGGGATCAGATATGCACAATATAGTTTTCCTTAATCAAATCAACGTTGCATAAGGTTTGTAACAAAATCCCAAGTGTAGTGTCCCGTAGTCCCCAGCAATCAACGCTATCTCTTCAGTGCTTCAGTGTTTGCGGCCAAGAGCGATAAGTCAATAGCATGATATCTCCCTAGTGAGTTATCATATACGGTGTCAAATTTACATCCCCCATTTATCCGAGTGTCTATAACAATAACAATCGGAATACGCGTAAAATCGAAGATGTATATGGCCAGGCCCTATACATGTATACATCCCATTCCCAGACTAAGAAATGGCTTACATTATCCAAGACATTGTTTTATCACAGTGGTGTATTATCATACACCACTGTGTTTATTGCATCATGAACAATGCATTTGGTCTGAGTTGGAGTCGCCAGTATAAGCTGGCTCCATGGACACCGGATTGGGGTAGTCAGAGATTGGGGCATTTGAGATTGGGGTAAACAGACTGATCTATTTCAGATCGTGTCAAATTTACATCCCCCATAATCCGAGTAACAATCGGAATACGCGTAAATACATGATACACCCCATTCCCAGCCTAAGACTATGGCTTCCATAGTCTCCGGGGTATATCATACACCACGGTTTGTTGCATCATGAACATGCATTTGGTCTGAGTTGGAGTCGCCAGCCAGCTGTGGCTTCAATCGCTTCATCATGGACACCGTGTTGGGGTTGGTCAGAGATTGGGGGTAAACAGACTGATCCTGATCTATTTCAGATCTAGTAAAAACGTACAGCGCTCAGCGCACTAAAAAACTAAGATGAAGGTTGGATCAATTAAAAGACGGTTATCAAATAAGACGTTATTTTACCTAGCGTACGGTACAATAATATCATCAACTTAAGGACCTTTACCATGTTTACCAAAGTACGCAATAATTTTATGATAATACAGTGTTTGGTCAAAATTACCCATTCAAATAAACAATGTATATGCTAACTGTGGAGTTTAGATGTCATGGTGGGGTATAGGATCCCACATTCGTAAATAGGCTTATAGGAACTAACAGTTATGGGACTCACTATTTCCGCGTGAAAATGGAATCATTGTTTTTAAATTACATATCGAAGTCCAAGATTACAAAATACATTATCTGTGTGGACATTATCACAGTTCATACGAAGTAATTATACGCATCATCAAATGGTCAATAGCTTCGGAATATATTTTGTACGGGAAACCTATCCATTCCAAAGTTCAACTTGTTTTAATAGTCCGAGAGCATTTACATGTTGGTTATGTATGGCCTCCCGTTATTTATATATAAAGATTACATAATGACATAACTATAACATACCTTATACAGGAAATAGGAATCTACAGAATCAACAAGCTGCAAGAGCGATCTATATATATTATTATGTCAATATTTTGATTCATTGTTCTATTCTGTTATAAGCATTTCAATCTTTATGTTTCAGACAAGACCGCATCATTCATAACCGCATAAATGTAATACCGTTATTAGTATACACAAACATTGGAAATAACTTTATGTCGTGCGTATCCAAAACACATCATTTAAGAAGAAAAAAACCACTAACACTAAATTTGTAAATTGATAGCCATCTTTAGTATGCCAATTTGAAAATATCTTTATCACTTTATTGTGATACAATATTTGCATAAGGCACAACCAGAGCGAAATTATGTTTCTGAGTTTGCGATATGGACTATAACATACTGGTATACATCACTAACAAAAGGAATAATTATTCCTATTCATAAATAAAAATTCCTTTACAAAGGAAAAGAGGCGGTCATATAAATTTAAAGAAACAGACAGCAGAGTGTGATATAGGTAACAAAAAGAGCGGTTATGTCATAAGTTTTATTTATCAATATAACATGAATGGAAATCACTAACTAATATTGATAATACTATAAAAAGTCAGGACAATGTTGACGAGTAAAAACATCAAAGACTTTTGGAATCACTATGTTACATCTTAGAGCTGGTTTATCACGTTGGCTTTTTACCACAGATAAATTGGTCATAACCTGTTACTTGGTGACTGACAGTCTAATGGAGAAATTGTAACTTTGTCAAATCCCCAGGAGTGGGTATGGCTAGAAACCCAAAGTGGTAGCTTGCCTTTAAAAGGTACTTTACAGGGTGACCCAATAAAAAGTGTACCCAAAATGAAAGTGATATTTTTCCACTTCCTGTAATTTGATATCTGTGTTTTTTTATTTTATTATAAAGAATGGGTAATGGAGCAACTACCCTGAAAAAATTATTTATTTTGGTTGGGTGGTTTTCAAGATATGGTCCATTGAACATTACTTCAGCAAAACAGACTTGTCCACGGAGCTTCACAAACCAGGTTTGGAACCGGCAATAATCGAGTTTTGATGTCTCACTTGTGTTCAATCATGCCTTTGCTCCAAGGACAAGTCTGTTTTGTTAAAGCAATGTTCAATAGACTTGAAAACCTCTCAACCAAAATAAATATTTTTTTCAGGGTAGATGCTCCATTACCCATTCTTTATAATAAAATAAAAAACACAGATATCAAATTACAGGAAGTGGAAACATCACTTTCATTATGGGTAAACTTTTTATTGGGTCACCCTGTATTTCTGATATGCTTAAAGTAAGGTCACGAATCGCGGAATTGAGGTTAAACGCGGAAAACAACATTTTGATGAAAAGAAGGGGGAAAATGCACAAAAACGTCCAAAACACCAAATTTATAAGTAGTCTTGAATAAAACAATATAAATATTAAAAAACGATACGTAATAAAACAAAACAAACAATATTTAAATATAAAACTCCGCGATATAGAGGGTCGGCTACCGCTACAGTAATAATAAGGTAAGCCTAACAATCTAAAATGATGTGTTTTTTTCTGTAAAGTGTGTTTATTTTGGTTTTATAGATCGTAAATTTTAAGCTTTCTTGGGGAAAATTACATCACAGAAAAATGGAAAATTTACAAAGCAGAAAAACACGGAATTCGACAATTACAAAGTAGAAAATTCGTGACCTTAGCTTAAAGGTATAGTATATTGATCTTATAAGCATATTTTGTTTTTAAAGAAAGTAGATTTTCTTGCAGATTTACATTTCTGATCATAAAGCGTGAATATAATTATTCTAGACAAGTTTTATGAATCTATATGAGCATTATACTTGAAAATATGTGTTTTTATGGTTTTTAAGGGTTGAAAACAGATTGGTTGCACGAACAGTTGAAATGTTGTCTAACAAATATGATTTTGAATATGATTGTTTCAATCTGTAACTCGGAACGTCAAGTGAAGTGGCTTTGTTAAAGATTGTCTATACAACCAATAAATTTGCGTATTTCTATTTAGTTCTGTATATAAAAATGTTATTGTTTACATCCTGAAGCATTATTTTAACAGTAACAATAAGCACATATTACAGATGTTCATATAACTTCATTTTTTGTTGTTAATTAACACACAAAAAACCATCACTTTTTAAATTCAAATGAATATTTGAATACAGTCCAATGAATATTTGATACACAGTGAATTCGTACAACAATATTTACTTGGGACAAAATCGTGAACAAATAACGTCGCAAAATATACCCTTTGCACGTAATTGATTCAATATCTTTTAACGTCGGAATTTGGTAACTTTATTAATCCCCAACCGATTTCCACCGTTCAAACGGGAAACTATATCAATAAAGACACGCTATTTTCATATTTTGTCTTTAAACTTTCCTAAAACAATAAAAAAAAACTTTGATTTTTTTATGTTCACATCCTTAAGCATTATTTTAACAGTAACAATAAGTACATATTACAGATGTTCATATAACTTCATTTTTTTGTTTGTTAATTAACAACAAAAAAGCCATCACTTTTTAAATTCAAATGAATATTTGAATACAGTCCAATGAATATTTGATACACGGTGAATTCGTACAACAATATTTACTTGGGACAAAATCGTGAACAAATAACGTCGCAAAATATACCCTTTGCACGTAATTGATTCAATATCTTTTAACGTCGGAATTTGGTAACTTTATTAATCCCCAACCGATTTCCACCGTTCAAACGGGAAACTATATCAATAAAGACACGCTATTTTCATATTTTGTCTTTAAACTTTCCTAAAACAATAAAAAAAACTTTGATTTTTTAAAAGCACTTTATCTTAGGCACTCAATCAAGATGTAATTATTGCTGGTCCTATACAGTCCATGAATTGCCCGCAGCTGTGTAAACAGACACCTCCCTGGTGTAAACAACTGTTATTTGATCAGATATGCAGTGTTGCCAGACAACATCACAAATGTCGCCTAAAATATCTCAGCCAATAAAAGGTAGCCAATACATACAATAACCTGTTTAAGCACACGTTAAACAAGGTTTAATTGAAAAAAAACCTTTAAAAGGGAAGAGCTAGTACAAATGAAAGACTTTATATTTTTAGGAAAGCAGTTGGTAGAATAATGACATGTAAATGTAATTGGGTAATCAGAGATTGGCACAAGAGCAGGCAGTTGACGTATTGGCAAATTTGGGCATGATATCAAGTAATGAATATGAAGACAAATTTGCAGTAGTTGTCCGTATGTGAAGAGGTCTGCCGAAATCAGACACAATTAGGCAAGATATCAAAATTGAGTTTGTAATTGATTATTGTAGTAGAGATTTTCCGCTTAACAATGGTACCTTTTTTTTAATCGGACTTCCCAAAGCGGAGTTATATCATTTTCAAGTTAATAGTCTATATGAAAACTCCAAACTGAGATATACTTACAATGTACATACAATGTACTTTTAAATTATTATTATTATTTTTTATTTTAAATATATTTTTGGTTTGATTTTTTTAATCTGAAACTTTCACATTAATGATATAAACACTCTGGGAATTAATTATTTACAAGAAATCTCCAAAAATCACCCCAATTAGGTTTGGGCTATTTCTCAGCTTGGAGCTCTGCCCAATTCATTTGGTTTCGGTTGAACATATACATATGATGTAACCACAGGGTTGTCATTTAGAAACATGTAAATATCCTCTAGTTGTTATTATGGTGCAATTTCTAATTGAGACTCTGTTGCCGGAGAGATAGGCCCTACCGTTATCAGGAGGGCGGTAGGAATTTGGGTTCGGGGTATTTTTTGTTGTTTTTTGGCCGGCGTATATTTTTAAATTTTAATGTATTCATTCGTTTGTTTGTTTTTTGGCCTGCAAAGAGGGGGATTTTTTTCTTCCAAAAACTTCCTACCCCCACCCTGAAAATCTAAAGGTGCGTCCCTAACCGTAAGGAAACAGCCATGGAAAAGACTTTTCTTCACCATAATTGATGCTTTTTAAATTCACAGGTCGCCCACTTGCACGTGATAATTTTTGTGTGGGAAGATAGTTTTATTTATGCAGGAAAGGTGAGAAATGTCCTGATTTATGGATCTACTGATGTTGTAGTATTTTGGTTGCAGTCCATCATAATTCATATAGTGCGAAGATTAAGATTACAGTGGCGAGGGGACGGGTGGGGGGGGGGGGGGGGGGCGGTGGGACAAGATTTCTGAAATTTTCGTAAAGGTTGCCCCAATTTTTTTGCAGTCAGTCACCTCGTGAATTTCACTTAAGTGTGTGTGGGGGGGGGGGTGCATTCTTACTTTTATGCAGAGTTCAGATGAAGAATAAATGAATTATTAAAACCCCGGCCGCGAATTTATTAACCGTAACAAACATTTGGCAAAACACTGTATAGGCCTACATGTACATGTATTGCTGTACAATGTACATGTATGTGCATGTGTATACTATGTATACGCTTTTACTCAGTCAAGATATCAAATGTTTGTTTACGGTAAATAACATCACCGCCCGGCCAGCACGGTTCTCGTCATCAAATCCTCGTCATCAAATCCCCTTGTAAACATATACAAACAGTACAAACCCCTCACGTCCAATAAAAGCCATGGTCTCGGAGGCACTTGTAATTGATCCGTAATACAAATACACAACACATTGGTATCCAAGCGTCACACTTTTCGTCCAATCAATGTACCCGAATGAAGGTGTCATTGGGCTGGACCCGTTTAACATTATACCGATTTGGTCACGGTTTTCTGAGCCAAGTGACTCGAAGCCATTATGAATAACGCGTACTTGCTCTATTCAGGGGATAAGAGCGAGCCCCTTGGGGCTAGCTCAAAAAGGTCAGTAAACACTCATTGGTGATAGTAATGCGCTACAACAGAGAGGATCTGTTTTTATGTAGTGTGACATACGTAAAACATAAGGGATTGATTGTAGCATGTAAACCGTAGGTAAGATGTCGTTTTCCCATATGTCAAAACCTACACATAGAGGAGGCGAAGGCCGTTGCCCCGCCTCCAAAAAGATCTATTGAGGACCCTGGTTAGTATATAGACCCGTCACATTGTCATGATTATTGGATGCTTTTGGCAAGATCTTTACATGCATTTTACACTCAAGATTTGTTAAATGGTGCGAGCAAAATTTAAAAATTACAGAAAACCAAGAAGGCTTCCGGAAAGGATATGCAACCATTCATAACATATTTACACTTCATAGTACTATTCAGAGGAATCTACTAAGAACAAGAGGGAAATTATACTGTCTTTTCATTGATTTTAAGCAAGCATTTGATAGCATCCAAAGAGACAAACTACTCAATAAACTTAAATCTGTGGGAATCACAGGGGAAATGCTGAATATGCTTGGTAGTATTAAAAAAATGTTAAAGGATGTATAAGAGATGGCAATCTAATTTTCAGACATGTTTGAATGCCCTATTGGACTTAAGCAGGGCTGTCTTCTCAGCCCCTCCAATTTGCTCTCTTTATCTGTGAGCTATCAAATTATCTTGATACTAATCATGCTAATGGTGCAAAGGGTTGTCAATTAATGCCGGATACCACAGAAATCAATGCTCTTTATGCTGACGATATTGTTGTAATGGCTGATACTAGGTGGTCTCAATAAACATATTAAATCGATCCAGGATTTCTGCAAAAAATGGTGGATGAAGGTTAATATGAGCAAAACTCAAATTATGATTTTCATCAAAGGAGGCCCGATTAGCCGTTATGAAAAGTGGACTTATCAAATATAATGATCACCCTCTCGATATTGTGTCAGAGTATAAATATCTGGGCCTTACATTATCAAAGCACTTAATATTCTGAGAAAAACAATGAATGCTGTTGGTTATATGTCGCATGAGTTCTATTTTAAAATCTTCGATGCTGCTATTTTACCCATTTTAACATATGGCTCAGATATATGGGGTTATGAATGTCTGGAAAAGTTCAATACAAGACCTACAAGGAGTTTCTACAAATCTCTCAAAATTCTACAAATAATGCAGCAATTGGCGAGTGTGGCAGATATCCCATTTAGGATCAACTGTTTGACATTTTGGTTAAAACTGTTTAAGTATGGGATATGACCGTTTACCAAAGAAAAGTTATGATATGCTTGTTTATCTTGACGAGAGAGGTTCGCTAACGTGGGCCTCTGAGATCAAATCTATATTTTGTAATCATAGATTTGGTCATGATGGTATAATCAAGGTGTTGGTGACGTAAATAAGTTTCTAAGTATATTTAAGCAACGTATTCAGGACACTGCCCAGCAAAACTGGTTTACCGATAATACACTTCTCTTGATAAAATAAGGACATTATCGTAATTTAAAAAATCAATTATCACATGAAAAATACTTATCAGTTATTACAAATGCGTCACATCGCCGTTATCTTTCAAAATTAAGATGTTCCAGTCATTCTCTTTTTTTTATTGAAACCGGTAGAAGACTTGGAATAGATCCAATGATCGGAAATGTTTAGTGTGTAATGATGGTAATGTAGAAGATGAATTCAATTTTGTTATTATTTGAAACCAATATAAAACTTTACGTAATAGATACATCTCAACTAACTAAGTATACAACAGACGCCCAACGCATGAGAAATTCAACCAACTCATGAGTTCTCCAAAAACCACTGACATTAAAACCTTGCTTAATTTGTATTCACTGCAATGAAGATCAGAGAAGATATTGAATTTAATTGATTATGTTTTGTATTTATTGCATCCTTTGATGACAGCACAGCAAAGTAAAGATTGTTTAATGTATGCATATTTATAATTTTTGTACCATGAGCTAGCTAAACAGTGATACGACTCGTATAAACAATGGTCAGATGTTGGGATATTGGCTGATAACATGAGTACAATGGATGGTCCCAAGCTTTATTGCAGGACTACTCTTTTCGAACAAACATGACAAAAGACTTGTGACAGTGCTCAAGCAATAAAGGTCCATCATCGCCTCTCAGATCTCGATTACTCGATAATCCTGGGATCATCAACAAGTTTAATTTCAACAAAATATTTAAAAATAAATTTAATAAGTCTTAACTATTCAAAATGTAAAATATATGTTATGCATCAGTACAGGTGATAAGTCTCAGGCGTTGCTAGAGCTCCTTCTACCTTTCCTCTTTTTCCTGTTGTTGTGAGCTTCGTATTGTGTCCTTAAAAGTAGTGGCGTAGCCAGGTATTTCATATGGGGGGCAGCCAGTAGGGAGGTCACGCTGCATGTCATATTTTGTTATACGCAAGAAAACAATGGAATCTTAGTGACTGCAATATTTGCTAGAAATAGCTTCGGAAAATGGTCTATTTGGGCATCTCAAATACTAAGAAACGTGTTAAAAATCATGTAGAATTTTAGAGGAGGGTCAATAACATCTGCAGAACGATAAAATGAATAGTTTTAAACACGTTTAGTGACCAAATTTATGTCGTACAATGTCGGGAAATTCACGTTTTGACAATCCGTGGTCTATAAAATTACAGGAATCCTAACTCATTCTAAACCTCACCAAATCATGAAATGAACCCTCGTCTACAAAAAAGTCCATGTACGTATTGCTCTATCTGCTTGGAGATAGCGAAGACCACGCAAACATCATAGCTTCATACAACGGAATGAAATCCGCCATAGAGATTACATGGCGAAAATCGTACAGATTTGCACTGCAGACCTCTGTGTAGGGACTGTTGACAATAGCATGACAATAGCAAGGTCGTTTGACTATTGTGTTTGTGCATGTTTGTGACGACTGACCCCGTTTAACAATCTTCATAGCTTTCATATAGGGCTTGGGTGACCTAACTATTGACTGGGGGGGAGGAAAATGAAAGTGAACCGACAGTGCAGTGGCGTAGCTAGGATTTTTTTCAGGGGGGAGGGGGGACAAGATTTCTGAAATTTTACTATTTTGGTTACATCACCCCCAGGCCACCACACACAAACCCTCGAGCGACGGCCATGTCCCCGACTAGCAGTAATTTCCTTTACGCACGCTACTGTTGGGGCGGGGGCACAAAGGGCGTTTTAAGGGGTTTTTCTGTTAGGGGGGGGGGGGTGGGGGGGGGCAACTGCTCGACAGTGCCAATCTCGACCGACAGTGACGAGTCTCAACCGACTCAATTCTAATATTACCGCCCCCCCCCCCCCCCCCCCCCCCCCCCCCCCCCTAACGCCACTGCTTATAAGGAACGACGCATTACGAGGGTATTTGCCATTAGGGCAATGGCTGAATATAAGAAGAGACCCTCGGACCATACCTGAAATTCAAGAATTTAAAACAGTTGGTGGAGAGAAGGGCTGCTCTAAGCACGAACGCTTACTTTTATAAAATTTCGTTACATAAATATGGAAAATAATGCCATATGGTAAATAATAACATCACGACATACCGTATGACTTAAAAGAAAAACACAAAACACTTAGTTTGTAAATACAGTATCATTTGCATCTATTACAATTTTGACATGAGTCAGTTGCTTGATATCTAAACTGTCATACAGACATCGTCACATTTTCATAAATCATACGTTGAGTTTTTAAAAAACTTGAAGCCCGTTGGCCGGGTAAGATTTATCATTTCAGACCATCAAGGAGAAACGTATAAAATATCATCCATAGAGCTGAAACAGTGAATGTGACTTAAGTATTCTCTCTCAGCCTTTGATATTTTTTTATACAATGTATCGAGAAGCCAACACGAACGCTTACTTTTATCATGTTTATAAAATGTCGTTACATAAATATGGAAACTAATGCCACATGGAAAATAATAACAGCACAAAACACATGACTTAACTTAATAAAATAAAACACAAAACACTTAGTTTATTATAAATACAGTTTCATTTGCATCTATTACAATTTTGACATGAGTCAGCTGCTTGATATCTAAACTGTCATACCGACATCGTCACATAATTCATAAAGCATACGTTGAGTTTTAAAAAACCTTGAATCCCGTTGATCGGGTAAGATTTATCATTTCAGACCATCAAGGAGAAACGTATAACATATCAATTATCATCCATAGAGCTGAAACAGTGGAATGCGACTTAAGTATTAGAAGGGTTATTTTAAAAAGAAGTTTGATAACAAATGTGTATAAAATGTGTGAACGCACTATTATAGGCGAAGGATGACATTGTAATTATAGGCGAAGGATGACATTGTAATTACAACAACTTCATTTGCTCTTATCAGTATAATTGTCACTGTATCTTTCAGATGCATATTATATTGTTTATTAATTCAATCCTAACGTCAGATATCTTCAGATAGGTTGTATCCAAAGTGTTTCATCATAAAATTCTTGAAAACATATTAATAGAGACAAGGCGTTTGCCTATTTAGCATGAATATCAAAAGATGTACTACTAATTATTACAGCGTCCTGTGCCCTCTACCTATAATTTTTTTTATATTCATCTTTTAGATATATGACTTTGGTTAGTTGTGAACAAGTAGATGCACCCGTATTAAATTTAAATGGATTACCATTTTTTCCAAACAGTACTTGTGATTAAGCGCTCATTCAGTGACGATCCACCATTGCTTCTAAATGGATTTCTCGGCAATCATGAATTTTTAAATCAGGTATACGTTGAACACAACACTATCATTTCGACAAAATATTTGAAATCAGAAATTCGATCTTAAATTTTAAAATATTCAAAACTTGAAATATACATGTATGCATCAGAACTAATGAAATATCTCGTCGCTCAGCTTCTTTCGCTTTTTCGTCTTGTTGTGTCAAAACCTTCGTTTTGATTCCTTACAAGCGACGTGTTACCAGAGCCATTGTCAGTAGGGCAATAACTGTTACAAGAAGAGAGCCTCGGACCATACCTGTAATTTAAGGGTTAAAAACAACGTGTTTGATGCAATACCTTTTCTTTTATATCATCCATAATGTTAAAACAATAAACGCAGTGATTTAATGAATGTTCTTTATTTTAAAATTAACATTATTTGCTATAGAACAGAGAAAAGCTACTGGACAGTAGTATTATCAAGTGCTTTTTACAAATAATTTTAAAAAAGCTACCTTGCGTTACCATGCTAAGTCTGACCTTGTTTAAAACCACAAAATATGAGACATTGTATTAAAGTAAATTGGAGGACATTTATCTCTGCACGTGTGTTGAATGAATGGCTTCTCTTTCTTTTTTTCTTCTTTTTTTAAACTTACCCGCTCCACCTGAAATTACAAAGATAAACAGAAATGAAAAGAATATTTTAAATAGTTGTTTTAGCAGAGTAACGTTAATAACACATATACACTCTCTCTAATTAAGAGATGTTAAAAGATTCAATATTTAATCGAAATTGTTGATTCAAAATTGTGTCGTCTGTAACAAGGACAAATCATTTTAAACTTTTAAAATATTCTGTAAAATGGACTGATTTTCGATTCTTTTTAAATCAGTAGGAGTCAAATAGTGATTTTAAATGGTTCAGTGATTGTGATTAAGGGACAAATATTGCATTTGATGAGTCATGTTGTTGGTTGTCACATCTGAAACCATTATACTTATATAGGTAATTAGGTATATATATTGGTTTCAAGAGTCAAGAATGTGTGTCAAAGCTGGTTCACTGGATACCAAAGCATGGGAGAAGGAAACCTGGAAGACCTGCCCTAACTTACATCGATGTGCTTAAACAGGACACTGGTTTGGATGTAGGAGACTTAAAGACAGCAATGCAGGACAGGAAAGTGTGGAGAGCCATTGTAGATCGAGAACACAACTCGAATTAAGCATATTGGTTTCGGGTCACATTAGGTATTTCATTTTCATACACGGTGCATTTAGAATAGAATTTACTTGAATCTATCAAGATACAAAACCGTTGGCATTGCCAACAAACACCAAGTTTGTTTTGACGCTCCTGCTCGAACTTCGGGATAGAATGGTCTTTAGGTTGATTTTTTTCAAAATAAGTAATATCAGTTAGGCACCAAAGGACGGTTGGCGTCTCACTCTATTAATAATATTTTACCTACGTCTTGTTTATGTGAATTTATAATGAAATGTGTGTTTAATACTTGGTTAATGAAAGTTTTACCTTTTGTTGTAGGTGACATTCCAGTCGGTCCTGTGAAATCAATCAAAAACAGAGTAATGTTTATAATTATTTTAAAGTATTTATAATTTCAAATAATATTCATCTTAGAAGTTGGGTAAAGCATACAAACCACAATTAACCCTAGGGGATTCAGTGTGAATAATCATAATAAGATGTGATCGAATGATGCATTTTTAAGCACTCGGAGGATATTTCATTATGATCTAAACAAAATATATACTGTGGTTTGGATTTTTCCTTCGGAGTGGAGCTCAATCAATCATATTATTCATCGTCTCATATGAATCATGGCTGATTCCTTGCGATCCTATTGGTATGGAGTGTCATTTGTTTCATGTTGTGCCACGCCGTGACCAAAATTAAGCTATAGACCTGTTGTATCCTTAGATTGTTAGTGCCATCAGTCCAACGGACCTTTTTGATTGGGTTTATTATTTGATGGTTAAATATATGTATTTAATGGTTTAATATGTGTATCGAACACCGATATTTTATCTTATATTCGATATAAAAATCACAAACAAATTCATGCACCGAAAGGATTTTCATAAAATACTACAATTAGCATACAGAAGTACAAACATAGCTAAATACATGGGACTTGGCCTATATGACAATCCTCAGGTCATGATGAATCGAAGACCGTCCCCTTGCGGTCTTTGGTTGAATTAGAGACATGGTATCAATATTTGTATTAGCCTTTAACTATTGTCCCATGTCCAAGGACGATATAATATGTAAGAACTTTAATATGTGCATCTTTTAATCTTCATTACATGACGCATACATGGCATAAAAACAATCATTGCATTTGATGAGTCTAATAAACGGTCGCAAGTTCCTGCCATTATGCAACAACTAGAGTTCCTGTGATATCTTAGAGACACGTGACTGTCACGAATTTATGTGTTTTGCTTGGGCAAATGGTATACCCATTACGCTAATTAATATTCAGGGATTAATAATTACACTTCCGATAAATGCATGTAAGCTCTGGATAATTGGATCATTATATGAATTTCAACGTTTCCAAAATGACTGAGAACAAAAAAGTTCCAAAGTGATACACTATACGCTTCTTACCATTATACGTTAGATCCGATGACATGATATTCTCATAGAATATACTTACTCCTCCAACAACATTTTCCTGTACAATTGTAGCCCTGGAAAGATAAAAAGTCACATCACAATAATGTTATAGCCACTGCCAATGCTCATACATGTTGAACGTTTTCCGATTACTCCTCATGTGTGGTATAGGCGTGGTCGGAACCACAGGCCTATTACATATTCAAAACTTTAGCACGGTGGCGAATTTATTTGCCGTAAACAACACTTTAGATTGAAACTTTAGTTTTGCACTTGTACTTACATTGCATACCGGTATATCCTTTGTCGAAAAAATATAAAACAAGGTATAGCGTACAGCGAGCTTTCTGTAAACTACACCCGAGCTACGATGTTATTATTACGCATTTTAACTAGCCTATCCAAATGTTGGTTACGGTTAATTATTTCGCATCCCGGTGACCGTCTTTAGGGGCTCCAAGTTGGTGCACTGTCATTTCCCGTTTTGTCAAGGAATGTTTACCACCGGGAGCATTGACCACATCACATGGTCATACATTTTGGAGCAACAACCTTAGGCTTTTCTCCGCCACAATTCAATCAACACACTGGGCCCATGGGGCGGGCAGATCCTAGTAATGGGAGGAGACTTTATTTTTCAGATTGGTAAAAAACCCCGACCAATTGTACCTCTATTCCGTACGGTGGTTTTGCCCGGACCATCTGTAATGTACTTAGGTTTACATTACAGATAAATTAATAATGACCACACAAACACACAGTGGTTTAGGTTCTTTTAGCAGCCATATGTTTGGAATGCATGGTATGTGCTTTATTTAGGTGTGTGAAGGCGCTATATGTATTTCACTGCTGGCCCAGAGGGTGCTTGGCACAGTTGGTATTACTGTTTGGGGTCATTACATCCATCCCCTTTTAGATATAAGAGTCATGATGATCAGACAATGATTCTGATGAAAGTTTATAGTCTTTTGTGTGAACTTCCGATTCACATTGCGGATGTCGCTTTTCATGCACACATGCATTTGTTATATGATGAACCCAAAGGTGTTTTTTTTAATGTTCACTATAAACTAAGACTAAGCTAATGTTGCCCTGATTTACGCTTGAGCAGCCATTATATGTAAAGTTATCTGCAATCATAGTCCGCGAATTTTACAGGCGGGTTTTTGTCTCGGTGAGGACGTTCAGCTGGTGGCGCTGGTAAATCATCAGCCGGGTCATTTTGATGTTGATATTCACGCCTTGGCGAGTTTGGGGGAGTGTGTGGATTCAGGTTAGTTGCGTTGTCTGCATGTTGCGGGTCGTCATCAGTTGTTTGAATGTTGGTCTGGGGACAGTCTTTTGAAGAATGAACAGTTTCTGGTGATGAAAGTCTGTCCACTTTTTGCGGTTAAGGAGTTTCCCTTCCTGCGAACAATAGTGAATGAATTTGGATTATACGGTGTTGATAGCATATTGTCCTTCTTGCGTTTTACGAGCACCTTGTCTCCAACGCTCAGTTGTGACGGTTTGGAATGTAGGTGCTTGTCAGCGTGTGGTTTGATCTTTGCTTTGTTTTTCGCGTCATTATTCCGGATGTCGGAGTCTGTGGCAGTTAGTTGAGAGCTTCGCTGGGTGATATTTGCGTGGTTGAGTGTGGTGTGGCTCTGTATTGTCGAAGAAACCTGTGAACTTCTTGTTTCCAATTGAGCCCAGCTACCATGGCTACGGTAGCTGTGCGTATGGTTTTCACAAGTGTTTTGATGAACCGTTCAGCCTCACCATACGGTGAGTGAAACCGGAGTATTCCGCGAACTTGGCGAAATCCTGACCATTGAATGGGGGTCCATTGCCAGATTTCCCGATATTTGGTATGCCTTGTCTGGCAAAGATGGCGTCTAACTTTGGTATGACGGCTCTCGCTCATGTAGAGGATACGATCTCTACTTCTGGAAAGCGACTGTATTCGTCGACGACCACCATGATATACTCCCCGAAGGAAACGGTCCTTTGAAGTCGACGGCGACTTCTTTCCACGGTCCGTCCGGTAGTGGTGTCATTGATAGAGGTTCAGGTGCCGCTGCGCCTGCGATGGTGGACGCCTGGCACGCGATACACTGGCATACTTTGATTTCGAGCATCTTGTCGATGCCAGGGATGATACTTTTCCCCGCAAAAGTCTCTTGGTTTTTACGATTCCTTGATGGGTGGCGTGTGCGAGGTCCACGGCGCGTGATCGTAGTGATGATGGTATGAGTATGCGCGTGTCTCGAAGGATAACACCATTTCCTACTACAAATTCTGTAAGTTTTAATTAGCTTGGTGTATGCGCGCGGCGATATCCGGGTCGGTCCAAGCGTTGGTTAGAATTGCGGTCTTGAGCTTTTGTAGCGTCGGGTCTGCTGTCGTGGCTTTTTCGACTTCTTCAAACGACATCGCTTTTGGTACTGCGTTATTCCCGATGTAGTTGATATATTCTTCAGCGGCGTCTGACGATGGGTTGGGTTTCGCGATTGCCGTGGGGTGTCGGGACATATCCGATGGATTGTCTTTTCCAGGTTGAAAACCGACAGTGAAGTTGTATTGTTGTAACTTCAACAGTCACAGCTCGATTCTTGCTGTTGGTTTCGAACTCTTGTTGTTGAATAACGGTAGCAATGGTTTGTGATCCGTGAGGACTTTGAAGTCACTTCCATACAGATACATGTGGAAGTGTAGGATCGACCATGTCACACCGAGTGCCTCGCGTTCGATTTGCGAATAGCGTGATTCAACGTCGGTTAGGGCGCGGCTCCCGTATACTACAACGCGTCCATCCTGGCACAGCATTGCCCCTATTCCATCAGGGCTGGCATCAGCAATTACGGTTGATACTTTACTGGGATCGAAGTATGCCATCACTTCTGAACAATAGAGGGCATGCTTCAAGTCATTGAATGAATGTTCTTCAACATCTCCCCATCCCCATTCAATGTCTTTATGCGTGAGCTTCCTCAAAGGAGCGGTGATTGACGAATAGTTGGGAATAAATCGCGAGACATATTGTGCCATTCCCAGTAGTGATTTGATGCCCTTGGCGCTGGTGGGTGCGGTTGCGTTGATGAGCGATTCAAGTTTTCCGGGATCCGGAGCGACACCTTTCGCAGAGAAAATGTGGCCAAAGTATGTAACCTCACTCTTGGAGAAAGTGCATTTCGCCGGGTTCAAGCGTGCGTTACATTCGTCAAGCCTCTCCAGTACTGCCTTACGGTTATTGTCATGTTCTTGCTGGTTTGCGCCATACACTATTATGTCATCTGTCATATTTCTGCAGCCGTTCAGTCCTGCGAGCATTCTAGCAACGCCGTTCTGGAATATTTCAGATGCAGCGTTCACGCCGAACATAAGTCGTTTGTAGCGGAAAAGTCCGATGTGGGTGGTAATTGCCCGCTTAGGAGCGCTATTATTTCGGTCTGGTAAACCTATTGTTATCAATTACTACGAGAGGAGTGCCTGGTTGTATATTTAAATTCGGGGCGTGTACGAGCGGTACTTCTTGCTAACTACATGGGTGAGTTTCCATTATGTTGCAAATTACATCTACGCTCATGTGTTTAAACTACTCAATGGGCGTTGCACAGCTGGTTGGTTGCACACGAGAATTATATCATATAGCAACCAGCTTTGATGGAAGGCGAATATTTAAATTTGGTGCCGGTTTTAGGGCAGCAATTTATAGCGCTGCTAAGCGGGCCTTGTAGCGTAATGATGACAGATCATCTCTCCATCTGATTGTGTGCGCAATCTTGGCATCATGTTTGATACTTCTTCTTCTTCTTCTTCTTCTTTCTTCTTTGTGTTACTACCCAACGTCCCAATAAGGGACCAAGCTATGACTTCCATGGCTATGACTCCTCATTATATCATCTCTTTGCAAAAGTTTCAGTTTCCAGATGCGCAATATCTCACGTATTAGGAGATTTCTTGATAAAGACACAATGTCATCTTATAGTACGTGCCTTCATCCTTTCCAGACTTGACTACGGGAACTCTTCGTTATTTTGATGAAATTCTACCTATATCCAAAGATTGCAAAGATTTCAAAACGGGTCCGCCAAACTGATTTGCCTTGCCGTAAAGAGAGATTACGCTACGCCTAATCTTAAAGAGCTGCATTGGCTGCCAGTTAGGGAGAGAATAACTTTTTAAAATAAATTCTTGTGTTTGTGTACAAATGTTTGAATGGCACCGCACCTGGTTATTTAACATCATGCCTCTCTCCCTACCAACCTGGACGTGGAAGTCTTCGCTCGGCATCTGACATTACTCGTCTATTTGAGCCCAACTCCAACCAACTGCTTCAGTCTGCCTCTAGTCGTACTTTTTCCATTTCTGCTCTTCACATCTGGAATGCTCTCGATGTTACCATCAGAGAATCTGACTCTTTAAGTATTTTTAAGAAGGCTTTAAAGAATCACTTATATCCAATCTAGTTTGTCATTCTGCCATTGGTTTTCAGGTTTTTGTGTTTCTGCTTTCACTGTATTTTACATTGTTTGCTTTTTCTGTTTTCACATGCGCTGCGTTCATGATGTGGTGGCGCTATATAAATGCATTTATGTTATGTTATGTTATGTTATATGTTATGTTTGTTAGGGAGCAGTTCCATTTATACGCGATAAATTTATCGCGACTGTATCGGGGCCTGATATGTTTTGGACCCGATGTTTTTCAAGTTGATTCGCGATAAAATAGTCATCAGGCCCCGATAAAATAGACATCGGGGCCCGATACGAGGCCTCTGCCATACCCTGGGGTATGTTTAGCAAATAGAGCGGGACATTGTTTAGCAAATACACGAGGATAATACAATTTACGTTAAACATCCATAATCAATAACATTATCTCTAAAAACATGAAATGCTGAATTTGTACCTTACAACTAGAATAAATAACCCGAAGCTCTATTTACATACCGACCACTTATCTTTCGAAGCGGTAATACGCTTCGCGATAAATAATCCTTTGCTACTCGCAACTGTTCGCGATAAAAATCTCATCGGGGCCTGATAAAAAAACTCATCGGGGCCCGGAACATTCTCGCAATTTTTATCGCGTACAAATGGAACTGCTCCCTTAGCTTCCCTGATGTCGACACAGATTCTAACGTCCTTCGAATATTTCTTGGGTACGACGACTACAGGGCTGATCCACGGCGCGGTGTGGGACCTTCCGCGGGTTCTATGATGTCGTCAGCAAGTAGACGCTTCAATTCTGTTTCCACATCTTCGCGAATATGAAATGGAATTCGTCTGTGTTTTTGTACTTTCGAATAGACGCTCTCGTCAATGTGGAGTTTGATATCTTCCCCAGATATTTTACCGATACCTTGGAATATATGATTAAACCCGGTTGGTAGATGGTTGGTACATGTGTTATTGATTATCTGGATGATATCAAGTTCCAATGCGGTAGCGAAAGACAGTACCGTAAGTTTCCACTGTCACCGTTTATTACGTGAAACGATGTCGTCACGTGACGTTGGCTTTGATTTCGCCGGTGATTAGTAGAGGTTGTTGCGATCCATACGCGAATACCTGTGAAGATGCCTGCCGGAGGCTCGATTTCGGAGCACCGGTTTTCTCGCGAAGCTGGTGATACGACGCGCTATCCATGATATTGACGGATGCGCCTGAATCTATCATCATGATCATCGCGTCGAATGTCAGTCCAGCAATCGACATCTTACACATTGGTAGGCGGTTATGTTTACTTTTCGAGTTGGTAGCATTCACAACGTAATTAGCGTAAACGTAGTCTTCGTCTCGCTCTTGGTTATAGTCTTCATCTCGCTCTTGGTTATCCAAAGCATTTGCCCGTCTTGCTGGTCTTTCACTCCGACACATTTTTGCGTAGTGATTTTCCTTACCACACTTATGGCATGTCTGACCAGACGCTGGGCATCGCTTATCTGGATGTGGGTATGTGCCCCCGCACAATCCGCAGGTGCGCGATCCTTGACCTTGACCCTTTCTGGTTGATTTGGGTCTGGTACTGGTATACGGTTTATCTTTGTTGTAGAGCTTATTGACTTGCTCACCCATGGATTTGATTTGTGCCTGTGCGTGTTCATTTGTTCTGATGAACTTAAGAGTAGTCTCTAAATCTGGTTCTTTCTCTTTGTTCAGTAGCCTGTCACGAAGGGTGTGGTTCGTGATGCCGAGTATGATGCGGTCTCGAATCAAAGAGTCCTTTAGATGTTCATACTCGCATCCTTCGGCAAGCGTTTTAAGGGCAGTGGCGTATTTGTCAATAGACTCGCCAGGTTTTTGGTTCCGGCAATTGAAAATATACCGTTCACAGGTGACATTCTTGCGTCGGCTTGCAGAAATCGGCGAACTTTTTCAGCACCGGTTCGATTTTCTTGTTATCTCCTGTGGTTGTCCATGTGAAGGTATTATAGACATCTAACGCATCTCTGCCGATGATGGAGATAAGGGTGGCTACCCTGGTTGCATCCGGTTTTTCTGTCAAGCCTGAAACAATTTCGAAGTTGTCCCACATTTGCTCAAATTTCTACCATTGTGTATGGATTTGTGGGCCACTCAGGTCGAGCTGGTCAGGTGGTGGTATTCCAAAAGTTGCCATTACCCTCGTCACCAGAAAGATGTAATGTACTTAGGTTTACATTAGGTGATTAAAGATAAATAATGACCACACAAATACACGGTGGTTTAGGTTCTTTTAGCAGCCATGTTGGAATGCATGGTATGTGCTTTATTTAGGTGGGTGTGGGCGCTATATGTATTTCACTGCTGGCTCAGAGGGTGCTTGGTACAGCTGGTATTAATGTTTGGGGACATTACACCATCGACCCCCGAATTTCTTTAATTTACAAGTTTTCGCGTATGTCCATCCGTGGTGGCAAAAAAGCTGTTAACAAATCTGTATTACGAAAAATAAGGTCGCAACCGGAACCACTCAAATCAATTAATGCCAGCTGGAAACTTCCCCCACTTTTATTATTACGACGCACATATTTTCATTGTAATGTACCTAAACAACCATACTTACTGAAATGCTAGAGTTCCCATATCTGAATCAGGTGCTGTCCATGTCGCAGTCACACTAGTTTTGTCAGTTCTATCGCTGTGAGTCCATGAATCCTGCAGACATTAACACCAAAATAAAACAATATAAATTGTGACAGATTTTGTTTTGAATTTTCATATCTAAATTGTTTTCATATTTGATTATCCTTATAAAGGCGAACTATTGGAGCCAATAGTTTTATGAACAACGATTGATTGGGGACGCTCTTTGAGCTGTGATGACTAAATAAAATAAATTATAGTATGATGCCTCTGTATTGAGCTGAACTTACTAAATCCAAAGTCTGATTTAATTACCAATTCGGTGGACCATGATCCACCTTTTACAGATACACATTACCGGTACGGTATTACCATGAGTTCATTGTTTGAATAAGACCACCAATGTCAGAATTATACTACGATATCCTATATTGTTTTTAAATGATTCATTAATGACGATATGGTTATGGTCATCGTTAAACTGTTTAATGAAATATCGATAGAAAATTTCAGCTTGACACTTTAATGACAAAATACACTTACGCCGGCTGCAGTACATGTCAATAACTTTGTTGCAGCGGCGCCATCTTTGAATGTACCATATGGTGTCGCGTCACTGCCCGTCTTCCTCGCTTGGATGATAAAACCCCGGAATGCTACGCCACTTGTAGATATTGTTACTTTAAAAAGAAAATAGGAAAAGTTTGAAGAACAGGGATCACTATGTTTCATATAGTTCTGGTCAATGGATATGTTTTACTTTTACACAGCCGGCTACTGTCAGGTTGATTTTTAGATAAAAGTTAACGTCAAGGTTTGATGCACAGTTACGATGTTGTGCAATATACGGACGGTTTGACACCTTCGTTATGTAGCTTCGAAAAACAGATTATTGAATTAGCTAGTCGTGTTTCATAGTCATGATAGTGTATTTATTTTATGAATGTCATTAATTGTGTAATCACCTGTGATTTCGTCTCCAGGGGCGTACATAGAAGGGTCTACAGTAACTAAAAATGGTGATGGATTTGACCCCGTTGAAGGAGTGTGTCCAGGCTCCAGAGATACACAGACATCTGTTGGTGCGCCGGAAGGATATGATGTAACCAAGGCGACAAGTGAGCCAAACAAAAGAGCTGTTAGTTTTGCCATTTTTCGTTAATTGATTCTGCAGTAAATATAATGTTCATATGTTATACCATTTACTTTCATGGTTATACAAATACAATTCAGGCGTAACCAGCGCCTTGACCGCGCAGGGGTCACTCATAAAATTGATATGACACGCAATAACGGTCAGATTGCGAACATCTAGCGTCGAAAACTTTTTCCAAATTCGGTGTCCATTTTAGTTTATTTCATGGATAAACGGCATGCATACCCCAACATTTCCTATTATCCTACACATATGATAGCCGCAGTGCAAATACAGACATGACAGAGCCACGAGATGAGGAATTAGGGTAAAGGGGTAAAAAGTGATGGTATCAAATGCAAAGGTGGATTCTATATAAAGTAGCATATATTTCAACTGACCTACATAGTGTGTGTGGTGGTTAGGCTCGGTCGATCCCTAGTCAAGCCCCCTCAAGTGATTAACGATACGCGTTGGGATTATCTCAAATTAATTTATAGACGACGGAACATATTATTTTAAATTCTGCATTGCATTACACTTCATGATCAACAAAATGAATATTCAAAACCATCCATCAGCAACATATCTGAGGTCATGTAGGCGGTTCGGGTTCGAGTGCAGGAGAAAGAGTGTCTAGGCGGGAGACTCCCGCCCAAGGCGGGACTAAGTTGACAGCCCTGCGTATCCCCGAGCCCGGGCTCCGAGCTACATGATGAATATCTTTGTATGAAATTAATACCCCCAAATAATATCTAACTATCACTATCAATGTATTTTTGGCGATGTGCAAATGACATTTAACATTGCTGATACATAATTCCTAAAGTGTCGTTGTACATACCTATATAATAACATGCAAGCCTTGTATGTCTACGATGTATAGTCCAATATAGTCCTAGTAGCAATGACCGGTCTCACTCTAAATACGCATATGCAGAGTGCATACATCGGATCCCGTCCGCAACTTGTGTCCCAGGACCACAAGCTCACTCATGATTATTGATTGATTCTGTCTTGGCGCCCTCCAACGGAATGAAGCGCAATAACACTGACAAAATCGTGGACAAAATAGTTTAAGAATGTAGGATATCCCATATTTATTGTTTAAGCTAGTGGCCATCCTTGTTTTTACCTCCCCGCCCCGACCACCAACCACCCTGAGTGTTTTGACTACACTTGTTCATGAATATCATTTCAGCGGAGTCAAAATATGAGCTGTGGTCCTGGGACACAAGTTGCGGACGGGATCAGATATATGCACAATATAGTTTTCCTTATCAAATCAACGTTGCACTAAGTTTTGTAACAAAATCCCAAGTGTAGTGTCCCAAAGTCCCCAACAATCAACGCTATCTTTTCACTGTGTTTGCGGCCGGACCGATAAGTCAAAAGCATGACATCTGAAGAGTGAGTTATCATATATTCGTGTCAAATTTACATCCCCCATTATCCGAGTGTCTGTTTTATTCACAGTTATTTGATTTATAATTTTCTGCTATCATTTATATCAGATATTGTATTCAAGACTGTATAAAATGATGTAATTCTTGATTTAAAAACGAAGTAAAATGATCATAATTATGTGATATGCGATTAAAAACCCTGGTCGTGACCGTTTGAAGCATTTGAATATCAATTTGCTAACACAGACTTCAATTTGAAGCATTGATCTTTCATATAGTAAAAGATAAGAAGGGTTGAGAATGATTATCTGTTTCAAATATTCACATGAAATATACAGTTTTGGTGGAAAGATCGGAATTTTGCTGTGGTTTCACATGCTCTCTGTATAGACAGAGCATACGTTAGGGATATCCATTTGAAATACATGTGTTTCCCGCGACACTACAAGCACGGCTGGTTTACTTTACCTTGGCGGGACAACAGGTTCATCGATCGGTATTAACGCGATTTTCTACACAGAGAATGACAGAATGTGCAAAATTTGCCAAACTAAAATCATCTGTTCATCTTATTTTCCTGGTCTTGACTGTTTGAAGCAATAAGCCTTCCGAATGTTGACATTTTACGGAGACGAAGACTACACTTTATTTGTTGCGAAATATTCTGGAGGGTAATGGCCATTTTTAACGACATATGGCAAATTTGTGGAGACACTTTTCAATGTAAATATTGCAGAAAAATTGCGATACTGTTTTCAGTATTTTAGGTCCTATACACATCATTTTAAAGGATCACCTGTATTACTTAAGATTGAAGCCTTGTCAACCATAATAAGGAGTTTATAGAGGAGATTTGACCTGAAATGACACAACAATAGCAAATTTAAAACTCTTCTCATTTTCATGCTTGCAAAAACGTCCGTTGGCCGAGCGAGGTCATTCGCGCTGGCTGAAAAAGAAAATAGCGACCATTTGCGTGACATGCTAGTTGACTGCGTACAGCGCTCAGCGCACTATAATAGGTAATGAAGGTTGGGTAAATCCAAAGACGGTAATCAAAGACGTTACCTAAAGCGTACGGTACAATAATATCATCAACTTAAGGACCTTTACCATGTTTACCAAAGCACGCAATAATTTTATGATAATACAGTGTTTGGTCAAAATTACCCATTCAAACAAACAATGTACTAGGCTAACTTGAGTTTAGATGTCATGGTGTGGTATATCCTACATTCGTAAATAGGCTTTAGGAACTAATAATTATGGGACTCGCGCACTATTTGAAAATTGAATCTTTGTTTAAAAAGAATACATATCGAAGTCCAAGATTACAAAATGCATTATCTGCGTGGTCATTATCCCAGTTCATACGAAGTAATTACGCATCATCAAATGATTAATAGCTTCGGAATATATTTTGGACGGGAAACCTATATTCCAAAGTTCAACTTGTTTAGTCCGAGAGCATACATATTGGTATGGCCTCCCGTTATTTATATACCGTATAATATTCTTACTATAAAGTTTACATGACATAACTATAACGTACCTTATACAGGAAATAGGAATCTACAGAATCAACAAGCTGCAAGAGTGAAGAGGGATCCTAGTGAAATTCACTTTATTCCGTTTTAATACGGAATACTGAAGCAAAATTGACTGAATAAAACGATTTTTTGAACAACTCAACTGATTTCACTAGGATCATGTACGAAGAAAAAAATGTGCGAACAGGCCTCATTTTCGCTATCTATATTATGTCATTAGGCCAAATAAAAAAATACATATTTAGCGTCCTGACTTTTAAAAAAAAAGGAAGGAGGAGGCCCTTTTTATTTTTTATTTTTGGCACTAGAGCAAAATCATCCCGATAGCGACAAACTTTGTGAACATGAAAGAGGAGGAGGCCTCTTTAAATTGTTTTTATTTCATGGTTATGAGGGTTGGTCACCACAAAATATGTTTAAAATGCATATAAGAGAGAAACAAAGCTGTTACAAACATCTAAAACTCTGAAACCCCTGAACAAAACAGTTATGACTGAAATAAAGAGAGAATTTTTTTTTTGAAGCGGACCCTAAAAAGGAAGCAGGAGGGGACGCTAAACAGGGGTTTTTTTTTGCCCAATATTTTGATTCATTGTTCTATTCTGTTTAAGATTTCAATCTTTATGTTTCAGACAAGACCGCATAATTCATAACCGGACCGCATAATTGTAATGCCGTTATTTAAATAGTATTAATAGTATACACAAACATTGAAAATAACTGTATGTCGTGCGTATAAACATCAGTAAAAAAACACCACATCATTTAAGAAAGAAACACACACAGACACTCCATTTGTAAATTGGTAGCCATCTTTAGTGTGCCAATTTGAAAATATCTTTATCAGTTTATTGTAATACAATATTTGCATAAGGCATAACCACAGAGCGAAATTATATGTTTCTATAAGTTTGCGATATGGACTATATAATAGGGCCTACCCGTATACCACTTACATGACTTGTCGGTAACTTTATACGCAATGGTCCATGTAGCCAGCTAAAACAGTGACACGACTCGTATATTTGTGGTTTGTTTTTAAAGAAATTTGATTCAAAAATCGCATGACAGATATTGATAATGTGATCACATTTCTGACCTTTTATCTTCATAACGGCAAATGTTTCATAAACAAATATTTAAAAGTTATGCCAATTTTTGGAAGGGCTCTGTGACTACTGAGCATACAGGGTGTCCCAGAAAACCTGCATCTTAGAGCTCTAGTTTGACTTTTAATAATGGATCTTAATCATGCACTGAACCATGAAATGATAATTATGATTTGTTATTAAATCTGTTTTCAAATTATGCACATGTAAAGAAAAGTAGCCTATGTCGAAAACCTGTTCAACCGATTTGACGGAAAGTGACGGTTCTACTGCTCAGAAACGTCCACCAATGCAACAAATATTGACGGCGTTTTAGTTTCAGTTTCTCACCATGGATTGTAATCATTTTTATACATTCTGAACAAACAATCAACTCTGTTCAACTTTGTTCAATTGATTTTGAAATCACGTGAGATCAAGGAGATAGGCCTATCCATGATATCACAGTTCAACCTATTTGACCGGAATTTATACCGATACGTTGATATGCAGCCTTATGACTCAATATGAAGCTCAAAAGGTCTGCTCATCCGTATTTATGTTAATATAAATGGTGAAGTAGCAACATCCAGCATTTTCTTTTAAATTTCCCAAAGCAAAGTTTATTAAAATATAAAAACTCTTGTTCAAATCGTAACAAATTGTGTGTATCAATCCATTCAGTAACGTAATGTTCTTTTGGTGTTACAACTCATTAGACTTGCGCATTATTATCTTAAGATTCGAAAATATTTAAATAACTACAACATTAATAAAACATAATATATTCATTGTCAATATTGCACATACAAATCATAAAGGGATGAACGGAGCGTTATTGTGGGTCAAACGATATCGCGTGGTTAACAGGCTAACAGCACTGCACAGCTGCAGCACCGTCGATTTTCGTGAAAACGGTTGAATGTGTTTTAGGTGACAGTCTCGTTGATTGACCATGCGTAATTGGAAAATCGGTTGTGACATGGATTTTATGTCTTAAAGGTAGATGACCCGATCACATTCCGATTTTCAACTTGAAGTTTTCTATTCTACATGAAAGGTCATCCTTAAAAAAGTCGTGTTCCAAAGTTTGAGTTTCATAGCTCTAATGGTTCTTATTTTAGACGCACAAGATGCTGTGAACTGTACCCATTGAGTTGTACACAAACATAAAGCGGTGGTTACCACCATTCGCGGTAATTCGACGTTATTTCATCGATTTCTCCGTAATTATACCGATCTAGGCCGTCAAATTTCAGTATGATGATGAGAAAAATACGAGCTCTCATATGATATGAAAATCTCCGTATGTTTGAAATAATTCTGTGTTACGAAAATGTGATCGGGTCATCTACCTTTAAATAAAAAGGTTTCCAGAATAGGCAAACACGATTGTAATCCGGTGTGTAAAAGTAAAAATAGAGCTCCTTCAAAATAAGTTACAGGTTTTCTGGGACACCCTCATGTATACATCAAAAGTGAAATGCTCTCTCCTGATATTGCAGCGCCATCTTTTGTTAAACATTGGTCAGATCTTGGGATGATAACATCATGGATAGTCCTAAGCTTTATTGCATTGCAGGCCTACTCTTTTCGGACAAAAGACTTGTGACGCAGAGGCCTACTCAAGCAATAAAGGTCCATCATCGCCTCTCAGATCTCGATTACTAGATAATCCTGGGATTATCAAAAAGTTTAATTTCAACAAAAATATTTTAAAAATAAATTTAATCAGTCTTAACTATTCAAAATATAAAATATATGTTATGCATCAGTACAGGTGATAAGTCTCAGGCGTCGCTATGAGCTTCTTCTACCCTTTCTCTTTTTTCCTGTTGTGAGCTTCGTATTGTGTCCTTACAAGAAGCGACGCATTACGAGGGCAATTGCCATTTGGGCAATGGCTGTTATGAGCAGAGACCCTCGGACCATACCTGAAATTCAAGCATTTTTAAAGTTGGTGTAATGATAATACAATTTATAGCAAAGATGATTTTACCAAGTTAAAACAAAAGCAAGTCAGTGAATTTGTATGGAATTTAAATGATGACATGTTAATATTCCGGCGACCCATATTTCGGAAATTTGGGGAAGTTTGTTTTAGTTTGTCCACAAATGTCTAACTTGTCACTGATGTTTGTAATTGTGTCATTTCGAAGGGGAAAGTCAGAACGAGTCCGACTGATCCAACCTAAGAGGTACGTTCGCCCGTAAAAACAGGGTTATTGTTTTTTCGTTATACCAAATTAAGGAGTTATTATAAGAGCAAACTCGTTATAAGCACGGTTTGAAAAGTTTTTAACCTTTAAATTTGGTTCGACATATCCCTATATGTATGTGGCTTCTTTTCGAAACATTAACATTAACCTTTAAATTCTATTTGACACGTAATACTTACTCGCTCCACCATCTGAAATAACAAAATAAGAAATAAGAAGTAAAAGAACGTTTTAAGAATGGACATTAAAACAACATTCTCAAGTTAAAATATTCAATATTATATCGAAAAGATTGATTTTACAATATTGTGCTGCCTATACGAACAAGGAAGGAAAAGTCATTTTCCACTAAATATTACGTTCAAAGGATTGATTATCAATCTTTATCAATCAGAAGGAGAGTGTATATTTATGTAAATTAATAGTGAAAAGTTCAATTGTGTGCAATAGAAAGGACGATTTCCCCCTATAAGTACGTGGAGTTTATAGCCAAAAGAAAATATAAAGCAAAACGTTCATGTTAGGAATTGTTGATTAAAGTACTCTCCTCGGCTAACATTTTAACTGCGTGTTTAGTACTCAAGTGTTTACAGTTATTTATATTATGTATTACCTTTTGTAGTCGGTGACAATCCAGTTGGTCCTGTAAAATGTATGAATAAAAATAATGTTTTAATATTTTGCCAAAGATAAATTTCACCCTGTCAGTGCACGTGACATGGAAATGAAGTGTAACTTCAACTACGTGTTCACATTATAACTTGTTCATTACGTTAAATTTGAGAGTGTGATTGGTTACCAGTGGCGTAGCTGGGATTTTTTTCAGGGGGGGGGGGCAAGATTTCTAAAATTTTCGTAAAAGGTTGCCCCCAAAAAATTCTAGTCACTTACCTCGTGAATTTCACGTAAGTGGGGGGGGGGGGGGGGGGGGGGGGGGGTGAGGTCAAAAAATCGCACAATAAATGTACTACATGTACAATTTTTTCCTTCTATTTGGCAAATAACCTCGATCTTTTTTCTCAAATTTTTCCTATTTCCTTTTTTTCTCAACCCCTTTATATTTTTTTAGGGGGTGGGGGGCGGGGGCACAAATTGGGTTTTTTCGTCAGGGGGGGGCATTTGCCCCCCCCCCCCCCCCCCCCCCCTGAGCTACGCCACTGATTCTAACATAGGCTATATGATAATTCCATCGTTTCTTATGGCTTTAGTGTGAATCAGGTCATAATACCAAGCGATCAAATAATTAATTTAAACACACACGATGGATTGTATGACCTAAACAAAACAAAATACAACTGATGTGTGATGTTTTTTACTGGGTTTTTTTTACATAGGACTGGAGTTCGTTCAATCCTATGAGTTAATGGTTGAATATGGTTTTATATAATTATGTACAATGGAATTTATTCTCAGCCTTACGCGTCTATACCAAATAAATATATTAAGCGATAATATATTTAAGCATGACCAGAAGGTTTTGTGATCTAATATAATTCCGCGACACTTCGTGACTAATGATGAATAAAACGACCCTTTTTATTTTAATTTTATCCCCTACCATTACTTTGAAAAAGGAAAGGGGCGTTTAGAAGGAATCAAATACAAATAGGGGAGGATGGGGCAACTGGACCGGTTAAGCATATTTCATGATATAAAAGCTTAAAGCTCGTGTAAATATTTATGGAATTGCTATGAAAATATCACCCATGTAACTGTTTACATATAACATATAATCAATGTTAAAAAATATCCAAACAAAAGGCCAATTACCACTAACTAAAAACTTTACTTGGCACGGTCCAGTTACCCCATCGTTGGGGCATGAAATCCATGTTTTATACAGTTTTCGTGCAAACGTGTAAAAAGCAGTAATACTAATGGTGTACAAAGCAAGCGCAATTTTCGACTGCACGTTTATTAGATAAAACGGTATGAACCTAGTTAAATGGTTACATGGTTGTGATATTCAGACGCCCCATATATTTGTCTTTATATACCCCTTTCTTAAATGATTTTATTTACTTCATATAATCATCATTTAGTACTTATAATAAACCATCTTGATATTTAGCCAGCTTTTCATGTTACAGGGGAAGTTAGTCAATATGACAATGATGACCCAACGGTTGATATACACAAAAAGCAGTGGATAAAATACATAAATCATGATATTTCGTCATAGCAAATACCTTTACAGACACCATTCAAAATATAATAAAGATGTAATTCATAATACCGAGGTTTTAAACCATTCTAAAGCAATTTCATGTCATATTGTAATCCTTCAATATCAGAAATAGTGGTATTAGACCCGAAATGCCCCCAAAATGTCTAAGAACTTGAAAGAATGTGAATTATTTCATATTCTATTCACATTTCAATACCGAGTCATGTTTTATTGACACTAACAACTAATTTTCAAAATGAATTTTACAATACATTTCAGAAAAAAAAGGCAAAACTGCATTTTTGTTTTTAGCCATTACACAGATTTCTGTAGCCAGTGAGTATCTTTGAATTCGCAAATATTACGGCGTTCGGGTCCTACAAGTAGACGAGTGTCTTTAGATAAGTAAGAAATGGTGTACTTTGTTATTTGCAAATTCATGAACTAATAACTCTACCAAATGAATACCCGTGATAATGATTTAAGTTGAAGCATTCTTTAAATGATAAAATTGATCGGAAATCCAAACCACCAATGTCCCAAACTAGCAATATGCGCCATTTTACAGTCATTTCAACCACAACCTATGGTTTTAATCATATTTCGGAAAGTCCCTAAAGCACACTACAATATAGCACCCATCAAATGCAATATGCACCTAGTATCTTAAGACGACTGTACTGCATGTATATATTTACTGTTGCATATCTGTCAATCATATAAAGTACATTAAACATGATCTAAACCCATCTTCATATATCGCCCATACTATCTGTGAATTTTCAATCAGTCACTCAAGGAGTTAGCTTCAAAGATATGGAGAAAAATCACATGTGTAAATACCCTAAAGTTCCAAATGTTTTGGATTGTAGAAGGTAAATATATATGTCAAGTATCAACAAAAGTCGTATTGTTCAAAAGAAAGCAGTATGCCCATACAATTACAAAATCCTTCATTTCGGACCACTTGCCCCACAGTCCAGTTGCCCCATATTCCCCTATGGCTGTGTTTATGAAAGGGAGGGAGTATATCACTTTTCTAATGTAGATTAAACAATCGTCATGATAGTGGCCTGAATTCGCTAGCACGTTAAAATATTAACCGTTGGCAGGAGTCAACTTGCTCCCGATAACTTTGTTACGAACCACTCAATCATATTGATAATAACTTAAGGTTGTTCCTAATTTTTTTATTTAATATTCTAATAGAGCTTGCAGAGCTCCACAATAATCTTGAAATTTGAGATTAATCGGAGGTACGGTTTTCTAGATATGACAATTTTATTGTCAAAAAAACATTTTAAGTCATTTTGAATTCTTTTGTTTTTGTATTGTTTTTTGGCCAACAGAGGGCAGTCTATTTTCTTTTGTTTTATATTGTTTTTTTGACTCCCTAGGCAAATTTTGCTCTAATTTGTTATTGAAAACTCAATTAGATTCCCGCAGCACAGGAATTAAGGAGAGTTGTATAGCCAACATACACCAAGTGGCATTACATTTAGTAAAGTGCATGAACTTGAAGAAGAAGAAAATTAAGTGCATTAATTAGCCTAATTTTTTTAATTTTTTTTTTTTATAGATAATTAAGTATAATTAGTTATGCAGATGTCTTACAGCCTCCCGCAGCACAGGAAACTTTTTAATAACTATAATTAACAAGCTCCCAAAATTCCAGCTTTGTAGCATTTATACTTTTCTTGTAAAAATTAATTAAACATTTTTGCATAGATTAATTATTTTGCTAGTTAGTCATATCTAGAAAACCGTACCTCCGATCAATCTCAAATGTCAGATTATTGTGGAGCTCAGCAAGCTCTATTAAAATATCAAATAAAAAATTAGCCATAGGAACAAAAGAAGAAGGGGTGGGCTAATTGATATATAGGGTATACACTGCACAACGATTTAATATGACCAAGTAGTAATTGCATCTGTACTGCCAAATTAGTTTCAAGTTCAAGCATAAGGCAAGACAAAAAGGTTTGGGATGCCCTCACAAGGCTAAAATCGACCAGCTGGAATTTTTTTTTTTATTTTTATTTTTTTAGTATTCCAAATCAACCATTTTATACCTATTATTTCAGTCAACATGTGTGAAGATACTAAGGAAAATGCATACCGGCTGTATTTTCTACCCAATGGTGAATATTTTCTTGAAGTGATTCTATAACAAAAACTGCTTGAAAGTATGGAATATCCACATTATTATATTGTATACGACAACGATGGAGAGAATGAGACTAAATAAAAACTAAATAAAAACAATATACAAGGATATGTAGTTGCATTTTCTTTCTCGTGTGTGCAGTACAAACCCGAGCTTGTTGTTTGGTTTTCTGGGTTTCGCTGGCTTTTACACACATTAAAAAACCGGAATATAGGTAAAAATAGTGTAGAAATATATAACAAATCTTTAAAAAAACATCTTAAAAAATCAAATAAACATCTTTAAAAAAAAAACATCTTAAAAAACAAAAAACACCACATTTTCCGGAATTTGACCCGGCCGGGCAACACAACTACTTGTTTTTGTTGGCCTAACAAGATGGCTTCAAAAACGTTTTTCGGACCATTTTTAAAAAAAAGTGGCTAATGAGCGAGAATAATAGGAGATACCAGTGGTATACCCAGGATGTGGAAGTATGGTTCCCCGAAAATTGCCAAGTTAAAAACAAGGTAACTAAACTGACCAAATACCCGCGCAGCGTGAGAAATTTACTGCACTTTCCTAATTTGACTAGTGGTTTTTTTTAATATTATTATTTTCTGAATTTGGGGGCCCCCAAAATATGGGGCCCGGGCTAAGGCCCATCTGGCCCAATGGCAAGTCCGGCCCTGCCCTGGACCCACGCCGTATTGACTAAGACTTACAATATAGCACCCATCCAAAATATACTTACAACGGGCTTGACACATGACTTTTGATGTAAAACCAGAACAGAAAACACGTCTGTACATAATGGGAGTGAACCTTTTTTCGACCAAATGCTATCGAATCATAAAAACCTCAAGCTATGCTTCTCACCATTGAACTGTAAATCTGCTGACAGGATGTTTTCGTAAAATACGCTAACAGCTCCTTTGCCATACTGCTGAACAATCGTTGCCCTGGAAAAGGAAAACCAACGTAACGATTAGAATTCACGAGGGCCGACTCGCGTATCGACTGCAGACTCTTATTCAATCTGAATCTCCCGGATGTTGACCGATTTCTAACTGTAGGCGGCGGGCTCGGCCGTAAATTTATAATACCCAGCTGTGACGTCATCATATCTAAAAACATACATTTTAGAGACTTTGGCTTTAGCAACGAGTCTAAGTGTTTTTAAAATCAGTTTATCCATTTCATTTTTATAAATACAAAAAAACCTGCCCTATTTAACACATTTTAAAGCCAAGTTATATGACATTTATCTCTGACATTGTTATGCGATCGGCTGATATTATCCCTTTTTTCATTTGGATATATAAATTGTTACCGTCCGAGAACCGCGCTAATGAACATACCAAATTGAAGAAAATATGATTCCCGTTTGATATATAGAAACACAACTTGTCGGAAAAAGTCGGAACAGCTTCTAAATCATTGCCAAAGTTGACCAAATTTTTACTAGATAAGACAAATTAGCGGTGCCGGGTAATGATTCTGCCGAATTCGGCAGCTTGTTTGTTGAGTGGCAGTGGCGCGATCATGTTCATGATTGTCGACGCGACGCTATTTCGAACATAGCGTGCATAGGATATACCTTTTAATTGAAAAATAGCTATATTAACGACTCTCACATAGAAACGATCGGCCCTTTTGAAAAAAAAAGATTTATTTAACCAAATAATGGTATTTGGGCTCATTTTTCAAATTTTGATATTTGTCGGTCAAGCGTAGAATTAAAAAATAAATCTTAATAATTTCTAAGCGGATGACTTTTTATCGTCAAATTGATTGCGGCTTGGTTTTTTTGTATCATCGATCTTATATGTACCCAAAAAATTGGAATTATTTAACCAAATAATGGTATTTGGGCTCATTTTTTCAAATTTTGACATTTGTCGATCAAGCCTAGAATTTAAAAAAAAATCGTAATAATTTCTAAGCGAATGACTTTTTTATCGTCAAATTGATTGCGGCTTGGTTTTTTTTGTATCATCGATCTTATATGTACCCAAAAAATTGGAATTATTTAACCAAATAATGGTATTTGGGCTCATTTTTTCAAATTTTGACATTTGTCGATCAAGCCTAGAATTTTAAAAAAAATCTTAATAATTTCTAAGCGAATGACTTTTTTATCGTCAAATTGATTGCGGCTTGGTTTTTTTTGTATCATCGATCTTATATGTACCCAAAAAATTGGAATTATTTAACCAAATAATGGTATTTGGGCTCATTTTTTCAAATTTTGACATTTGTCGATCAAGCCTAGAATTTTTAAAAAAATCTTAATAATTTCTAAGCGAATGACTTTTTTATCGTCAAATTGATTGCGGCTTGGTTTTTTTGTATCATCGATCTTATATGTACCCAAAAAATTGGAATTATTTAACCAAATAATGGTATTTGGGCTCATTTTTTCAAATTTTGACATTTGTCGGTCAAGCCTAGAATTTAAAAAAAAAATCTATGAGAAAGACTTTTTTTGTCGCCAAATTGATTGCGGCTTGACTTTTTTGTATCATCGATCTTCTACGCACCCACCAAAATTGAATTATTTAACCAAATAATGGTATTTTGTCATATTTTTAACATTTTGATATTTGTCGGTCAAGCCTAGAACTTAAAAAACATTTTTGAGCATTTTTTTTAACTGTAAAAAGTGTAAGTGAATTGGGGCAGTAACAAAACAAATAAATGAAGATGAATGATCGAATCTTTAACAAAAATAAATTATCACACTAGAGTTATAGTGTATATGTTTGCCTAACTAGTCTCATCCCGAAAAAGATTAAATGATTTTGATATTCACGCTGATCAAATTACGGGAGAAATATCTGTTTTGAATCGACTACGAAAACTAATCTCACACTCAGTCATTCTATGCATCGCGAGACTGTCGAATTATGCGTATTCGCTGTCAATCGAAAGCAAAACCCATTTTACCGCAAAGCTTTTAATTGCCTCTCTATTCAGTTTAAAGAAATTTTAAGCCAAGTTATCAATTAGCGTTTGCCTGGACTGTCGGTATACAAAGACGATTTTACAAAATTATTCACTTTAATTGATCGCTATTCCGTTCAAAAAGCGCATGTGTGTAATGCCTTGTTACGATGTAAACAATAATATCGTATGCCGCCGGTTGATCAGCTGATCGACGTTGAGAGAACACAATGCGCATGCTCTAATGAGTTTCGTTACATCTCTCGTCGGTGATGGCGTAACGAATAAGATAGCCAAGTCAGCCCTCGTGAATTGTATTACATTAGCCACCAAATAAATTCACTTGATTCAGTGCTTTCCTATCTCCTGTCAGGAGCGGATCCAGGATTTCTTAATAGGGGGGCACCAAAGCGGGGTCAAGGGGGCGGCAGCCCCTTTCGGGGGGTCAAGGGGCAGAGCCCCTTGCGGGGGTTGAAGGGGGCAGAGCCCTTTGGCGATTTTGTTTACATATTTATACCTCAAAGTCATCGATTGCAGCCATTTCTGAACCAATATTCATTTTAAAGAAGGAGCAAATGTTTTCAATAATCATATGGTTTTATAATATATCAAGAATAATCGCCTTATTGGCGGGGACCATAAAGAAAAGCGGCAACGCCTGGGCGCTCACACAAAGTCAGGCGCCCTGTCAAAAAGGCGCCCTGTCAAAAATAAGTGGGGGCGCAGGCGCCCTGTCAAAAATAAGGGGGGGGGGGGGTGCAGGCGCCCTGTCAAAAAGGTGCCGTGTCAAAAATAAGGGGGGAATCCGCCCCTGCCCTGTGACTACTATATAGCTTATACCACGTTATACACTTTCAACGCGTCTATTAATTGGTCTTACCATAATATCTGCCAGTTAGCTCGGCTCGATATTGTACATTTTCCCGTCGTGGATTTGGTCTTTTATCGGCTTACAGAGCGGTTTATGTTTCGTATTATTTGGAAAGACTTGCAACGTCCCTGTTTGTTTGGCTAAGCTTAAGTACTTTCTGAACTGACTTGTTATACCGTCAGCTTATAACATAATTGCCTAAGTCATTTTTTTAACAAATTGAGATTTTTGCCTAAATCAGCTCTTTACCATACTCTTTGTTCGTATTTATTCGCCATCTTGGATCTCCACTCTGAATAGTCAATATAGGCACATGATCATAAAACTGGGCATCGGTAAAACAGCTTGGATGAACACGAGGGCGCTATCACTCCTTAAACATAAAGTAGTGTTGCAGATTTAATTGTTTTTAAATTTACTTCAGAATTCAAGATGAACATTAGAAATTACCATTATTATTTATTCTACTCACAAAAACACAGCAAACTTGATAACAATACCATCGCTATTTATTGAACCTTTGTTTTAAAACGCCTTCTCTGTAATTATGGTTCGCGTTATTTATCACGTTTGACGTAAAATGCTGGTTACGACTCAACCGTACGCATATATAATAGTAGCTCTGCTGGCATCGCCTAGAATTCCCATTAAAAGTACTGTATTTGAATTTGAAACCAATTTCTAGAAACACTTCAGCAGGTCAATTATCTACCAACACTGTCTCTATACAGTTCACCAGATGGTCCATACCGCTGTGTGTGATGTGATTTGGCAGCCGCGTAGAGCGGCTGCCAAATCCTCGATTGTCAGTTAAGTGACCTGGGAGCTATATTGTAATTGAGCAGTTTGTCTTTGGTCTGGTCACTGTCACTGGGCCACTGGTGCCAGTGATTGGCTATGGCTGTACATGTATAGTCTGTACATGAGTGATTGCTATGATGTGCATTACATATGAGTGTATGGTTGGTGTAGGCAAGGCATGCCTTGGTGTAGGGGAGGGGGTGGGGAGAGGTTGATGAAGGGGTGGGACTAAGAGTGGCTCTGTAGCAGAGCTAATATAATAGTTCGGTTTTTAAAATCAAAAAAAATATTTGGGGTCACTACTAGGGGTCAAAATGTAAATTTTCACTCCTCGCACTCAAAATGCTATCGGGAGGAAATGACCGATGATTGTCAGAATTGGTCAAAAGATTCCATTGGTCAATGCTCATATAGGGTCTTCAGCGATTAAAAGTGACATGTCATATGGGGTCACTAGGGGTCATTGACCTATACAGGGGTAAAAGTTAAGACATGGTCCGATTTGGACCGGGTTTGTTGCATCTTGTTGGTTTTCATGAGCCAATAAAATAAGTCAATAATACGAATCAGGTCAAAGGTCAAGAATGGGTCAATAGGGGTCAAAATGTAAATGTTCGCACTCAAAACGCTATTATTTCGAGAGGAAATGACCGATGATTTTCAGAGTATAGGGTATAGGGTCTTCAGCGATTAAAAGTGACATGTCATATGGGGTCACCAGGGGTCATTGACCTATACAGGGGTAAAAGTTAATACATGCTTCAATTTGGACCAGGTTTGTTGCATCTTGTTTGTTTTCATGAGCCAATAAAATAAGTCAATCATACAAACCAGGTCAAAGGTCAAGAAAGGGTCAATAGGGGACCAAATGTAAATGTTCACTCCTCGCACTCAAAATGCTTTTTTTTCGAGAGGAAATGATCGATGACCGTCACAATCAGTCAAAAGATTTCTTTGATCCATGCTCATATAATATCTTCAGCGATTAAAAGTGACCTGTCATATGGGGTCACTAGGGTCATTGACCTATACAGGGGTAAAAGTTAAAACATGCTTCAATTTTGACCAGGTTTGTTGCATCTTGTTTGTTGTCATGAGCCAATAAAATAAGTCAATCATACGAACCAGGTCAAAGGTCAAGAAGGGGTCAAGAAGGGGTCAAAATGTAAATGTTCACTCCTCGCACTCAAACATTAACACTCGCGTCACTGACCTTGGTGACATGTCATATGTATTCACTAGGGGTCTTTAATTCATCAGAAAATCAAGGTGTCCTCGTCTCAGACGAGAGCGATATCTAGTAAACATCTTCATTGGACAGTTATTATCTCCATAAAACACATTTCTTTCTCTTTTCTATTTGATAAGGTCTCTATTCTACCACCCTGTATAACAAGACATTATTTGATCACCCTGTATAACTAGACACTGTAAAAAATTCCACTGGAAATTACTATACTACAGGGTGTCCCAAAAGTCTATGCACGACTTTGAAGCTTTGTATTTCACAAAATATAAGTCGTATTGAAAATATGATAACATATTTAGAAAGAGGAGACGTGGGAAATAATTTTGATACCAAACATTGGAGTAAAATCTGTTTGTAATGCCATCCTAGAAGTAAAATATGTATTACGTCAAAAATGTAATTTTATACTTCGGAGGAATAAAGTTCATAAATCCATACCTATTGAGATTAACAAAAAGACAGGTAGAGTTGGTTACACGGAATGTGATCTGTCAATTGTAATATTTAAATTTTTGCATAACAGTGATCCCATCATCTGTCCTCTGCTTTAATGTTTTGTTTAATCTGAATCTTGTATGGACACTTCTTCAAGTCCTTACGCAAACTTCTGTGAACAGTTGATCTTTTAATCTTGTTTTCTGCGGAAAGTCGGCGAATAGATCTCTTTGGACTTTTGACTGCTGCATATCTTATGACATCAACATGATCAATGTGACTTGCTGATCTGCCAGTCTTTCTACCACATCGAGACAAATCATGCACAGTTCCTGTTTTCTACTGTAACGGGATTGCAAGAATCATTCAATTAATTACCCGAAATTGGCGAGTTATTTGTTTTAAAGACTCTTCTTGTGTTTCTTGTACTTCTGGTATTTTTGGCATTCCTGCATTATACTGCATTCTGACAGGAAGTATGATAGTGCATGGCGGGACAGCACTGCAGTACTTTTTCAATCAATTAGCGATTAGGCCAATCAGCGCGCGCGCGTTGACTTCCTTCCTTCCGGCGCGCGCGCACACAGCCGAAAATTGCCTGATTGCGATTTTGATATTTGGAGCGGACGGTTGGATTAGCTTGTGACGATATAGTGATTTTAGCGGACAGTTGAATTAACGAGATTTGTGTGACAATACCGAGTGATTTTAGAAGTTTTTATCCGAGGATTTTAGAGAATTGGGAGCAGATCTTGTAGGGAGTTATATCTTTGGAGAAGTTAAGGTAAACCCCGAGGTGTTACAAGTTTTCTTTTTGGAGTGGTGTTTTCGAAGTGGAGGGTTGTTGTTGTTTTTGGAGTAGGGTATTGTTTGGAGCAGAGTAAAGTTTTTGTCATATCTTATTGTTGGTAGCCGGCGTAGAAGTGATAAATAAATAAATATTGTATGGAATAAAATCAAAGTTGTTCGACGTGTAGTCATTCGTCAGAGTGCGTGGGGTTCTATCCCCACAACGGACCCGGGCGCCTAATATTTAATAATAGAAACAGGTTCCTATTAACCCCTGTGCCCAGAAAAAAAATAGGTGGTGTCAGATCGTGTTCAAACACACTAACAGCAGCTCGTCGCCCCGCGACAAGTGGTGTCAGATGTGGGATGCTCAAGATTTTGTGACGACTTGATATAACTTTGGACTTCAAAATTTTCGGTAGCGACGGATATTGTAGTTGGTGGCTTAATTGCTTTGGAGGCGAACAATTGTGTAATTTGGTGTTTGAAATTTTCTGGCGGAGGATGTTGGTTTGCTGATGGGAGGACAGATGAACAGAAGAACTGGACCGGAAGGAGGGCAGATGGACGGAAGAGAGACAGTACTAAACAGAAGTACTGGACCGGAAGAAGGACAGATGAACAGAAGTACTGGACCGGAAGGAGGGCAGATGGACGGGAGAGAGACAGGACTGAACAGAAGTACTGGACCGGAAGGAGGGCAGATGGACGGAAGGAAGGCAGGACTGGACAGAAGTATCGGATCGGAAGGACGTGATGGTGGTGGAGGTGATGTGGAAGGACGTGGTGGTGGTAGAGGTGATGCGGAAGGACGTGGTGGTGGTGGTGGAGGTGATGTGGAAGGAAGACGTGGAAGATGGAGCTACGCAGATGGAGGTGAAGGTGGAGATACGGGCAGTGTTGGTGGAAAAGGTGATGAAGGTGGAGGTGGATGTTTACTTGGTGGTAATGTTGGTGGACGTAGAAGTGATATTGGTGGAGGTCGACGTGGATGTGATGGTGGCGGAAGTGGTGATCGACACGGAGTGGATCCTGGTGATGATGTGGTGGCCGCTAACTGTAGAGGTGGTGATAGGAGGGGTAGCTTTGATGAGGCTGGGAGTTCTGGTGTATATTCAAGCGGTGAAACCGAATATTGGAGGACGGTGGAGAATAGTAGTGAGGTTGGTGAGGGCTTGTTGGGCTCGGAAACAGATGTTAGGCCTGCCGACAGTTCAAGCAGCGTAGGCTATGCTGATAGCGTGGGGAGCCACCATAGTGAGGACTCTGGGATTGGATCACGTGTCGCAGAGTCGGAGTTAGATATTGTGGGTGATTATGAGGAGTGGAGAGGGACAGTTCTAACTGAGTCGGAAGATGTGAAAAGGAGAGGGATAGATTTGATGCGGAGGGAAGGATTGGCAGAGGAACGGCTGAGTGAGGTGGAGAGGAGGAGGCAGCTAGATTTGAAGGAATATGACAGACGGAAAAGTGATTTAGTACAGTTTGAGACGGAACTGTTTTGCAGGACAATGGTTGATGAGTTGCTCCAAAAAATACTGGAGGCTGAAAGGTTGCGATCAGTGTCAGAGCTGCAACGGAGGGAAGAGAAACTTGTAGCTGAAGAGGAAGCGGTCAAAATGCTTCAGAGTCGAATGGCGGCCGAGGAGCAGGAGTGGTGTGAAGAGTTGGGTCGAAGAGAGTGGAGGGTGAAAGAGCGGGAGCTCGAGTTGGAGCGACGGGCCCAGTTGTTGGATAGTCGGGAGAATGAAGCACAGGTGGTGAGAAGATCAGAGGATGAGAAGCAGCAGAGTACACTGAAAGAAATGTCCGATCGGGAGAAGGTAGTGGCAGAAGGGGAGAAGAGGAATGATGAGGTGTATGAAGAAGTAGTGTCAAAGAAGCGTAAATATGAGAGGAAACAGGCAGATCTCGAAGATAGGGCTCGACTGTTAGGAGTGGTAGAGAGTGAGCAGAAACAAAAGTACGAGAAGTTGTGTGATGAAGTTGGTACGAGATTGACTTTGGCTTCGACGCGAGAGGAGAAAACCCTGGAATTACTTAGTCAGGTGACGGAATCTATGCGGGTGACGAGTGAGATGAACACGAGGAACGAAGAAGTTGGAAGAATTGAGGTAGCCACGGTTAGTGGGCCAGAGGTAATGGAGAGTTGTGGAAATGAGGTTGTCGGAAGGAGGTCGGCCCTAGAGGAACGACCGCGATGTTCAGTGGCGAGGCGAGATATGGAGCCGCTCAAATTTGACGGAGATGGTAATTGGCGGGCGTTTTATAAGCATTTTGAAGTTTGTCGAGAATACAATCAATGGACGGAGGAGGAAGCGGTTATGTGGTTGTATTCCAGTTGTCAAGGCAGAGCTCTGAATGTGTTGGCTGTGAATGATGTTGACCTGCGAGAGATAGGCTATGAGGGTCTAGTTCGATTGATGACAAAGGACTTTGGGCCTAGGGAGGATCCGGATAATTGGTACGCTGAACTCCAGCTGCGAGAGCAAGGGGAGGATGAGAGTTATTATGACTTGGCCCAGGATATTAACAAATTGACGGTACTGGCGATGCCGGACTCGTCAAATCGAGACCGGGACATAGTAGCTCGTCGGCATTTTAGCAGAGCTATCTCGGATCCAGAGATGCGGAAGGAAGTTCATGCGTTCTCCCCTAACACTTTACGGGAAACACTAGACCGAGTCGAGCGAAGTAGGGCATTTAAAGAGATGGAGCTCCGGAGAGGACGGAAGCGGACAAATGAGGAAGTGGAGCAGCTAGTGGAAGCCCGGGTTATGTCGGAGGAAAGTCATGCTAGGCAGAGAGTATCGAAAGAAGTGAATCGGGTGCCTGTGCCAGTTAAGAGTCCTGCCGTAATTACTGGCGAGAATGGAGTTACTTGGTCACAGGTGGTAAAGGAAGGACCGCCGGCACGGATGAGCAGCGTCCTGGTGGGGGGCGAAATTGATCGGACTGGTGGAGTTCACAGTCAGAATGGTTTGGGGAATTGTCCACCGGTGAGTGGATGGCAGCCAGATAGTAATAATTGCCGTTATTGTAGAGAGCCAGGACATTGGAAGAGGGAATGCCCGACCTTGCGAGTTAAACATGAGATGTGGGTCGCTAAGAGAGAGGCGTGGGTACGGAGGTCAGAAATGGGAAAAGGTCAGAATGGCGCGGGAGCGGAAGTGTGTGTAAGGTCGAGATGGCAGGAGGAGCGTCAGAGGAGAGAAGATAAGGTGAAGCAGGAGGAATATCGGAGAAGGGACGAGGAGCGCCGTAAAGAAGAAGGGAGGGTTAGGATAGAAAAGGAGCGCCAGTATAGAGATAACGAGCGTCGGAAAAGGGAGAAAATTAGGATGGAAGAGGCGCGGAAGAAGGAAGAGGAAAGGGTTAGAGTGAAGAAGGAGCGTCTGGAACGAGAGAAGGTTAGGGTGGAAAAGGAGCGCCTTGAAAAGGAGAAGGCTAGAGTTGAGAATGAGCGTCTGGAGAGGGAGAAGGTTAGGGAGGAGGAGAGTCAAGGTTTGGATGGAAGAATTAGGATGAATCAGGAACGTAGCTTTAGCGAGCGCGAGCAGGAATATTGGAAGAGGGTGATGTCGGTGAGAGCGGAGCAATCTCGTCAGAGCTCGGCAAAGGCGCTAGAGGATGAGGAGCGTAGGAAAAGAAAGGAAGAGATAAAGGCGGAGAAGGAGCGTCTGGAAAGAGAGAGGGTTAAGGACGGGGAGAGTCGGAAGGAGGAGAAAAGAACGAAGATGCAAGAGGAGCGTCGCAAGGAGGAGGAGGCTAGGGTGGCGGAGGAGCGTCGGAAGAGAGATGAGTGGATTAGATTAGATACCGAGCGTTGGGAGGAAGAGAGGAAGGTGAACGAGGATCAAGAGCGTGAGCAGAAGGAGAAGTTGAGGCAAAATGAAGAGCGTAAGAAAAGAAAGAAAGAGATAAGTGAGGAGAAGTGGCGCCTGAAGAGAGAGGATGAGGCTCGTTGCAGGAAAGAGTTGAAGTTGCAGCAGGAGAAGGAGAAGAAAGAAGAGGAGCAGGAGAAGAAAATGAACGGAGGCAAATTGAACCAGGGTGCAAAGACTGTGCATGTAGGCGGGGCCAAGGCGAGGTCGACAAATGTGTCTATCCAAACTTCGGCGGAGGGTATACGTACACAGCCGGCAAAAGTAGCTACGATTGGCAGTATTAGGGCTGTGCCAGCTAAACCGTTTGGACTGAGAGTGGAGGATCAAAGTAATCAGGGTAGCGTATGGGTGAAATTCAAAGATGAGGGGCTGGCTGAGCAGACGAAAAAGTGGAAGAAGTTTGAAGCAGATACGTCAGTGCATAACTTCCAAGGCGTAAACGAGCTGATTAAGAATAATAATGAGCATTGGTTGGGAGTGATTGAAAGGCTTGCCAAACAGATAGAGAAGCGGCCAGATGACGGCGTGAGCGAAGGTCTCGGTGGTTTAGGGTACTAGACGGCTGGTAGGAGTTGTAGGAGGAGTTGCTGTTGGAGCAGAATTGTTTTAGAAGTTCTCGTTGGCTGTTGCATAAAGTTCCGGGAGAGAAGCAATAAGTCCAATCGGAGAATGAAGTTGGTTAGGCGTAATAGTGGAAGGTGAGAGGTGTGTTAATCGACATTTCCTTTTGCTTTGTTACTTTGTAGAAAGACCATGGAGGAGCATATGCAAGTTGGTGGTTGGCTGATCTATGGATATGTATTCTGCATGACTTCAATTCTAGTGGGGCTGCTGTTGCTTCTTCTAGTGGAGCGGAGACAGACGGCCACCCATAGAACGATGAGGGGGAATGTGGAGGCGATGGAAAAATTCAAGATGGTGGTGGAGGCAGAACGGCGACTAGTAGAGGAGACAGTGGAAGTACCGAAGGGATTGGATCAAAGGCAATATGGCACGTCCAATGTTAGCCTGAGGAAGAGGAGGGATGAACGAAGGCAGAAGGTTGATGAGGAGGGTGTGAAAGGACAGGTAGATTGGAAGTCTGTATTTGAAGAAGCCAAGCAGGCTAGGCAGGAGTAGAATGGAAGTGAGGGAGGAATTGGCGAAATGAGTGCGGACAGGGCGGACTAATAGTAGTCCGGGAAATGTAGGCTACGCCCAATCCGTTGTTGCTGTGCTGTTTAAATGGCTTACGCGGCCATAACACCAGCTCCTATGGGCAGTAGCGGGAGCTCGCTTCTAGAGCTCCATCAGAGGAGGATCGCCGTGAAAGAATGTCGTCTCTTCGAACCCAAGCCGGGTTGCAACTGCTAGGGAACGATGAGCCAGGTGACCAAGGATGATGGAGACCAAGAAACTGTATATACGTGGTGTTACTAATATTGTACTTATCGGCGAGCGATTGAAGAGGACGCTGGAAGACGGGGAACCAAAGAAGGGGCAGAGAAGACTGAAGATGGATGAAGAAAGAAGATGGATAATTTCTCGCGTCGCGTGTAGATTAAGATTGAAATGTAGTAGTTTAAGATCCTTGTTACTTGTAGTAGATTAAGACTGAAATGTAGTAGTTTAAGACCCTTACTAATTTTGGATGGTGGGATATGTTTGATTTGGATGCTAATGAGATTAGATGGCGCGAGGTGTGTGTAATCCCGTTATTTGTTATCGCTCTTATTTTGACGGGACGTCAAACGCTTGGTTGGGGGCTGTGTAACGGGATTGCAAGAATCATTCAATTAATTACCCGAAATTGGCGAGTTATTTGTTTTAAAGACTCTTCTTGTGTTTCTTGTACTTCTGGTATTTTTGGCATTCCTGCATTATACTGCATTCTGACAGGAAGTATGATAGTGCATGGCGGGACAGCACTGCAGTACTTTTTCAATCAATTAGCGATTAGGCCAATCAGCGCGCGCGCGTTGACTTCCTTCCTTCCGGCGCGCGCGCACACAGCCGAAAATTGCCTGATTGCGATTTTGATATTTGGAGCGGACGGTTGGATTAGCTTGTGACGATATAGTGATTTTAGCGGACAGTTGAATTAACGAGATTTGTGTGACAATACCGAGTGATTTTAGAAGTTTTTATCCGAGGATTTTAGAGAATTGGGAGCAGATCTTGTAGGGAGTTATATCTTTGGAGAAGTTAAGGTAAACCCCGAGGTGTTACAAGTTTTCTTTTTGGAGTGGTGTTTTCGAAGTGGAGGGTTGTTGTTGTTTTTGGAGTAGGGTATTGTTTGGAGCAGAGTAAAGTTTTTGTCATATCTTATTGTTGGTAGCCGGCGTAGAAGTGATAAATAAATAAATATTGTATGGAATAAAATCAAAGTTGTTCGACGTGTAGTCATTCGTCAGAGTGCGTGGGGTTCTATCCCCACAACGGACCCGGGCGCCTAATATTTAATAATAGAAACAGGTTCCTATTAACCCCTGTGCCCAGAAAAAAAATAGGTGGTGTCAGATCGTGTTCAAACACACTAACAGCAGCTCGTCGCCCCGCGACACTACCAACTTCAGAATGGATATTCTTCCTGGTGCGCGCTTCACTTCGAAATGTTTTCTGAACTTTTGTTGAGTAAGTTGAACTGAATTTGTTTCAGCGTAGAACCATACAATTTGTATTCGCTTATCTATGCTGTAAACCATCTTGAATGAAGACTTTTGCTGTGCAATGTTGTCTACTACGCCTATTTATGTTGTGAGTGACCGAGTTTGGTAATAACATCAATGTTGCAAGGTAAGCAGTGAATTGTTACTAATGCGCAACGTTGCTTTCATAGTGTTAATTTATGCGCACCTGATTGTAGCAACAATGTGTGGTATTTGGTATGGGTGGGTCTGGCACACGGCCAAAAACTTTCAACCAGTTTTATAATGTTGTGGGTTCACCGATAGGGTTGTGTTTGGTATCAAAATAATGTCCCAAATCTCGTCTAACAAGATATGGTTAAATTTATACCATAGGATTTATATTTTATGAGATATGACTCTTCAAAAACGTGCATAGACTTTTGGGACACCCTGTACATTCATTCCAATAATAAATGAGAAGTCTTTAAAACACATTTCTTTCTTTTTCTACTTGAAAAGGTCTTTAATCTACTACCCTGTATAACAAGACGGCATTATTTTATAACCCTGTATAGACACTGTAAAATTATTGATAATCGATGGATAGTTTAATATCGACTGAATCGGCACAATTTTTGCTCTCCACCCATCATTTATTATGGAATCTCCCAGAAATCCACTCCTGTTCCGTCAATGGAACCACTACCTGCTTCATATGCATTTTTATGGTAATGAAGTAAATCTATGAGTAAATCTCATTATTGACTAGCTCGAGTGAACGTGTGAAGCCGATCTGTGTCATACAAAACACCCACTTTCGCGCCATACAAGTCCCAGTTTCTAGATATGAACATAAACTTTTTAATCATGACTTTCAGGCCTACATTGCCATAGACAGCTTCACCTTTTCAGGTACCGTATACATTGTATATATTTATATTCCATTAACAATGATTAATACGAAGTTATAGGTATATGTTTTTGGCAGCTTAACCCTATTGTTGTCTATGTAGCACGCACAATATGGACAATATACCGCCCAAGTGCGCCTTCCAACAACGCAAATTCGAGTATAGACAGCCTTTTTCGGCGGAAAAATATACAAATCCCAGTTTTTATCATAATTGAGGGCGCAGCCTCCGACACATCTCTTCATGCCCCTATGATAACTCTAATCGCCACACAGGCATGTCTGTGAAAACAGAACTGACTATATAAATATACACCTAGCACATAAAGTCCCTGACCAGGTGCTTTGAGGTTCGCTAATTCAAAATATATAATCGGTACAAAAAATCTGTTTGATACCTCATTCAACAAAATCGAATGGATACTTTTAAAGTTATGGTGATTTCAATGACCGCGCATGCAACAGAAAAGTTGCACTAGGTATAGGAATCATTGATTTGTGTGTGACTACTGTCATAACTGTGTGCTATCTGAACGAGACAGATGAATGGGTCTGGAGTGATAACCGCAATGTGCGGGACAAAGGGTGTATCTGGCTGTGAAGAATACAAGTCTTAGCTGATTAGCTGTGAGTTTTTTCAGTGCGTAATCACACACAAATCAATGATTTCCTATACCTACACACAGAAAACACTATGTAAAAAAATTACACAAATTATGTAAAAAATACATAATCTGTGTAAAAATAGAACTCCATAATACTATGTAAACAGTTGTGTTAAGCTTTTGCATAGGAATTTATACAAGCTTGGGTATATATTACATGTTTTATGTAAACTCTTACATAATAATTATGGAGTTCTATATTTACATAATTTTTTACATAGTGTTTTCTGTGTGTAGTGCAACTTTTCTGTTGCATGCGCGGTCATTGAAATCGCCATAACTTTCAAAGTATCCATTCGATTTTGTTGAATGAGGTATCAAACTGCGGAGAAGAAATTTGCTCATTCAATGTATATCTCAGATTTTTGGTACCGATTATCTATTTTGAATTAGCTAACCTCAAAGCACCTGGTCAGGGACTTTATGTGCTAGGTGTATGTTGTTCCATGAGTGCCCGTGAGGGCACGAATGGAACATTATATTTGTACGCCTACCCAGCCAATAGTCCCATTGTGTCATGATTTTAAATACCAACAGACAAAAACAGGCTGGTGTTAACTTACAAACCATAACAAATACACGCTTAAAAAATTGGTAGTTAAAAAATGATGCACTGACTGAAAGAGGGTTAAATATGACCATATAAGTTGTACGCTCAAGGTTGTGATTTCAGCTCTAGAGACACTTTGTTTACAGTGGAAGTATAGGCCATATTCAGCTTGTACAAGAAAAATGTACCTACATAATGTCAAATAGGCACTTTGTTAAATACCCTACTGATAAACAAAAAAATCCTCATACAATTTATACCAGAGGAATTCAACGATAGGGTAATAATAAACGTAGCCAGATAAACCACCAGCAAGGGCAGGAGCTGATGACAGATATGTCTGGCCATACAAAGACAGCTAGTGTTTACATTATGACAGGTAATGTTTACATTATGCCAGACCAACCCAGACCATGCTCAGACAATGTTCTGAATTCATGCCCTTGTCTTAGTTATGTCATGTATTATGTGCTATATAAGCTAACTGTCACTGCAGACAAGAACTAGACCTATCATTTTTTTGGGTGTCCTTGTCAGGCAGGTATGTCACAATATTTGAGTTATGGTGTTTAGAAATCATAACAAGTAATGAAATCATAACAACTTGTTGGTGAGCCCTCATAACTCAAGTTTGACACAGTGGGACTATTAGCTGGGTAGGCGTACAAATAAATTGTTCCATTCGTGCCCTGACGGGCACTCATGGAACAACATTTACTTGTTCCATAATATGACCATATAAGTTGTTCCATGAGTGCCCGTGAGGGCACGAATGGAACATTTTATAATGACTGGAAAAGTGTCATATTATTTAACCCTTTTTTCAGTTGGTGCATATAGTTGAACCTTGACAAGAAGTCTTTTTAACTACTTATTTTTTAAGTGTGTATATCTTCAGGAGAGTTGGCTCCTGTGGTTGGCTAGACATATCTGTCATCTCTTCTCTGTGGTTTATCTGGCTAAGTTTATAATTAGGCCTGTCATTTAATTCCTCTGGTATAAATTTAATGAGGATTGTTTGTGAGTGGGTAGGCACAGATAGTCTGTGGGGTAGGGTATTCCATGAAGTGCCCGTTTGACATCAACACAGGTACATTTTTCATGTACAAGCTGAATATGGCCAACATTTCCACTGTAAGGCCCCTTGCAATTAAATGTGAGTTTACTGTTGCCCGCGCGCGTCCAAAAGTCACCCGCGTGATATATGTAATATTTTTAAAATATTTAATTATTTCATTGTTTAAAGCTTTTTCATAAGCTTTTTAACACTTTTCCGGGGATGAAATTAGCCGATGAGCCGCATTTCAATACTTCCGGGTTGGGAAAACATTTCTGTGAAGTAAAAAACTCTGCACGAAACTTGCAATTGTCGCTTTGTATTGAAATGTGTGCATTTGAAGCATATTCGTAGGCACGTCAATTGATTACTGCGCAATCGCTTGGCGCATGACGTCACATCAAAACATTGCCTAGTTATTTTTAGTTTTTTGCCTAGCGTCCGCAAAGCCGAACCGCCGAACTTCTTTGGAGTTTCCTAGTGTATTCTGGGTAATATTTCAGGTTTGTTTACGATCGCCATCTTTAAAATTCTTCGAGCTAGCGTAACGAATTTTGTTTTACAAACATCGAATATCTCATTAATATTCATATTCAAAATAGGGATGCAAATATGAATAGATTTCTTTATAAAAGAAACAAAATGCAAAGCCAATGCAGTAGGTGGTGGTAGGACATAATTAACAGCATTTGAATTGTATTCGTACCTTGGATAATAGTTAACAACGCCGACAATTATTAAATCAGGTGACTTCACCCCAAAATATTACAATATTAATATTAAATAGTCACCTCGTCCTGGTTTTCAAAAACGCAACAGTAAACTCACATTTAATTGCAAGGGGCCTAAACAAAGTGTCTCTAGAGCTGAAATCACAACCTTGAGCGTACAAAGTAAATATCATTTCAGTCTGTGACCTGTATCTGACCGCCAAAATGAGTATGAACCAGACAGGTTATTGTATACATTGATGGAACATTATACTTGTACGCCTACCCAGCCAATAGTCCCATTGTGTCAAACTTGATTAATGAGGGCTCACCAAGTTGTTATGATTGTAAGCGTGTTTATCTGGCTAAGATTAGAATTGCCCTCCCATTGAATTCACCTGGTATAAATTGTATGTGGATTGTTCATTTTTGGATAGGGTATTTATCGAAGTTCCTGTTTATCGAAGTTCCTGTTTAAATAATAAATTGCTGTTTTGGGAATAACACAATCTGAGGCAATCTGAAAATAAATCTATGGCGGTCAATCTGAGGATCTCTACAATGGCGGTCTGTGGACAGGTAATAAATAGTGGGAGAAATGTGTAACTTTGCACAGGGACTATGTAAAGATGTCTGAAGGATCACATCACAAAATGAAATTTCTAGCTCCTTCACTTCTGGGTGATTTCTAAAACTTTTTGATACCACCTCGTATTATCCCCGGGTTATCAGTGCACAAATCAGACATTTCATAACAGGACAACTGCATGATTAAAGTCTGTGAAAATTAAGCTTGCCCTAATAAAGGGTTCTAAAATGTAAGGGCCGCCCCCCCCCCCCCCCCCCCCCCCTTGTCGACTTTGTATACCTTGTATAATTTCACTGTCATACAATCGAACAACACCCTCTGATACTACCCATACCGACCAAATACAATTGGTCGGTTCTCGGATGGGAGCGGTTTTCGTATCAAAGGGTGTTGTTCGATTATGTGACCGTGAAATTATACACGGTATACGAAGAAGACTACCCCCCCCCCCCCCCCCCCCCCCCTTAAACTAGATCACGTTTGATTGTATATAACTATATAATACACAATTGGACGTTTTGAGAGGTTAAAACACCGTGAAAAGGACAATACATGGCGACCCATAGAAATTTGTCCCCTTTCAATATCATTTAATATAACTTTTCCCAAAAAGTCACAATCCCCAAAATGATGTTTTCAGAAAAAGTGGCACTTTTCAAGATCCTATACGAGTTTGTTTGCTAATCAACTCCACACATAATGATGCGTTTTGAGAGATTGAAACACCTACGAAAAGGGAAACACGCTTTGGCTACTTACACATAGTTTCCCCTTTCCAACGACGTTTACCCAAAATGATGTTTTCCAAAAAGTGGCACTTTTAAATGATACAGGGAAGTTATAGACGTGAATGGTGGACACTGTTGGCTAGTCATGCATGAAAAGATCATTTTATTCATTATTTCAAATAAAGACCAGCTAAAGAAAGAAAAGACTTTCTTTTTATTGAAAATGAAGACAATTGAAATGAATTTTTAAAATGCTAGAGACATTTTTGTAACTTTCTTGCATATGGTTTTGAAAAGTGCCAGTTTTTCTGAAAACATCATTTTAGGGAAATGTGATTGTTTTGGAAAAAGTGAACATGATATTGAAAAGGGAAAACTTTCTATGAGTAGCCAAGCGTTTTCCCTTTCCATAAACGTTTCAATTTCTCAAAAACGTCTAATTATGTGTGTATTTATGCAAACAAACGTGAACTAATTTTAGGGGGACTTACTTTTTAAACCCTTTACTATATACCAATATACCAATGTAGGATCGGATTGATACAACATGTCGCTGTCCCCCGCCGACCATAGCGGCAGCACGGGCCCCTTTGTCCACCTGCACATGGGTTACGTCCCCACTAAAAATGACGCTTTAGCATCATCTGAACCATCTTAAAATTACCAATTTCTGAGCGCTTCGTGTGAACAAGGGGGAGGGGAATGGTGATATCAGGGCGGGAGTGAGAGGGGCATGGGCGTCACAGTTTAGTGTTGCCAAAATGATATGTGCAGCTGAGAGTTGTCCTTATTTTAGGCCCTACCTCCTCCCTCTCCGCATCATATAACATTGTATGTATTTTGAAAAACTACTTACTGAAATGCTAGAGTTCCCATATCTGCATTAGGCGCTGTCCATTTCGCAGTAACGCTGGTTTTGTCAGTTTTATCGCTTTGTGTCCATGAATCCTGCAAATTTACCGAAATAAACATTAGGAATTATAACAGATTTTGTGTCCAATTTTTCAGATCTAAATTTGTTCATATTTGTTTGAACAATAATTTGGATTCCAAATAATCCAATTGTGATAATCTAATGTACTCTCAACAGTATAACAATTGAGGGCGTTCCTTGAGAGAAAAACCCTGCTAAATGCTGCATGCTGTAACTGGCTGAATTGATGTATTAAAGGAGGTGTCCCGCAAGCATAAAAGTGTGCATTATATGTTAGAAATATAACTATCGAGCCCAACTTTTGGAATGATATAGAAGAAAACACCACACTTATGACAAAAACAAATAAAAACCGCAATCTCTCAACATGCCCTTTTTAAAATTCGCGGCGATCAAAAGTCCCAGTGTCGATGATGTCATAGTTGTACAATACACATGCGCAAATTTGAGCACCGATACCCATGACGTCATCGACACCGGGACTTTCAATCGCCGCGAATTTTAAAAAGTGCATGTTGAGTGATGGCAGTTTTTATTAATTTTTGTGACTAGTACGGTGTTTTGTTCTATAAAATTACGTAACGTCGGCTCGATAATTATGTTTCTAACAAATAATGCTCAATGTTGTGCTTGCGGGACCATTCCTTTAACAAATCAATGGTCCATTATAAAATCGATACACTGAATTACATACATCGAGGGCTCAGAAACGGCCTTATCTCCATTTTGACCATTTTGAGAAAAAGACTATTGAATTTTTTTTAACACATTGGGGAGATGGAGATGATGCCTTGTGATACTGGCTATAACTTTGAAAGGGGTTATGTTATGGAGATAGGCTGTGTGTTACTGGAAAGAGAATTTCTTTCTGAAAATGTTGATACCAAAATCTCATTTTTGAAGACAAAAAATGGAGATGAGGCCTCGTGTTTATGAGCCCTCAACATGTATCTATGGCCATGTATATTGAACTCGCCACCCTCCCCGTTGCATGTCCAGATTTTCACATGTTACACCATCTGAGACTGAGATTCGAATTAGCATATCGCAATAACTACTTGTTCAACCCCATCAAAAGTATATATTTTCTTAACGGTAAACTCACAAGGAATCCAAATATGCTATTGGAATTTAGATAGGCCTTAATATGATAACATGTTGTGATTAAGAATGTAAACAAAATATCGATTTGTTTCATATTTTGATTAAAGCTCAATATTTGATGTATATCTATCCCCATCCTAATTTATCTGTGCATATTAGTTCCTCATGCAATTACCCATCAGAACATAATGGTTGTGAAGGGTAACTTGTTGTAACTTGTTGATATATATACTATATCGGGAAGTGAATGACCACAAACGTTTAAATTTCATATTTGTTAGAGTTTCCAATATATTTTGGGGGTATGCACCCTACCTTGATTAAAACGGCATTTTTGAATTCTTCTATTTGAGAGCTTTCCAAAAATGCTTAATTTTGCTATCATAGGTTCGGTTGAATACTTTTTGTTATAGTCATGTAGCCTATGTAAAACCGATGAATTAGGGCAAGTTCACTATGTGTTAAGTGTAGCGAATAGGGAAAAAGCCAAGAACAATCATGCACTCGATGCATGATTACAATTATTACATAATAATTGACACGTTTGTTGAACAGAAACTTATAGAATATAAAACAATCTATAAAATTAGAGCAAAATTATGTTTGTACCATACAGAGATGAGGAGTTATTGTAAATTGAACGTAGAATTGGGAACATTTTCTATATTCCCCATAGACGTGAGACATGATAAAGATTGTATCTGTAAGTTTGTGTATGTTAAACAATTGTAGAAATCCCGGTTTTGTATCCTAATTGAGGGCGCAGCCTTCAACACATCTCTTAGTACCCCTTTAACTTTGGTCATATAAAGATAACATAACCAATATGACTTACGTCCATTTCAGTACAATTCAGTAACTTTGTTGTAGCGGCGGCATCTTTGAATGTACCATATGGTGTCGTTTCACCCGTCTTCCTCGCTTGGATGATAAAACCCCGGAATGCTACGCCAGTTGTAGTTATTGTTACTTTAAAAATGGAAGAATCACATTTAAACCAGTAAGCACGACAACATGGCATAAATACTATTTGAGATTTCAAGACTAAACTCATTATTCTGTTATAAGTATTATACTGGGCATTGCATCAAAATGAAAGATCATGTTAAAGGCATTGTAAGAGCTACTTCATTTGCCATCTACAGGAATGGGCAACTTTCCAAGTAGACCTACCTTGATCGCAGTTCTATCGAGCGGCTTGTGCATGCGTTTGTTTCGTCAAGGCTTGATTCATGTAATAGTATACAAATATCCCAGCCAACACGTATGCATGGGCCCAATGTGGGCCCTTTATGGGCAACTTTGTGGGCCTCATTTGGGCGGCCCACATAGGACCCTTAATATTTTGGCCACTTTGTCCTTAAGGGGCCATGCGAGTTGGCCCTCATGGGTCCCATCTGGGCAGGCCCACATGGGACCCTTACTAATTTGGTCACTTTGTCCGAAAGGGTTTAATTAGGGTCAAATCAGGGTTTTAAATGGGCTTGCCCTTATTAAACAGCCTATATTAGGTAATTGCTAATTGAATTATTTACATATCCGAATAAATGACTGGCAATTGCAAGAACAATTCAGTCATTTGGCTTTTTATTAACATTCTACAACAAAATTGTTCATGTGTTAACAGTTTTGTGTGAAGTTATGTTCTTACTTGCCATTAAATTATGAAATAGTGCATGATGTGGATTGAATCATTTATCAACATTTATGAATATGAAATCCATAGTGTTACCAAACCAATATAACCAGGGTCAGTGCGCATGCGTGGAATTGCCCTGATGTAACCCATGGGGGTCCCATGTGGTCAGCCCATATGGGACCCTGATAGGTTTACCCAAACGTAGGCCATTATGGCCCTTGTAAAACCCACATGGGGCCCATGTGGTCAGCCTACATGGGACCCTGATAGGTTTACCCAAACGAAGACCATTATGGCCCTTGTAAAGCCCACATGGGGCCCATGTAGTCGGCCTATATGGGACCCTGATAGGTTTACCCAAACGTAGTCCAGTATGGCCCTTGTGAAACCCATATGGGACCCATGTAGTCAGCCTATATTGGACCCTGATAGGTTTACCCAAACGTAGCCCATTGTGACCCTTGAAAACCCCATATGGGACCCATGTGGTCAGCCCGCACATAGCCCTTGCCCTCATTAGCCCTGACTGCCCACATGTAGCCCATGCATACGTGTTGGCTGGGATGGACTGTTCATGAGGGAAATGGGGTGAACTATTGCCCCAACGTGATCTGGAGACCTAAGCCTACTATTTTCCCGAAGCCGAAGGCTGAGGGAAAATAGTAGGCTTAGGTCTCCAGATCACCGAGGGACAATTATAGTTCACCCCATTTCACGAATAAAGAGCAGTCCATATTTGTTTTATATAACGCATGAAAATATTTTTGTGTGCGATTTTGATCAAATAAAACATGAAAAAGATCTTACAGGCGAGTCGATCCTCCACACCATTATGGCAAAATCGTACGAGGCAGGGCATTTTTGTCTTTCAAAAAAGTACTATTGACAATAGTACTTTTTGAAAGACAAAAAATGACTGGGAAGTGACGTCAAGCAATCAAATGGACCAAACTATTTTGTGTTATCTGATGTAGTATCCACCAATCAGATGACTACAATATTTTCATGCGTTATATAATCTGTTATATGGATTCATTGCAGATTTCAGGGGTCCAAATAGAGAAAACTAGGAATCTAAAACTACACAAAAATTAGAAATTTAAGAGGTCCAAACTAGTCACTAACTGTCAATCTAAGTAAGGGGTAAGGGGTCCGGGACCCCCGGACACCTTAAAATGCAATCCCTGCTTATATAAACAGTGCACGCCAAACTTCAGAGATAAGGACGTATATCAATGGTCAAATAATATGCTTTACAGTTCTCGCATGAGACGTTCGACCTTTACACAGCCGGCTACTATCAGGTTTGTTTATTTCACGTTATCCCAATGCAATATTGTTATGCTTGATGAATGCAGTAATTGTGCAAGGCACATACAAAAAATGGTTCTAAAGTTGTCCAAGTTATAGAAAATGTGGTGGGGTTAAGACGCAACCTGAAATCTAAATCTAGGAATTCTAAGGATAATAATTATTATGTTAGTAATAATTTAGATATCATATTTTGGGATTCGAGCTGTATCATGTACTGGGAGATTAATATAATTCGTAGTTTTGGTGGCTCTGAAAAAGAGCTTTGGGAATGTGGTAAGAGAATTGTTTTATTTGGAGGAAATTGGTAGTATTTTTTATTTAGAGTTGTGGTGGCTCTGAAAAAGAGCGTTGGGAATGTTATCAGTATATTCCTGCGAGGCCGGAGGCCGAGGTGCATGGGGATGGCTTAACAGGAAAACCGAACTGTTTAGTAGGTCCGATTTATTTCGGCCCGCAGGGCTACATGGGAATGTAATACGGAAATTACGTTGTTGGGAGGATATTGGAAGTGCTTTTTATTTGGAGTTTTGGTGGCTCTGAAAAGAGCCGTTGGAATTTTGTTTAATTATTGGGAGTGCTTTATTTTTAAAGACGGGAGGATATTGGGAGTGCTTTTTGTTTGGAGTTTTGGTGGCTCTGAAAAGAGCCGTTGGAAATGTGTTAAATTATTAGGAGTGTTTTATTTTTAAAGAAGTTTTTTGGTGGCAAATATAGTGCCGGGGATAGATATTTGAGATGGATGTGAATAGGTTTAAAGTGTATTGTATTCACTTTAAGAACATTATTTGGAATATTTGATAGGGTGGATACGTAGATATAAGTTAAGAGGGAAAATATAAAGTTTTGTGTACCAGGCATATTACTCTTTTTTGGAAGGTGGGGTGGCTCTGGAAAGAGCCGTTGGTGCTACAATAGCGGGTTATGGTGAATCATACTCCTCGATACTCGTATTTTTAGCTATTATCCCTTCAGATTATTGAGTCTCAGGCCTTATTTTTATTTCATTTACTTTTACATGTAATGTAAATCAATAACACTAAAACTGAAAGTGATCATTTTGACAAATTCATGCACTTTTGTTTGGTAATGCTATGGTATGTAGTTTAAAATAGAGAGAAATAAAAAAAATGTCTAGTCGAACTAAAGTTGCCGAGTAAGGGGCGGGGATTGCAAGGGGGAGGGAGCCCCCATGCCGTGGCAGTAGCGTATCTCCCGGGGGGGGGGGGGGGGGGGGGGGTCAGGGGCAGATTCCCCCTGACGGTTTTGACCGGCTAGCCAGCTCAAACTATACCGGGCTAAACAAATCGTTGTGAAGGGAAGAAGAAAGGTAAGAGAGGAAGAGAAAAAGGGAAAGGGAAGGAAATGGAATGAAAGGAAGGGGAGGAAGAGGGAAGGAAAATGGAAAGGAAAAGAAAGGGGGAAGATGAAGGTAAAAAGGGGAAGAAAGGGAAAAGGAAAGAGAAAAACCGAGGGTAAAAAGAAAAGAGAGGAAGGAGAAGAATAGTGTAGAATAGTTGATAAGGGAAAATAAGTGGAAAGAAGTGAAAATCGAAAAGAAACTTGGAGAAGAGAAGAGATTTAACCATACAAACACTTGATGATTTATGTGTAAGCAGTACATTACGTAACTTCAGTGACTTTTATCAAGGTTGTTATACGCCACCCCTGACAAGTGCCCCATGGCCCCAGATACGCCACTGGGGGACTGCCATCATAATTGCTTACCTGTTACATCGCCTCCGGGGGCGTACATAGCTGAATCTACAGTAACTGAAAATGGTGACGGATTTACCCCTGTTGAATTAGAGTGTTTAGGCGTCAGAGATACGCAGGTTCCCGTTGGTGCACCGCTAGGATATGATGTAACCAAGGCGAAAAGTGAGCCAATCAAAAGAGCTGTTAAAGCTGCCATTTTCATTCGCTTGATTCTGCAGCAAATATAATTATTATAATGTTGACACGATATATAGGCAGGGCATTATAGGCGCAGTCGTGCGCTTTAGCCGTTGAAATGTCAAATTATTCGTAGTTCCCTGCGCCAAAGACGCCAACCAAGCCTGTAATATATGTTTACTGTTCTTATAAAGAAAAAATAATAATTTCAATTGAATCGAACGACTTCATTTTTTAAATCTGTAATAAACCAACAATATAAAAGCCAAAGCATTTTCCGTGGGCCATGATCAATGGTCGGGGGCCCCAACGGACGATGGCCAGTATTTTCTTAATAAGCACATGAGCAGTTATCGTTAATGTTTGGATTTTTACGTGAATTATGTATCAGTCAATATGAAAAAGTAATTATTTGTATTTTATACAGGTTCTAGATGTTTTGAATTCACAAGAGATTGAAACGACATTAATATTTTTGATTCACTCTGTGACAGCATGCTATACAGGATCAGAGTGCCTTTAAATCCACATATACTTTTGACGACGTTCAATGACATGACTTCGCCGAAGTACAATTCCTATGTTCTTTATACATTTTATTCAAATAGCAATGAACAGTCTTACCTGTTATATAACCGGTTAACAGCAGACGAATTTAGTTTTCCTTATCAAATCACCGTTGCAAAAATGTTGTCAAGTGCAGTGTCACCGTCAGTGCCCAAACGCAACAATCTATACAGTGTTGCCAAAACGATGATTGATCACTAAGTCATCTCTGGACAGACATACATTTACATACAGCAAACCTTTTGAAAGTTATGTGTAACATACCGTGAAGTATATACACTGGGCCAAAAAAGAAACTTATACAATTTTAACGGATTACCAAATAAAATTCTGTGCATGAAAATGTACCAAATTAGGATACAATAATTATTACTGCAATGTATTGCTTCAAATGGCAGTCAATAACCAACTGTTTGCCTCAATGACACAAGAGAAATCTGCACTGACTCAGACAACGTCTTGCATCACAGGTCACAGCAAACAATTTCAGCAACATAAAGTTAAAAACATTTCATAGAGTCAAAACAAACTCATATCCAAATAAACAATGAAGTCATTAATAACGGGTATGTCCACCTCTAGCTTGCAGGCAAGCTGTGCATCTCCTTCTCAAGCTTCCAATCAAGTTCCTGATGGTAGCCTGGGGAACATTGTTCCAGTCTTCCTGTAGTGCTGCAATAAGTGTTTGTCTATTGACAGTTGGATTGTCTCTTCTTGATACACGTCGTCCATTCCGTCCAAGCTCATCCCAGAGATGTTCGATTGGGGAGAGGTCTGGCGAACGGGCACACCATGGCAAGCTGGGGGTGGACATACCCGTTATTAACGACTTCATTGTTTGTTTGGATATGAGTTTGTTTTGACTCTATGAAATGTTTTTAACTTTATGTTGCTGAAATTGTTTGCTGTGACCTGTAATGCAAGACGTTGTCTGAGTCAGTGCAGATTTCTCTTGTGTCATTGAAGCAAACAATTGGTTATTGACTGCTATTTGAAGCAATACATTGCAGTAATATTGTATCAAAATTTGGTACATTTTCATGCACAGAATTTTATTTGGTGATCTGTTAAAATTTTAAAAGTTTCTTTTTTGGCTCAGTGTATATCTACAACCCTTTTTATTGGGGAAAATGACATTTTTAACAACTCTTTACTTGAATAACAATACCATAGTATTTGGTAAAAGGTTTAAACCATACTCATTTAAAGGATTGATAATCATAACATCAGCGATGGAAATAAGACCCGCCCGCCCGCCCATAGCGGGTAACTTTCGTGTCGGGCGGGTGAAGATGCAAAGGTACCCGTCCGACTGGCGGGTAACATTTTTGAAGCTCAAAGTGTATATAAATAACAGTAAGTTCAGGATCATTTCATCGTCAGACCGTGTGTCATGATGATAGAGGAGATCAGGTTGATAGGAGATTAAAGAATATTGGATTGAAGAACATGATGAATACGGTCTAGGGTTACAGTGGAACATCATACAATAAAGACAAAAATGTAATTGTAGTTTAAAAGTATTCTTGCTCTTAATTGTTTGCTGCAAAATATTATGAAGGCACTAATCTTTCCGGTCGCAACATATGGAGCTGAAACATGGTCAGTCGGAATAGCAGATTCAAAGAAAATATCAGCTTTTGAAATGTGGTGTTGGCGCAAGATGCTAGGAATATCATGGAAAGAGCATAAGACCAATGAATTTGTCAGAAGCCAGATTGGGAACCAAACTTCTCTGTACTATACAAAGATCATGCGCAACAAGCTACAATACTTTGGACATATTGCTAGACGAGAGGGTGACAATCTAGAAAAGGTGATAATACAAGGAGCTATCGAAGGAAGACGTAAACGTGGCAGACCAAAGCTTCGTTGGACTTACCGTGTTACCGAAACAACTGGTCTATCTCTTATCTTTGCGCATCGCATGTCACAAAATAGACAACGGTGGCGCTCCATCATCAATGTCACAAAGAATCAGCCATGATCCATAGAACGACGACGATTATGAAAAAACCTTGGGCTGGTGGAATTTTTGTCGGGCAGGTAAATTCTGTGAGTTACCTGGCCGACTGGCTAGTTGGAAAAAACTGAAGTTCCACCGCTGCATAACATTGTAAAACGTTTAGGACACTTGTAGGATTTTTAGTTTAGGGACTCACTATTTCAATGACACTGGTAAAGTGGTATAACACCTTTCACAATTAATTGTGTGTTTTCTATTTGAAGTTTGCAAACAAGGCATATAAGTGGAAGACCCAGCATTAAAGTGTGCCAGCCAAATCAATTAATCATTACTTTCTCGTAGCACTTGCAAACAAAATTTGGCGAGGGAAGGTGGTTTTGTTTACTAAATCAACACTTAAATAATTAAGTTTTCGTGCCAAATGTATTATTTCCAGCATTATCTCTCAGTAGTATCAAATTTTGAAGTTTATAATGGTTAGACCCTAGTTCTATAAAAACACATGAAGTGACTGGAGCTGATTCATTCTCAATAAGGCAAATCAACCATGAGTATTAGAAAAACAATCATTATTTAAAAAAGAAAATGGAGCCTTATCCCAGAAAGTAATTGAGGATAGTTATGAGAAACAGTAATAAGTTGGGTATCCAATTGACAACTTCACTTACTGACATAGTGCTATAATTATAGTGGTGTACTCGTCTAGTTCACTATCTTCTTTATAGTTCTTACTACTTTTGTTTTTATATTGTCCCTGATGGAGGGTGGTTTGTCCACTTGAAACGTTGATCTGCTATCGTTATTTTTGTTGTTTAAGTGTACAGTGCATATTTGTGTTTTAATGTTATTTGTTTTCAGTGCATAGCAATTCTAATTGCGTGCCTTAGAACGTGTTATTGTTGTTTATGCTTGTTTCCCCACACCAAGTTGGTATATCTTGCTTTATTCTTTGCATTTTATATTTTCGAGATATCTTTTTGTATCAGTTTTCTGATCCTTGGTATGTTGTTTCTGTGTCCATTGAAATCATATTTTTATGAGAAACAAAATAATTTGCAAGTATATTGATGTGGACATCATACCTTATGATAATAACAGGATGATAAATGGCATAGCCAAAAGACACACACAATATTGAACTATATAAGCATGATATCCCACAACGTACCAGAACACTGGTTTTCAAACCAATACTTGACTGGCCTCAGTCTAGGTCTAACTTATCATCAAAAATCTCGAATCTACCACAATCAGCAGGGTTCAGGGAGGGAGGGGGCCTGTGAAAGATCAGCTCTTAATTATATCCCCCTTCACCTTAGGTTAGGGTCAAGATCCTCCACACGCTAAGTCAATGAACTCACAATATGCACAATATATCTTTATTTATACTTTAATATATTTTATTTAAATTCTATATTCCATATTTCACACACAAAACTAATTTGACTCATGTATGCCAAATTCAAATGGATGGAATTTCCTTACTGCAGAAACGCAATTTGTTAGTTATATACACCAATAGAATTGATGAGTAAAATGTTGTATTTTCATGCACCAAATAGCGCTCAATTGTGCAGAGAAATAAATCATGTTCCTATATACTATGTCTATGCAAGTACCTTTTGGATGAAGAATGTTTTGTCAGTACTCATTTCATATGTATGGACGGATTTTCATTGGAAGTATTGGACGGGTATCGCATAATAATATAAGTACTGGGCAAAATATCAAGCTTTGTCACAGTGACTAGATACCTAAAAAGTATGTTTTTTAGTGATAGGGCCATTTGTATGCAACACATATAATACTCTTTCTTATACTTTTGCAATAACTGTGATACAGGGTGTCTCATAAGTAATAATGACGTCCATGTTAGTGGTTAATATTTAAAAGTAATTATGATATTATCATAGAAACATTACAACCTGTGACTTGATTTCAAAAGCTGAGGATTAGACCATCTGTTAAAATGTTGTTCATTTCGAACCCAAGAGAAAAAATAATGTAATTTAATGTGCACTCTTGATTAGCGCTGTATAACACTGATTACCCCTGCCAGTAAGGGTAACACTGATTACCCATGCCAGTAAGGGAAAAGTTTTACATATGTCTAATATTTAAGATCACCGCTCTCTTGTTGTGGGACACTCTGTATCTGCAACATATCTTTGGGCTTAAAAATGTGGGTATAATTAAAACAAAGATTTGTCGATCATAGTGTATAGGATTCCCCAGCGTCCCATGCGACTGGTGTGTATCATGCATAACCGCGTCATTCGCGATGGCAAGGGCACAGTGAAACCGGAAGATGTGACGTACTTGTAAACAAATAGTAATTGACCAATCGGGCCCTCAACAAGACCCCACGCCGCGTTGTGGCTGTTTTGGAACGCTGCATGCAAGGACACGCTCAACTTTTGTAATGATCATGAGAGCTTGCATCATGACACTGTGATTAACAAATATGTGATGCGATCTGTGAAAACCCGTCGGATGTCGCAAAATGTGAACTAGGGATTATGGGTAAAATTTTAAAAAAAAATTAATTTAAAAAAAAACACTTTATTTTTTTAAAAGATTTTTTTAAAGAAAATTAGTTTCCAATACTTTGTATCATCATCTTTCATGAAATTTTACCTTCAAAAACTTACTTAAGTCACTTTTATTATTAACCTTATAATGTTATCATATTGAATTACGTTTCTTTTTTGGCCTGTTTTCATGATTTCTTATTTTGTAGCTTTTGATGACATCACAATCATCATTCACTCATAACTTTTTTTGTAGTGATCGTAGAAAAATGATCGAAACAGTTCTGCAATCAGCACAGTTTTAGCTTTCTTATGATATAAATATGTGATGCGATCTGACAAAACCCGTCGGATGTCGCAAAATGTGAACTAGGGATTATGGGTAAAATTAAACCTTATAATGTTATCATATTGAATTATGTATCTTTTTTGGCCTGTTTTCATGATTTCTTGTTTTGTAGCTTTTGATGACATCACACTCATCATTCACTCATAACTTTTTTTGTAGTGATCGTAGAAAACTGATCGAAACAGTTCTGTAATCAGCAGTTTTAGCTTTCTTATGATATAAATATCTCCAATATGAAAAATGCCACCATGTGGCGGGTTTTCACAGATCGCATCACATATCTCCAATATGAAAAATGCCACCATGTGGCGGGTTTTCACAGATCGCATCACATATTTGTTTTGATTATAACTGTAAACACTGTGGGTTTATGAACTGCTTTTTATTATAATATAACTGTAAGCATTTGAAATTGGAAAACAGTTGCATAAATACAGGGTATCACAAAAGTTTCGAAACCATTATAATGATCTGTATCTCTCTTAATACAAGTCGCAGTACCAAACTGAAGATATATTTGGAAATAGAAAACTTGTAGAATCATTTCGGAACCAAACATGACTGCTTCTTAATGACCCTCAATATAAAAGTGGATCATATGATCATTGCCATTCTGATGAAATCCTCCGATGTATGAGGATGAAATATTAATATGTGAGTATTATATTGGTTTTGTCAAGCATATTGTTTAGTTCAATTAATAATGTTCATAATAAGGATAATCTCCATCTGAAATTAAAAAGAATAATTTTAGATAACCATTTGTCCCTTCCCTCCCAACCTCTTTTATGTTGTCGCATCTTTGACTTTATTCAGCTCATTATACTACACTTTTATATGAAAGTGAAGTTTTACAGTTTGGGTAACTGTCGTCTGTAATTTGGCAAAACAGGCAGCTGTTATTGTAAGTTTGGTACCAACATAATTCTACAAGTCTTCTCTATACAAATATATTTTCATTTTTATACTGCGAATTAATAACCCGGGGATGTAAATTCAAAACTCTTGGGACACCCTGTGCATCATAAAAAGTAAACTGAACAATATACATCCTATATGGTTCATTGGAGGCATTGTTATAGTCACATAAACTGTCTGCTGTCCCCAAAGCACACTAAATGTGGGTCAAATACGTTTCATAACATATATTACATGGATGATTCTTCTGACGGTCTGTATACTGTTAAACTGATTGTTTTACAAGCAAAATTGCTTGTGTTCTGCCAAACTGAAAATATTTTTTTTACTTACTGCAAAATTCCCAATTTTGAATTCATATTTAACAGACCCATAAACTGATGCAAAAATGTGTTTTTATTTGTGTGGAATTGCTATGGTGCACAAAATGTGTGAAAATTAATCAAGTACAATAAGTGTTCCCTTTAACATTAGATGCAATTTAAGGCATGTGATGTTTGATAAATTTACTCATAGTACATGTAATAATTAATTGGAAATTTAATCATTAAATATAGTACATAGAAATGAGAAGCATACTATTTATTGTTGGTAAGATCATTATAGAATCTGGAGACTTAATATACTTATATACATATACACATGTAGTAGAATATTATACAATTTGGTATATATACACCATACACTGCAGTGACTATGCATTAAAAAGTTGGATTATTCAGCAATAAACTTTGATGACCTTGATATAATTTTATGATTGGACGGATAGATTCATTTAATTTCATTGTCAAGTAGTTCTCTGACACTTGTTTTGCTTTACTGACTCATATCTCAGGGTAAAGTTCAGTAGAGCATGTCCATGTTACCTTTCACCTGTGACTATACCATGTGCTTTTAAACATCAAATAACATTTATAACAGTGGTTGTGCTAATTCCTGCAGTATACGACCATGAACATCTTGCAAAACTGGCCCTGATGCCTAGGGGTGGTTGTTTTGAAGTGATCATGACATAACACTCTGTGCATCATTCTCTACCGCTTGAGGAGGAGCAACAGCTGATGCAAACACAGTACGAAGGTCCTATATAAGATACAAAAAAGAAAAGCAAACCCAAGTTAATAATTTCATATAACAATTGAGATTATAAAACTAACCCTTTAGGCGGGTCTGGTGAAACCAAACGCCCTGTAATTTATACACTAAAAAGGGACATCTTAATGCCCAAACAATTTCTAATCTCAGGTTTTTTGGGTAATGGTCATGGGCCTCTTTTATGAATACTTTTCCCAGTAGATAATTACTAATTATTGCGCTAAATTTCAGGCCTAGCCTGTATACTTACAGCTGCTTTATAGCGATGACACATGGAAAGACAGTCCTGTATTATTGGATGATCTATCAGCGTAAAGAAGGCTACTGGGTCTAGGTCATCATTGCCAAGCTCCCGATACACGCCAGCAAGACGCTCCTGTGAGAAGGTATCCTCAGGGTCAGAGGTCACACTGAAACGATGGCTGTCTCCAAGGGTTGGTTGACCATGATGAAATACCTGTTTGTTATAATTAAGATAATATATCAATTACAGCTCCTTTTATGAAATCAGAGACAGGGAGGCATATGTATCAGCTCCTTAAAGATCAGGAAAAAGATGAATCAGGGCAAATCAAGGTATTTATTATTGGCTTATCCAAATTTATTTGAGAGTCAATTGTACTTTCAATATATGCCAATTGAATAACAAACACTTGTATAAGTGGAAGGGCTCAGACATATCTCACAATTACATATCTAAAGTTTAGCTTAAGTAGTTACATACAGGAATTTAACAGGAATCAAATCGAAATGCCTGAAAATGGAATCAAATGTTTTATACGTTTATACAGACATGATTTATTTTTCGAAATTTGCATAATATTTCTCCAAAATGCCTCAAATTAAAATCAGGCCATTGCATAAAAACTTCCATTCTCGTATATAGTGTAGCATGGATATGGGTTCATCTTTTTCACAAGGATGCATGTATTAATTCCAGAAAATCATTAATAACATGGATCATTGATTATACAAGGTTAGGAGTTTTACCAACAAATAATTTGAATATCTATCTACCTGAACAAGTGCCCCAAGTGGTACTCTGGCACTGAGAGAATTAGCTGGTATACGTTCCTCAGGTGGTCCAATAGTGGGCTCTCTTGTGTCTATCTCAGGTTCTGGAATTTCGTCCCCAGTCCAAGTCTCTACAACCTATAAAAACATAGTTATGTTAGTACATGATCTAAATGAAAGTTTTTTAAAACGAAAAGCTAACTTAATAATACACTTGATTTGGAGGTTTTGGAGCTCTTGTGCATAAGAAGAGCTGCACACACAGTGTATTAGCTTAAATATCCACAGGCTAATCTCTCATGCCCTTGGTTTCCAGGAGAGATTCATGGAATAGATGTTAATATTTGTCAGATCAATGTAAAATAAGCATTGGTAGATCTTGTCTGATAGAGCAATATCCAAGTATGGGTAGATATAATCAGATAGAGCAATAACCAAGTATGGTAGATAAAGTCAGATAGAGCAATATTCAAGTATGGGTAGATTTAATCAGATAGAGCAATATCCAAGTATGGTAGATAAAGTCAGATAGAGCAATATTCAAGTATGGGTAGATTTAATCAGATAGAGCAATAACCAAGTATGGGTAGATATAGTTAGATAGAGCAATACCCAAATATAGGTAGATATGGTCAGATAGAGCAATATTCAAGTATGGGTAGATATAATCAGATAGAGCAATATCCAAGTATGGGTAGATATATCAAATAAATGAAGTCAAAAGTGGAGAAATGCCGTGATAATATATAATTTATTGTAGATATAGTAAGATAGAGCAATATCCAAGTATGGGTAGATAGTCAGATAAAGCAATTTCCAAATATGGGTAGATATAGTCAGATGAAGGGATGTTTAGAGTTAAATATCACAAACTAATTTATTTATGGTGCATTTGGATGTTCACCAGTCTAGTTCAGAATATCCAGATAATTTCACCCACCTCTTTCATAGTCTCAGCCTGTAGAGGATCAAGTTCTTGCTCCTCTGGCACCGATACTTTAGGCCGAGGCATATGACGATTAGCGGCAACAGTCAAGGCTCTGAAGAAACCATTTGCCGAGTCTGGAGCTACGCTAAAGTAAAGCAGCTGTAATAGGAATCAATGTTAAAACAATAATCAATGTTGCATCAATCAAATCTTAAGTCCTCAAATTTTGCCAATGTCTTTGATCCCAGATCACAGCCAAAATGTGTTAAGGCCATTAATAATAAATAGGACTCGATTCTTCAGAGGCAAATGCAGGTACCCTATTTCAAAGGAAACTTACATTACCCCAATCAACTATTGTTTTACTTAGATTGTTTGATATTCTATTTGTGTGTTTTTATTCATTTTTTCTTCATAAACACCAATTATTATAAGGGAATTATGTACTGATCAACTATTGCAACAGAAGCTCAAATCATTACGGTCTAACAGAGGTGGCTTTTACATCTCATCACACAAGCTAACAAAGAGTAACTGTAGCTTATATCTAAAATAAAGTTATGCTGAGAATCAAAGGTCATTCATCTATCTGAATAGGATTCATTACAAACTGAAACCTATTTCTATATCTTTCATTTTTGTCTTACCAGATTTTTGTAGTCCAAAAGAGGTGGCTCACAGTTGTCATCGCAAAAGATATCAAAGAATAACAGCTGTATGTGTGTAATCCTATCATAAGGCATCGGTGCTGATGGGTCAGTAGGGGTAGGCATGCGTGAATCAGATTTGTACCACAGCTCAACCTGTGTAAAGGATTAAACATGGAATGGTTAACAACTTGGGTCAATTTGAAAATATCCTGTGAATGCTTGGCCTGTATTCACAAAACCACTTAATCCTAGCTTACCTTTTACACCAGGATTACTGTGAAGAAGGACTTCAAATGTTTGTTTCATGTTCTTTAACTGTTTTAAGCAGTTACAGAACATGAAACAAAAAACCATTGAAAATGTCTAGAAAAAGACTCAAAGTGGAAGACTTTTAAATTTGAAGTGTTTTACTTTCAATTTCTATTCAAAAATGCTTAACAAAAATAATAGGTCCTTTCTAGTAGGACTTAGGCCAGGACAAAAACAGTTTAAAAAGACAGAACTTAATCCTTTATGGATACAGGTCTATATGTCTAAAACATTTACAAGCACTGCAATGAACATAAGCAAACACATATGTACCTGTTCAAACTGTTCTCGTGTAATCATACCAGTGTTTAGTATATCAACATCATAGAACTTCTGCAGTGTTTCTAGAAGTTCTGCCTGTGAAGGTTTAGGCCATGGTTGAGCTGTTTGAAGTAAGAATGTTCTCCAATCGATGTATTCAGAATCTGGGGATAAACTCCCTGCCAAATGCTCAAGCTGTAAAGAGAAAGTAATTTCATTGATCAACAATTAAATCCTATTAATGCATGTTTTTTCTTAAATATTTATGCTCCATCAATCAATTACCATTTTATACAAAAATGTCACTGCTTAGAACAGTTAAGATATCCCAAAATCTCATACGGTGAAAGAACACAAAGCAAGATGTGCAGGCCATTGATTCAAGGGTATTATTAATCAGTAACCAAAGTAGTCACATGGTTTCTAACTTTTGAAGATCAGCCGTTAACAATATCATATCCCAAAGTCAGATACCATGAAGCTGGAATCAGACTAGACATGATTAGATTAGATTAGATTAGATTAGATTAAATTAGATGTAAGATTTTGATCAAATTATAAATTAACATTAGAGTAAAATGCACACTTACCTGTGATGGTGTGAGTTTCATCCAACTATCTGGTAGTGCTTCCATTCCATGCTGTCAACAAGAAAACAAAAGGGTCTATGTTTTACTTTTCACATTCTAGAATACAACCATAATTTGCAATGTGAAATCTGCACTCTTTTGGAGTTATGATTTATATTAATTCAGTCATTTGTTATTTTTTCCAAACAAAAGAGAAGTATGACATGTTTATCTGATGTTATCGGTCAAGTACAGTGGTAAAGTTATACACACTTTATTAGTTGGAATGTATTATCAGTGAGCGGTAAAAATCTCCTTTGAATTACAATAAGTTGGCCTATATCAGTATCAATGGATCATATTATTGTTCTTATTGATGTCATTATATTAAGAGAAAATTAACCATGTAACATAGTTTGATACCAAATATGATGTTGATTTTATGGAAGCAATGTTCATGAAGTTCCTGTTAGCTGATAATATGAGAGTGAATTTCATTCAGAGAATTGTTGTTATTCATGATCAATCAACTGTAATGCACCATCACAAAGTGCTATTGTTTGATCAGCTCCAAATTGGTGAAGCCTCCTTACAGCAGCGAATGAATGCAGAAGGACACAGGCGCACATGAAGACAACAAGTGCACTGTGCATCATATGCATGACGTGTGCATGTGGTTATAATCGTACAGGTAAGCTTTGATTACTTCCATGCGGAGATATAAAAACCGAACAATTCTTGCCAATTTGGATCTGATTAAACTATAGTATCATGATTCACGTGCGAGGGTTAATAAATTAACCTGATTTCTTTACTTAATTTTTTGGGGTGTGTGGGGGTGGAGGGTGGATGTAGGGGGTTAATGAAGTAAGTTGGCATATGCCAAACAATCCACGGGAGCGAGGGGTAATGCGGTTTGAGAGGTAGGGGTTAATAAAGTAGCCACAGGAAATGGTTTAGGAGGGTTATGATTATAGCGGTTTGTGTGTGTGTGTTGGGGGCGGGGGTTGTAGAATGTTTATGTGGTTTCGCCTATCAGATGCCAAGTTTCACATACCGCCTGTGGCGCTGCATTTTAAAATTATATTCCACCAGAGTTTATTTACAACTCATGAAATCAAGTTTTCCAGCAATTGACAACTCATGAACTCAAGTTAGGGGTCGTCCATAATTTTCGCCATTTTCAGTTACGTACAAAGCGTACGTAAGAGGGGGGAGGGGGTCGAAATATACCCCAACCGTACGTAACTTAAATGGCGATCTTGAGAAAACTTTTTAAAGTACAAAATAAAATAAAATTTCGCCATTTATTGTGTACGTAACTCGAGGGGGGGAGGGGGGTAAAAAGTTATGTACGCTCTGTACGTAAGTGAAAATGGCGATAATTTTGGACGACCCCTTACGACTCATGAATCTCATTTGTCCATCTAGCGGGGACCCGAGCGTAGCGAACTAAATGGAAAGATTAATGATGCAACACACTTTTTGAACATTGTTCATCATGCTTCAAATGATATTTATATGTTGATATGAATAATGTGTTGGCTACAAATGAAAGCTTAATTAACCATGCGAATGCACCATTGTTAATCTATAAAGACTAATGTTGTAACAATTGAAACTCTACCTATATCAGGGTTTGTTATAGATATGCAAACTGGTCTTTGAAATGATTAGACCTAATCCAACAAGATCAGAGATTTCATTGGACTTGATAAGTGTTGTGGTATGATTATCAGAAAAATCTCCCACTTCAGATCCAACTTATTACAATGTGCCATATCCTTTGACGACACTTTAAACAAAAGAAGTAATGTGACTTTATCCTGGGTCATATATGATGTGAATTAGTGTTGGCAAAACATGGACCTAGTAACAAAACTTTGGAATGAAAAGTATTAATTTGGCTATATAATTACACATTAAGCAACGCTGTATGTGCAAAATAGATACATATTCATTCTGTAAATGGAGGTTAGCGTATGAATGACATAGCCAAAGCAAATAAGCCCTACCAATTATTGGCAGGAATCTATGTGATCCCCAGAAAACAAAACGACTACAGCCAGAACTTGATTTAAGCTCTATTCTATATACCAAAGCTCTGAAATCAGAACAGTCCTCTGAAGAATTCAGTATACACCTTTTAAGTAAACCTAAACAAACTCCAAACTTTGGCTGATTGTTTCACTGAACTGTTACATGCTCCTTTACATCCGGTCACATGTTCTGCAAAACATTACTAACCAATAATGACAAACAACTTAGCAAATATTGCTACAAACATATATATGGCTATAAATTCAGCTTCATCCTTCCCAAAGACAATGTAATTACAAATAAAAAAAGTCTTCATTCTCCAAGAAAAAGCAACTTCAAATGTGAGAATGACATCCTATCCTAACTGACAGACTTCTGAAAAGGGGGTGTTGAGTAGAAGTTATTGAATAGGATAAGATAAAAATGAACTGAAATACCTCAATTCCCATGATAAAAGGATAACGCCCAACTGCTACAAATTCAACTTGTGATAGATCTGTTTAGTTTTGACAATTTATTAGATATCTAGTGAAATTAAGCTATATTGTATGATTGTTGTAGATGATGATGTTGGTGATATTCAAAATACCCTTCACATCTTATAACCCTAATTGGAATAAAACAATAATTGGAAGTGGGTGAAAGGTATTCTGATGTTACGCTTGGTATGGTATGATGACCAAACAAAGTTGGTAGCACTCATCAAATTGCAATGTAGTCTGATGATACAACAGGTGAGACCAAGTAGTCAAATTTGAAAACAAAAAATATCACATGTTTGCACAATTCCACCTGAAATAGGGATGTGACGTCAGAGTGTATTCCAGAATTTAGTGTTATCTATTGGGCATGTAATCCTACATGCGACTCCGGGGTGCTCAGTGGTCATTACAAGGGTGTATCATGCGCGTCCAAGGACTTTCAAAAAAGACCCTAACTAACTACGTAATTGTGTTAATGTGAAAAAGCACCCCCTAAACAAGTATAGCACTGTATTTCACATAACCTAAGCAAGTAATATCAGTATTACCAATACCCTAAACAAGTACTCAAAATATTTTGATACCCTAAACAAGTACTCAAAATATTTTGATACCCTAAGCAAGTAATTTGTATAGTTTAAACCTCTTACCGCGTATGACACATTTCTAACCCTTTTTTCCTTCCCTAATAAGCTAAAAGTATTAGGAAACACATGCCGAGCTGATTATCAGATACTTGCGTGGATATACAATTTTAAAAATATATCTTGTCCATGTATCCTGGCTATTTATAATCCTCAGACATGGAGCAAATAAGGACCCTAAATACGAAAGCCAATGATGTAAAAAGTATACCCTTTTTCCTAATTTGGCTTGTTTTGATACCCTATTCACGGTACGTAACGTACCCCAGCTTGAAAAACTACCCTAATTACATGATTTCTTGGACACGCATGATACCCCTCTTGTAATGACCACCCTGGGCATGCGACAAAATGGTATTTAATGCAGTTTTCTTTGTGTTGTGATAATTGATGAGAATTACAATGTCAGACAATAATATTAAATATATAATTGTACTAAAAAGAGAATTGGCCCAATTCAAGCTCAAATGTAACGTGATATGAGTGATGGAATAATAAGCATGAAACCAAAAAGTAGTCCTACAAAAACAAAAACAAATGCACTAGAGATTTTGGGTTACTCATTCAGATGTATCAGTGTGTATGTTGAATTGTTATGATGTATGGGTATAATTATAATATGATTTAACCCACACCACTATCTAAATGGTAGAGTAGAATGAAGAAAAAACAATTATTTTTACATCAATAAGATCCTGATAGTACACATAGTCTTCAATCTAGAGAGGGAAAAAGACAGGACAGAAAAAGCAAAACAATGGAATTAAAATAATATCCCAACAAAAGAATAATCAAATATCAATCAAGGGTGGAGGACTCCAATAGTTAAGTAACATACTTGTGCAACCAATAATTCAATATGGGGTGTACCATTGCCGAGTCATGATTGATAAGGGTGGTATTCCAACATATTTAAAACATTGTTTTAATCAAGTTTTGCTAGGTTTTGTTTTAGTAGAAACAACAATAATGGCAATTTTTAATGTTCATCTTGAATTCTGAATTAAAATTAAAAAAATTCAACATGACATTGTGTCCCTTTAAACATCATTCTTTTAAGAATGATGTTTAAAGGGACACAATGTCATGTTGAATTTTTAAAAACAGCTAAGAATGTTTAGGCAATTCTCATAGGTTCTCAGAGAAATCTGAAACACATATATCAGACAACTTAACACGGCGTACAATAATTAGCACTGTGTGCTTGTGCGGCGCATTATGCCAACGCATGGTATACTCACCGCATGGGATTGGATGAAATGTTTTGGGGTTATGCCCAACAACAAAAAACGTTGTCTCAGCAACATTTGGTTAAACAGCTATGTGCTCTGCTTTTTTTATACAAAAATGAGCTATGTCCTATGCGATTCTTTTAAAAAAAAATGTACATAAGAATATTAGCTATGTCCTATAATTTGTGATTTTTTCAAATACCTGTATGAACTTTACGTACGACATGGCCTTTCCACGTACAGTATATGTAAGCCCCGGAGGTTCCCGCGATCACGGTTTTCTCGGCGTGAATCTCGGGTTTTACCATTTGCCTCGGTTTTCTAAAAGTATGCCGAGATTTCGCGGAATTGTTGTTTTTTTCCTCAACAAAACAAAATTTCAAATTTCTACACAAAAATCGACCGTAATTAGTCCAAGAAAATCTTGAAATGTCATGTTAAATTTCGATCTATCGTACCAATCATACCAATGCAAACTTGGTTGGGAAAATCCCCCCGGAAAATACCTTTTATGTAAACAATGTCTGGTTCCCGTATGTTACTTTCCCCATGTTACGCCGCGCCGTAAAATTTGTATCATCAAATTGAGATCGCACATGTTCTGACGTAATGCATCCCATAATGATTAATGATGCGGGATCATGCCGCCTAGGTTGCTGGAAACGGGTTTTTATAAAGAATTGACTAAGACTCTGCCGCCCTCTACATTTTGCTATCAATTTAACGCACGGTAATTTTTCGGATCGACTGGAAGCCACTGGGGGATGTACTCAATCAAGATGGCGGCGCGTGTTCAAAACAAATATTTCTTCCGTATCAAAAATGTCAAAACGGAGGACATTAATTGGAATTTTACGCAAATTATGAAACCCCTCTGCCAGGGATTAATTTGGAAATCAATATATTTTCTTGCAGAGAAGAAAAATGGACTATAAAGTAAGCTTATTTACTTTTTAAAGAGGTGATATTTGGGGGCGATTTTTCGGGTCACATTTTTGGTCGCGGTTTCTCGCATTTGGTTTATTTTCGCGGTATTTCTTGGTTTTGGTTGCAAATCCCGTGAATCGCGGTTTTAGTAATCTCGCCTCGCGGTTTTTGCCTAAAAAAATCGCGGGATCCTCCGGGGCCTAAGTATATGTACCTACGTCCTATGAACAGCTGTTTAAAATACTAGCAAGTTTTGCGATACTTCGCCAATTCCAAATTTCACATTTATAATAACAGTTACCGAGTACGAAAAAAACTAGTTAAAATTTAATTTTAAAAGCAAGCAGTGCGGGCTGCTGAGACAAAGTTTTAAATATTTTTGGCCTTATTCGATACTAACAAGGGTAAAAGTTGACAATTGTGGGCAATTAAAGTTACAATTTTGATTAAATAAATGTCTAAAGTATGACTGTTTAATAATGAGAAAAGGTATTGTTTTTAGACGGTACCCTTGTTATACTGTCTGACCTAAATGCGTTTGGTAATATTATTTTATGTGTGAAACTCCGCTGTTGTTCCACTTTAAATAATACTACCGCCCGCATTAATGTCAGACAATATAACACGGGTACAGTCTAAAAACAATACCTTTATTCTCTAAATATAAGAAATACATTTTACTTGGCTATGAACAGACTATATCAGGGAAGCTATGGGAAAGGTGAGTGACCCTGCAAAAGTGGAGCCTCTTAAATATGGGGAACATATATTTCAGTATTATTATTCATTTTGTAATCGCGTATTCATATGTGATGTATAAATAATCAAAAATGTTTGTCATCTTGGAACTAATTCAAAATGTATGCTCCTAAAATAAGAACCATTGGAGTTATGCAACTCAAACTCTGGAATACGACCATCCCAAGGATTATCCCTCATGTAGAATCAAGTTCAAAATTGGACCAGCAATCAGAACACCAATTTCATCTATATTTTAATCTGAAAATTAAAAAACAATGTTAAACCAATCACTATACTCCCTTTGTCCCTCTCTTACTCTTTTGGTTCATTTCAGAAAAGGTTCATTCTACTACACATTAGATGCAAGTGCAGTTTTACAGTTGAACAACTTTCTGTACCATGGCAACACACGTATAGTTGTGTTATAAGTTTGATTTCAACATATTTCTAAGTTTCCTTTATCCAAACACCGTTAATGTTTTCAATTCAAAGGTAGGTGTTCTGATTTCTGGACCGATTCTCAACCTGATGCTTTCCATTCTACATGAAGGGTCATCCTTAAAATAGTCGTATTCCAAAGTCCGAGTTGCATAACTCCAATGGTTCTTTTTTCACTTTTTTAAATTTTTGAATCTGCTGTAACAAACAAAGATTACAATACAGGAAATACATGATTACCACCACACTCATTAGGTGCTAATGATGCAAACACACAGGTTAAGGTCTCCAATCACCAGGATGTAACACCCGACCCGATCATGCACAACACCACACTGATTAGGTGAGATACACAGAATCCACCAAGAGTCACACATCAGGATACTATGACAGGGGGCCACTGTCACAATCTCCTATTGTATGACTCACAAATGTATGCCATCTTGGAACTAATATTGTGCTTCACAAAACTGCTGAAGTTGAAGAATGTAAATGTAAATTTGTTAAGCAAAATATACTTGTGTTCGCAAAAGAACATTTTTAATTGTATGGGACTATGGATGAGGCTACTACACACATTTCAAATCATCCTTTGGGATAATGTCTAACATCTCGTTTGTTTCTTTGGGTTTTTTTTTCTTTTACTTTGAACACATGATAATAAATTGTGAAAAATGTGATACCTATCTCTCATTTGTTATCAATTGGTTACATTTGATAACCCTTACCGTGAGTGCTGTTAAATCAGACAGTGTGTCAATAAATCCTCGACTGGAGATGAACCCTGTGGGTGCCGAACTCTTGAACTGCTCATGTAGTATCTTTATCTGATGTACATTGAATGTGTCTGCTAAAGATAGTTCTATGGGAGCAGGCCGAGGTGGAGGGCTTGGTGTGCGAATAACTTTTATTTCCTGTGGGAAAAAAGAGAGAGAAACCAAGGCGAGTCAATAAATGGGAAACATGAAGAGAATTAACTCATAGATGGAGTAAGAATACAGTTTCTAAAAAAAAGAAGGATAACATGTCTGATATTTTATGTATATTTATTTCAATATTTTCAACAGACTGCTGTCAAACTAGTGATGACTAAAATATGATTCAGTTAATCTTTTTGTTACCTAAAGGACACAAGTAAATGACGCACCATGTATACTTGTCTTGACAAATCTTTAAATTGTATTTTCTACAGGCCCTTTTGTTTGTTTGTTATGGTGTTTGCTTACATGGTTGGTCCATAGTGACACACGTTTGGGTCCTAATGGGGCCAGACTCAGCAAATTGCTTGGGCCAGGCAAAATATTTGGTAGTGAACGTGAATTATTCTGTCTGAATGCTAATCCTTGCTTACTTTTTAAAACAAACAAACATACAAACAAAAACAAAAAAACAAACAAAAAATATATAAACAAACACACAAACATAAACACTAACTCACCTGGTTGACCTGAAATTCATCCTGGAAGCTGACTAACTCTGGTTTAATTTTTTCTCTCTTCTCAATACACTGTCCCAGTACTCCACACACAGTGTCAATACTGAAAGAAAGAAACATAGCACATTAATGGGATGTGCCAAAATTCGCACAAGTGTAGTGTAGATTTGCCCTACCATATTTTGAAGTCAATTCCAACACTTGTGTGTATTAAAAAATAATAAAGTAACGATAACACTTTGTCTTAATTTCCTCAAAGCTGGTTCATACAACTGAGTTTGTAATATATACAGTAATGGCAGTAAGCAATTTCAATCGAATCAAGCCATCATACTCTGTCTGTCTTTCTTAAAATCAGCACTCACATGTTAAATCAGAACAATCATATAACTATTTATGTTTTTATCCAAACAAATGAGTCAAATCTGTTATCAAATATCTATCATAATTTATGATAATCAAATCTAATTAAGGGTTGGGGAACATAGCAAATCAGCCACTTTGAATGGAGACTGAACGTAGTGACATTTCACCAGCACTTTTCAAACTTTTGAATGGCACTTATTACTGTCTGGAATCTTCCTCTACCAATCTTTCCTATTTGTAGGTTTACTCCGTCCACTTACCTTTTCATTTCACCTTGGAATCTTTGGCCCAACCAATCATCCATATCTGTGTAGGCCACTTCTGCTTTACCTTTCAAATCTTGTAGCACGTCTATACTGTGAATCTTAATAAGCTCCATACGACTCTTCAGCCCATTTTCTGTGTAAGACAATCAGAAAGTCAAGTAATCAATCAGTCAGAAAGCAAGAGGCTACTATCACTTTGCATGATCTATTCCATGATTCTAACCAATCAGAAAGCATGAAACTATACACCGAGTGTTAATGTACTCTGCGTGTGCGCCGTTCAATGCGCACATCACACACTTTGTTTTGATTCATTGTTCAGGCATCGCGAGTTCGCTGATTTTCACTGCAGGTGCTAGCAAACTTGTTAACATGTTTTTATTCGTTATTACATAAATCAAAAGTATGCTCAAATTGTGAATTTTGGTTAATATATGCGTATGCTTTGTTTCTTGGAAACTAAGACAAATTAATGAACTTGTGAAAATGTTGATGAACTCACAATAGCACTCCCACTGAGGGGTCGTGTCATTATTCGCACATCAACATCAGCACTTGTGCATTAATTTGTCTAATTTCTCTTGAAACAACACATTTATTGACCTATAATAAGTAATACTTGTTTTAGCTTAGCTGCATGGACTAACATATTCTGTTAGCTAAGTAACCAGTTGATGGTGATCTTTGACCACTGAAGTTTACCAAATTGACTTTAGAAAGCCTTGGCATATCAATTAAAAAGATAATTGGTGAAACAATTTATTTAGAAAGTCATAATTTTGGTATAAACAGGCCACTCAAATCCATGGTTTTGCTCTGTAAGCTCTAAATCTGAATATTTTAGTAGCAGCCACACATTACCTCCTACAGGCCTTACAATGTATGGCAACCTACCTTCATGCAATATTGCTGTAATATATTCCTGTTTCATCATGTCTTTCAGATCTCTTATAGCCTGCTCCTCTTTTGTATAAATAACTGTAATGTATTATAAAGATAACCATAATAACAATCAATAATTATATTAAATTAAACCTCGAATTCTAGATGGATGGGTGACTACCCACCATTAAATTTGCTAAATAGACATGGTGGATTATTTCATACTTCTAAGAACAGGCCAGGCCTTTCTTCATTTTATTGTAACCAGATTCAGAATAACAACACATTCACTCAGATGCTACTTCTATACATTGTTTATTTTGCAGATGCAACATATGACCATAGTTGAGTAATAACAATATGTTGAAGGCTCTACATTACATGGCAGTGTCATTGATGAGGCATGGATGTAATATTCATGTATGTCTTAGGAGTTAAAGGTAGATGTTCTGATTGCTGGCCCGATTTTCAACTTGATGTTTTCTATTTTACATGAAAGGTCATCCATCCTTAAAATTGTCGCATTCCAAAGTTTGAGTGGCATAACTCCAATAGTTCTTATTTTAGAAGCACAAGGTCACAAGAAATGTGTACACAAACTGGCGGGTGGTTAACCACCTTTGGCAGTAATTCACCACATTTTATTCCATAATTTCTAAATGGAACATTTCTGGCTTCTAAGATTTTACAGACATAATGAGAAAAATATGGGGATTCTTCTGATATCAAAATATCTGGATGTGAAAAAAAATCATAGCCAAAAAAAGTGATCAGAACATACACCTTTAAAATGTACAAATGAACACAGCTGGAGACTGGAGGTTCTATAATCACTAATGGTAGAGGAAAGGGTAGCTCATTAATATAATTTCTGTAACCCCTATCGTGTTGGAGCATGCGATTCATGTATTTCTGTAGTATTTGTTCTCCCCGATAGGAATACCGCTGTTGGTAAATTAAAAACATGTGCTAAGTACCCCAATTAAGCAAAACAAAACGGCAGTCCCTAAAATTAGTTATAGCGTATGCCAATGTACCATCACTGTCCATTCAAATGACCATCATTTGTGAATTGATTGCTTTATCAAGACAATATTGAAATGGACTGATGGGTTGCCCTTTTATAGCTTTGGAATCACAGGCATTAACGGAACTCGATTTTAGTGAAATCGATTTCTACCTGCAATAATTACAATGATGCCTAATTTGTCAACAGCATCGGTACCCAAAGGAAATTGAATAGGGATGTTGCCATGGCCTGAAAAAATGTTTTTTTCCTGGCAAACGATTCCAAATTTCCCTCCAAAATGGAATGCATTTCTTAATGAAAGAGTAACATTTCCCTCCAAATGCCAACATTTTCCTCCAAATGCTCAAATTTCCCTGCAACAAGCTTTTCATATTGCCTACTTTTTCAGCCTGTGGGTGTTGCTGTTTTGATCCATATATTATTATAGTTCATTTGTTGGAGAATAACAAAAATATCTGAAAGGTTTTTTCGCATGGGAGGCCTTAGTGTAAAGCTGGTTAAGGTGAGTAGTGCAATTCGCGAATAAACAAACAAACAATAAAACAAACTGTTACAACTCGGATGTCTGCTATTTACAGTAGATAGCACCCATATATTATTGCATTCATCACTTAGATATAACCCACTATCTTCAGTAGATAGTACCCATATATTACATTGCTATCTTCAGTAGATAACCGTATGTTATATTGCTATCTTCAGTAAATAGTATACTAATATATTACATTGCTATCTTCAGATAACATATGCTATGCTATCTTCAGTTGATAGCATTCATGAATTATTACATTGATATCTTCACCTGAACATAATATCTATATAGAGAGCAAATACCTACACCGTGAATTAACACCTGTTATTGGTGTTGTTTGTTTTATGTTTTTTTAACAGCTTTTAAATATGAACTTTAATGCCGAAAAATCTGCAGCAATATAACCAATAAACAATAATAAATCTTACACATGATAAGAAATGAGCTAACTGGAATCGTCTATTCGGTTGACATAAACGAACAATATCATATTTGGAGTAGACCGTAAGTTCTCCTCAGTTTCAATTGCATTAATTTGAGACAATGTACATCTGTAATAATATATCTATTTAATCATGTGATTTGTTATATGCAAAATGTATATTGGAATTGTATCCTGTAACTAACACAGATATAATAATAGATCCTTTCTTGACTACCAAAACCAAGTATTCAATGTGAGATGCACATTTTTGAGAGATCAACAGTTGGTCAATATTTTTCCTCAAGATAATATTATAGTATGGCCACGTAATTGTTTTTTCTTCGGCTGGTCAGATAGGAATAATATTATATTTTAAAATATTACATTAAAATGTAACAACTGTATAACATAATATGAAATTTACATGATGCTGTAAAGAGAAGTGAGGATTGTTAATAAAACTCTTATTCGGTCAACGTAACAAAGTCAGTTTTTGGTACAAAACGCCGAAATTGCACCAAAATCATCTTAAGACACTTCTCAAGGAATTGTAGTTTTTTTCTTTTTTTCTTTCATAAAAATATGTTTATTTTTGACCAAAAAGTGCCAACAAATTTATTTATTTACCTCAAAAATGCAACTTTTTACCTTTTAAAATCTTTTATTTCCTAGGCTTAAGATGAATTTGATATTTCTATGTAGATCTACATCAAAACTATCAAATTCATGAAATTTACATGAAATTTTTCATATTAAAAGCTCTATTATTTTAGATAGTAGTTAGTTCTAAATGTAAGCACAGCATACTTAGTATAATGAAAACCTAACTTCTGAACAAAATTGAGGGCACCCTCCTTAGAGTTACGAGCATTCTCGCCTATCATGCCTATGTCCCGTGCCCTTTCGCTTAGCTACACCTCTTGAGAAACAACACCTCTTCAATGAGACACCACACTGTTATTCACTTTTCACTTAATTACTTTATACCATTGATTTATTTACTATTTACTATAAGTATGCACATTTTACTAATGATATAAACTTTACACTACAGGTACAATCAATTTTCATTTTCATATTTTGTTTTTTGAAATTCGCATTTTGCTTTATTACTTTACCAGTGATTTATTGACTTTATAGTCAATCAATCTATTTACATCAAAACTACTAAAAGGGGGAACAAATCTATAAATCTATGTGCAAATAAATCTATGTGCAAATTCACAAATGTTAACAAATGTACAGGTACAATCAATTTTCATTTTACAATTTTATTGTTTTTGAATTTCGTATTTTGCTTAATTACTTTACCCATTGATTTATTGACTATAATTATATGCAAATTCACAAATGATTACAAATGTACAGGTACAATCAATTTTTATTTTCCATGCGGTAAAGTACTATCGTGGTTAGTTCAGAAATGAAATATTTATAATTCGCAACTAGAGAAACGTTTTCAGTCGCCAACATTTTTTTCATCTGCAAAAAGAGCGAAGTGCTGACAGGCGAGCGTACGCAGGGGTGTTTAGGGTGTAAAACACCTCCTCCGGTCTGTCAACAACAAAAAAGGGGAATAAATAAGGAGTGAACATTCCCCACCCCTCCCCCTCTTCGCAGTGCATTGCCCCCTCCCCAATTTTTGAGTTGGGGGCATGCCGCGCACCCCTTTTTTGGCAACCTTAAACACTTATACAGGGTGTATCAAACATAACATAACATAACATAAATGCATTTGTATAGCGCCACTACATCAAGAACGCAGCGCGTGTGGAAAAAAAAAAAAACAGAAAAAGCAAACAATGTAAAATACAGTGAAAGCAGTAACACAAAAACCTGAAAACCAATGGCAGAATGACAAATTAGATTGGATATAAATGATTCTTTAAAGCCTTCTTGAAAATACCTAAAGAGTTCGATTCCCTGATGGTGACATTGAGAGTGTTCCAGATGTGAGGAGCAGAAATGGAAAAAGTGCGACTAGAGGCAGACTGAAGCAATTTGTTGGAGTTGGGCTCAAATAGACAAGTAATGTCAGATGCCGAGCGAAGACTTGCACGTCCAGGTTGAACTGTACTGAGGCAATATGATTTATTATGGTATGAATTCGATTGATATTGTTAAAACCGTTTTCACATATATCGTGCGCAAACGCCTAGCTTTTATACGATTTATACGATAAATTAAATAAGAGATTGCTAAAACTGTGGGGGGCTTATGGGAAACAAATTATATACCAAAACGATGTTGTATCTCTTATAAAAGCATAAATTAGCCTACAGAAATGTCAAATTAAATAGTCCTGAAGTTAACATCAATATATAATGACTCGAGGCGTTCTAGGCCAATTAAAATTGATTTTTGTGTGTGTTTAGGCCTACTGTTTCCCGCCCGCATGCAAAAGTGAGAATGATATAATTATTTTATTTTCATCTAGGATTTTATGAAATTAATCAACATAATTAAATACGGACCTCGATATCGGTTGCAACCACTTGTTTCAATATAAAGGAATAAAATATAGACATCTCATCCCTTTTCCAAACATGACACTGTTAACTCATAATCATTTTAAATCGATATCCTTATTGCCAAATAGTTAGCTTTGATTATGTTTCTAAAATTATTGAATAAAATAACCTTGTCAGTCCCGAACTCGTCCATAGCTATCTGACGATTCAGAGAATCCATTCCCTCCCTGTCACACTTTAGTACACATAGCTGTATACAGCGTGCTAAGACGAATTACGTCAGATTTACAAGCGATAGCTGCATACCTAAATATTCCTAAAAGGAACTCGCGTCTGTTTCCTTAAAAATGTTCATGATCAATGGGATTCGAACTTGAGGTGGCAACTCCATTCAATAGCAGCATGAAGACACACATAAGTGAGTTCGCCATAAATTCAATAAAGTAGTGTTGCTAAAATAGTTTATACTGCATTAAATTTAGGAATTGGTCCTTAATTTTGCTTAATTAAAGCTAATTAGCACACAATTTTAATTTACCAACAGCGATATTCTTATCAAGAGACAATACCCCACATGTCTATACCAATCTCATGCTCCAACACGATAGGGTTATGGTATGTCTTACGGGAAGCACTTTTCTCAGGTTTTACACTGTATCATAATGAAATGGGGTTTTAACTAATGCTCACTTGAATGCTGTAATCAGTGCATTTATGGAACCTTTTTCATTTGCTCATCAGATTTTAGGGTCAAAATGTTCAAAAATTGGGATCCCAAAAGCATCACAGATTCATCTTTCAGGATAACCCTTAAAGCTTTCAAAGGTACTCTGACCAATATTTAATATTTTCTACACTTGTTGTTTACCTGGAGGTGGTGTTGGTGGAGGTGTAGGCGTGGCTGCTTTCTTCCCTTTCTTTCCACCTGGAGTTTTCTTCCCACCAGGAGACTTCTTCCCAGATGGAGACTTCTTGCCAGAGGGTGATTTGCTCTTGCTTCTTTTCTTTGTTGCTTTCTTGCCTTTGTCAGCTTTCTCTGCTGAAGCGTTCTGTTTTTCCAGTTCATCTTCTGCTTCCTTTGCAGCCACTTCAGCAGCAGTCTGTTGTATTAAATTAAATCCATAATCTCATAATTAACCTGTCCATTCTTACTCACTACAGCCCTAACTCTGTGTATTGCTTCACTTTATTTTCTTTCAAAATGGTTGTATGATGAGTCAATATGTGATATGATCAAACAAAATCAGTCAGAAATCGAAAATGTTGATACAAAGATACTACTAAACAAATAAAGAAAATAAAGAAAACATTCTCTGTTTTCTTTTGTTTCGAATAACTTCAAATCTTTTATCTATGGACTAATGGCCCAATCTTATTCACTTGGATTTTCACTAAAATTTAGCATCAAAGATGGTAAATCCAATCATACAAATTGTTAATAACCAACTTCAGACAGATCCGCTTGATCATATATCACATAAAATCATATTTTAGAATGATTGTATCAAAAATCCATACTCTTACTCTAAAGAAATTGTCACATTTAAGGGATAACAATTTCACGGAATTGTGACACCATAGACATGATGAAACCCTTAAAGCCTAGTTATTAGTTTAGTTTACTCAAAATGAATAGTTTCAATGACTGTTTTATGGTCACATCTAAGGACTCCCCCTTTTTGCATAATTCAACTCACTTATTTGGTATTGATTGTAAGTGCAACTAACTATGTTACAGTGCCACTTCAAATATTATTTTTCAATAAAACTACTATTGTAGTGATGTTAGTGTTCAAATACTTTCCTTCTCTCAACACCACACATACATATGATCATATGATATCTTCTGAAGCTCTGCTCATTCTTTGGGAGTACTTGGCGTGTGGCATTGTCATGTTTCAATAAGATGAACTCTAATCAATGGTAGGTAGTGTTTTTGGCGAGTAACTTTGTTACAAATAGTTAGTTGGTTGTAAACATTTCCTGCAGTGACCTATGTGACCAATGATTTATTGCAGCAGAAGTTGAGCAAATGTACTGCACCATTCACAGAGCAACATTATGTATGGATGGAAGGTTTTTGATTTGGCGCATAAATTTGGTTGATTATTATACCATATTTTTTTCATGGATTAACTCATCACAGCAAATATTCAAGACAAAAAGATGATATTATTACAAAATTGAAATTCAACGAAATTGTTTACAATTTTGTGTTTACTACATCTCAGAGGAATGATATGGGCAGTGCAGAGCAGTTATGTTTTGAGGCGTTTGTAGTGATTGTGTCACTATTTAAAACATTCTTGGACGTTAAAAATTACATGTTGCTAGAAAAGCAAGACTCTTTTCAGATCTATAGTTTAATCAGTTACAAATTTGAGAGAAATATTTGTTTTTTATCTCTCCGATGTGCAAAGCGAGCCTAATGCGTGTCCATGCTCTTCAGCGTTAATTCGCTGATGTAAGGAGGCTCGCCAATTTGGAACTGACTGAACTATAGCATTTAATAATAGTATGATAATTATTTGATTATTATCAACAATTGAGAAATATATTCTGTAATATAGGGATCCGAGGAAAGAATTGTAACAAGAGTTTGTTGTTATTGATCAACCATAAGTTTTAGAAAATATGCAATGATTGGCATGGAATAAATTGTGCAAAGTGATAGTAGCCTCTTGAATGCAATGTATATGTCAAAAGCACGGAGTTGCTGATACATAATGTTTTAATAAAAGCTCAAATCATAATATGTGAGAGAAAAGCTCATTAAGACTACTTTTAAAACTTGCTTTTGATGATAATAAATACAGGTGCACACCTTTATGAAGTGCAATCTAGATATATAAATCTAATCCATGTTTCTGTTCAATGAAGGTGCATATCTATATCTAACAGTTACTATATTGTAACTGCGAGTCCCTTCCCTGTTGTCTTTTTTCTTGTCCTTGCATCCTCCTTAGTATATAGAAGTGCAGCTTCAAACAACCAAATGATATCAAATGTGGTATACGTTAACAGCCATATGACCAATAGCCCCACTATGCACCAACAATAACTGTTAAAGAGGAACAGTTAAGATACTGTATAACTTGACTTGTTCCAATTATATTAGTTTTATCAATTTTTCCCACACAACTAAACAAAATTTGCCAGTCAGTATAGTTAAAAGTTCGTAGCAAAGAAAGACAAGATTGTAAATCTGATGAAACACCTTTTTAAAATTTGGAGGAGTGCAAACATTTAACCAAATAAACACCCAAGTATATAGAATATGAGTCCCATAAAGCAAGAATTGTTCACTAAAGGTTGTCATTTGTGTTAGCCAATAAGTCAATTGAGGTGTTATGAACAGAAAAGCCTTGCAATAGCTGCCAGGAGCAATAAACCTTTTATAGCTATGATGGATGGGTATTTGATAAAACCAAATCTAGCAAAAGGCAGCTAATGCAGATTGGGCGGTTCTGTCATTAACACCTCATAGTCAGATGAAAGAATGGTCAGCATCATGCAGTAATGTAGAGTATAGTGTGCTACAGTGTTGCCAAATTACTCATTGTTATGTACCCGCGTCACATGAGGTTGACCTCGCATAAAAGTATGCGAGGTCAACCTCACCCCCAAAACGGTGCAACGAACATCCCTGGTGCGCAATACATGAGCTCGACCTCACAGCTCTGATTGGTTAGCTGAATTTTGTGAATTTTCAAGCATTCGCAGTAAGCTGATCGGAGCATACCCGCATATGTCAGACTGTGGCCAGGAGAATATGGTGTCGTAGGTCCATAGCAATATGGCTGCTCTGAAGGACCCAAAACAAAAATATGCCATTAGAGGGCAGCTCTATTTGGATTACTTTTGACTAGGAATGGGTCTATTTAGGTGCATATAGTTTTGGCAAGACTGATTGTGAGTGTTTGTGCTGTAACTGCAAAGAAAACAACAATCATTGTGTTCATACAAGGTTACCATGGTGTAACTTACCATTAATGATTTTGAGTACATATCCGTCTAACAAGAAAAATAAAAATGTATGGGAACCAATGGAAACGTAAAATAAAATTATACTAAACACAACAACATAGTACATGCAAACCAAATGAAAGGATGAAGTAATTTTAGTTTTCATTTGGGGAAGGGGTAACAAATACTAGAATTTTTATGAATTTTTAGAAAGGTACATTTTAAACTTGTTCAATGAACCTAATTGAGGAAACAGATTCAGTATTAACTTCAACAATAAGATATACCATCCGACTTCATCATTTCGGAAGGACAATTATGTGCTTCAAAACATAGCATGCTTTAAAATCTTTAGTTCAGAGTCTGGAAATGTTATTCTTTGCATAACCCTCATTGTAATCATGCTCCTGATACCACATTTCATAATTGAGAACATATGTTAGAAATGGGTTTGCACAAACTATAAATAAAATCACCTACACACAAATAAACTGGGAATTCATTCATAACATTTAACAACTAAACATTACCAATAGGTACTTTTGAGATTAAAACATGATTAATGAACTACAAAGTTACCACAGACAGAAACAGTTGGCACAAAACATTTAGAATCTTTCCACAAACAACACAAATATTGAAATCATACACAACCTACCATTTCAGAGACTTTCATAATTCCAAATGTGAAGGCATCAGTGATCAACTGTAATACAACAAAGAGATGGAAGATACATTATTAGCACCTAATATTTAGGCCCACTGTGAGATTATGGTTCAGTGATGCCAGTCAAATTGAGATGAAATGCTTGAAATTAGCTATCAGTAGAATCAGTAGGTATGCAATTACATTATTCAACTGCCATGACTTTAAAATGACATTTTTTTGTTTCAATAAACTAGGCCTTTGCATTTGAATAAATCAGTACACTACTATAAGTATTATTTAAAATAGATGTGAGACAATATTATATTTTAAACACAAAATTCCATTTGGTATGAAATAGATGAGAGGCACAGAGATCCCGTTAGTTTTCTCCATATTATAGTTTCATAAGCACAACATATACATTGTAATTAATGTCAACTATACTTGGTGTCAACTCCAGCTGGGGGCAATGTCAGTGCATATTCTAGTGAACACATCATGATTGCGCAAGTGTAACTTCAATGCGACTCCATATGCATCAGCACGATCAAAGAAGAATGTCAGCTGTGGGACAGCAAGTGCTGTGCCTAACACTAGATTAGAAGCTAACATACATGGCGTCATCAATAGGTAGTGCATCTTGAGCTGACACAGAGTATAGCTAAAGAGCAACTGAAGATAACTAATGCATTTTTTGTATATAAAGAGCAAATGTTAACAATAGCCCAACAGACATTAACAATGTAAATGATCTGAGTAATTGGAAATCAAACTGGTAACTCTGTACAAAGAGCTCTGAAAGGCCACTCAATTGGTTCACTGCAACTCAGAAATAAACATTCCTACCAAATGAGTTTCTATTTGTGTGAGGATAAAGATGAGCGCAACAATTTTCACCTGTTAGGAACAAAACAAACTAAAGGTCAATTGGGTGTGATATGTCTGCTTTACCTTCTCATCTGGGTCACTAGGCGGCAGTGGACTCTCATGTGTTTCCTCCACACTAGCTGTCACTACTGGTTCTTTCTGCTTATCTTTTTTACCCGCGCGGCTCTTGCTTCCTTTCTCAGGCTTGTTTCCTGCTGGTGTCTGTATGGGGAAAAATCCCTCAGTGGAACGTGGTCTTCTTGGCACCAGTGGGATCCTAGAATGAGATAACAAAAATAAATAACAATAATGACATTAAATTATGTTCGTCGTCGCCGTTCTATGAATCATGGCTGATTCTTTGTGACCCCATTGATGATGGAGCACCATCGTTGTCTATTTTGTGACATGCGATGTGCAGAGATAAGAGAAAACTTGTTGCTTCCTTAATGCCATCAGTCCAGCGGAGTTTTGGTCTGCCACGTTTACGAGTTCCTTCGACAGCTTCTTGAGTTATCACCTTTTCTGGTTTGTAACCTTCTTGTTTAGCTATGTGTCCAAAGAATTGCAGTTTGTTGCGCATGATCTTATTACACAAAGAAGTTTGGTTGGAAAGAAAAGGTGTTGTGAGAAAATACTTACTTTGGGGGTTCCTCTTCATCATCTTCCATCTTCAATTCCTCCACATGTTCTTTTCCCTTCTTTCCCTTGGCAGAGGGAGTAGGAGCAGTTGGTGTAACAGCCCTGGTAGCTGACTCACTAGGGCTCTTCAGATCAGAGGGAGGACGCTCAGTAGGAGTAGCTAAGTCAATGAGAGGTATACGCACAAAGTGTGGGTCAAATTCTTCTGGTATCTTGCCCTCCATTCCTTGGTAGTAATCTTTAAGCAGACGGAGAGTGTCTTGATAACGGTCCACTTCACACTAATGGGAAAAAGACAAATAGAGTGAATGGCAAATTTTCACACAGAGCTTAAACTTTCAATATGAGGTTTGAAATATTAATGCAATCCCACTTCGAATCATACAGCTACAAAGTACTAGCACTACTACATGCTTGTGGCGCGATCAAGTGGGCTATCATATGCTGACGGAAATCTTAAGATTTTCTAAGCAGACTCCTTTGCTCGTTTAGGAAACGGGACTTGCATGCAGGAGACTCAGGTTTGATTCACGGCGCAGACAGAACAGGTTTTTCACTCCTCTTTTGATCCACTTTCCGCTCTTGATTGTTATTCCCCTAAAACACACCTTGGGGATTGGGTTAATATAGGGGTAAGGTTACATTACATTTGCTGACGGTGGTAAGTCTGCACTGCTTTCCCATGCAAAAAAGTATTGACAACAAAGTACTTTTCAAGGTACAGTCCAAAAATAATATTTTGAATGAATCATATGAGGGTTTTTTGAATATTTGTTTAGACATGTGAACATATAATATCTATAGTTCAATATGTATAAGACCTTGTACCTACCTGCATAACTGTAAGATAGTGATTAGTGAGTAAACCCATGCGGTCTTCTAACCATCCTTCCTCCATCACAGATTGACGCTCATTTTCAGCCTCTAGTTTACGATTGTCAGAGATCTCCCATAACTGCTCTTTCAAATCCTATCGAGATAACACAATATAATGTTACGGAGTAACAGGACCATATCCTTAATGTCTACATTGAAAAAGGGTCAGTCGGTCTGGCATTTTTTAAAGAATGTATTGGGAAGGTCCAGAAGTGCAGTCTATTGACCATTTCTTGGATCTCTTGTTTTAATGTTTAGCTCAAAAATTGTGATCATTGCAAAAGGTTTTATCCTATTTTGAGAAGAAAAAAATGTGAAAATATAGTAATTTTACATTTGTTAATGTGAATAAGAGTATAAACTGTGTTCAATCCCTGTATGTGCGTTTACAAAACCCTCAAAATTGGTTCCAGAAAATATCTTGGAATGATGACTTGAGGACATATTTTTGTCACGTACCATAACCCTCTGATGCAGTTCAGACTTTGTCTCTTCATCATCCAACATATCTTCTGCCATCTCGTTATAATCTTGCTGCCAAGCTGCAAGGAATGCCTGCTTGGTATCTGGTCTCCTCAAGAAATCACCAAAGTTGACCCGGATGGTATGGCAGTAATGATAGATATCTTCACGCTCCACTCGGATGGTACGGAATGTGTGTTTGGCACCAGAGATGTATGTGGATTCTGTATTGTCCCAGTGAGGTGCCAACGCATGGGCTAGACTCTGTGGAGATTAAATATATGGATAGAAATATTTTTAGACTGATGATCACTATAGTTGACATCATAATCCTTTGGACAGAATTCCATATTGGTAAGCATATATGCTGCGTAAACCCAGATGAGATTTTCCATGCGTATCAAATATTTTATTTATTTGTAAGCTATCTTACGAACATGGTAACAGGATTGTTGCCTTTTCCATTTGCTATATTTTACCACATAGCTATAAATAAGTTCTAATAGGATAGTTTAGTTTATGCTACCAACCTCATCTATAGGCTCAGCTACCCACACCCAGTCTTCATCACCAGGCTGTGGCGGAGCTGGGCCAGTTGGCTCAGGGGGAGCAGGCTCAGGCTCTGGCTCTGGTGTTGGAGTACGGCGCCTAGGTGACTTCTTACGCTTTGGAGATCCTGTGAAATGCAATTGATAAAGACATCAATTATCAGTGTATCATCTTTATTGAATCTTGAGTCTTGTTATCCAAACAAAGCAAGTGCTTGTTCATGGGGGTTTGTGCTGTGTGTTAGTACTTGCCAGATATGCAGATATTTTCAATGGTGGAAGTACAAAAGCAATGCGGTGAAGTTATAGATGACAGTGCATTTGGTGCGTTGGCATTTCATACACGTTGTGGCCGGCTTGTTTAACTGTAAACTACCATTTGAGGGGGCCAGGGTCTTAGCCAGGATTTTAAAGTTGCCCGTCCAAATTTGAACACTAATAATTTCATTGCTAATTTGTGGTAGGTTTTCTCCAGGCACTCCGGTTTCCTCTCCTACACTCTACAAAACGGACCGTAGTTGTATTTCCTCATTGTGTGAATGGTGTCTGCCGGTTGCCTGATGTGCACTGCGGCTGTCACACAGCAGCGCCTTGCCGACAGGGCAAATATTTCGCCCGTTATATGACCACATTATTATTATCATTATTATTATTGCAAACGTTAGTGTAATCATCTCTATGCGCCCAATTTGAACCCAATTTATATGAAGCGCGCCCTCTGGTGCGAATAATAGTAGCCCAATATTGCGCCTAAGTGATGATCATGAAGGATTCAAGATTATTTTAAAAGCCATAATGGTCAGCTGATATGAGCAAGCTTGCTAGTTTTTACGGTGGTATGTTTATAATAAATTGGGGCTATTCATTTGTTTATTTGCTTATCCAAAACTGCCTGTCAATAAGATGGGTTAATGATTTTTCCATCCATCCTCTGTAGAAACTGTGTGTCAAAAAGACAGGTGGATGGGTCGCTGGCTAAGATCTTGGAGGTGATCTATTCAAGATTGATATTGTGCGTACCAAGGAGTACCTGAATATATTTACCCATAACAATATTGTCTGGTTGCGGAGAGTCTTTGTGTACCTCCCCATGCAAAGTGAAGAGGTATTGCCAAAATAAGATCAAATTGTGAACCTAATTACTGCAACATGTACATGCATACATTTTTATAAAGATTGTAAAAACTGTGAAGTTATTTGATTTATGCAGGTTATAAAACATACACATTAAAACAAACATAACACACAATCAAAACATACAAACAAAACACATTCAATTGCAAACAAAAGACATCACCATTAATTACCCTGAGATTGTTGGACAGATTTGACAATCAACAGATAGGTCATATTCAACTGTATTTTGGTAACTTTGGTTGATGACCATGTGAAGTGGTGTTTCAGGTGGTGTTCCTCTGTAATCTTGTCCAATGGTGTGTAAAATGACACAATAGCTATCCCTTTTTCCAGATATACCCAATCTCTATCCCTTTTCCAGATGCTGGTATAATTTCTACCCCTCCCTTTTTTATTTTTTTCCCCTTTCTTTTCTTTTCTTTCTTTCTTTCTTTCTTTTTTTTTACTTAAAAAATAATAATATCCCGCCTCTCAAGATCGTTTCGTATCTTAAAATGGTTAAAAATAATGGACGACCCCCAATCCATAATTAGGGATTGGTGATATTCTGTTTGTATGCCACCACTGAGTTAAGCATGATTTCCCATGTGAATGAGCTGTCCTCAACCATTTTGATTAATTGGTTATTACCGATACAAAGGTAACACTCGAGCCAAAATAATGTGCATTCAGTAGCGATGAGGTGAAAGTGATAAGAACCTGATCCTAGGGATATAAACAGTTAAGAGATCCATCGCCTGTGAGTCTATCATGCAAAAATATTTGGTGGAAGAGTGTTTGCATGAAGCATTCATCAAGGTAATAGGTCATAGACCGTATATTAATCCCTTCTTTTTAATACACGAGGTCAACCTCATACGTTTTATGATTAGAATTGGGTCTTTCCCGAGAGAGGGCCATGTCGGAGCGCTTAGCTTTCAAAACTCTAGCAAGTCTCATTATCAGAGCTTACTAGAGTTTTGAAAGCTAAGCGCTCCGATCTAGACGTCTCATAAGGAAGAAAAAATTCTAATCCTGTTAGCCACCTAGAATACCAAGTAGTCTCAAATCACATTTATGTAAACAATGTCTTTGAAAAATATCTTGAATAGATATAATATCTTCTGTTACTTTTCTTTTTGGATTCTGGATCTGGGTTTCTGTTTCATAATTTCTGGACCCATATCCTATGTTTCAGCAATGATAGCTTTCAATATGATTAAAACTCACACATGTTTCCCTTTAGTGCTGTGTATATGTGTCCGAACCATGCTTGTTAATTTGATGATAATGTTACTAACAGCAATTAATAAATTGTGCTTATTAAAAACAACAAACCTGATTTTCTCCCTTTTTTTCCTTTGTAAAACAAAATGTAAACAAAACTGTTAACACATGAACACACAAAATTATACACCAAATAATAAATGTCACTCTTCAGACAAGGCAGCAACAAATTTGAAAATTAACAAAAATTACAATGCAATTCAAACATACAATACCTGAAGGTTTTTGGTCAGGAGCCAAAGGTTTATATCATAATTGGGTGTTATCTATGTTCACAAATTAGCATAGTCATAAGTCTTCAGACTTAGAAACCTTGTCCCCGTTTTGAAAAAATGAATTGAAAGCAACGGTTTAATATAAAATCGGATGATAATGGGATTCGACCCAGGACCTTTTGGACCCAAAGCGAATGTCATAAACACTAGGCTAGGCTAGGCTGCCTGTGCCGAGGTAGCAATTTTAATCCTACAAATGAGGTAGGGTAGGCTATAGTCTATGTGTATCATGGAAAAACCAGTATAACTCATAAAATAGAAGTCTTGCACCAGACTAATTCATGAGTGCTTAAATGAAAGATGAACCCATAATTGGAGTGTGGATAAAACTATATGATTTGATCAAAACCAAATAGGTGATCCTCACTATATTGGAAGATGATTTAATCTAATTTCACTCTTTAGATCAGCTTTTATTTCACAAAAAATGCCATTGTTATACATCTATTATTGACTAGGGGTGCACTTTATATAATGTTGTAAGAATTAAGCAATGATGTCATTGTCTGAGGAAATAAAAACAAATAATTCAAGCTTAGATTCATCTGAACCCAAGAGACAGACCACTAGTATAACAGATAAAACTATACTATATTTTAGGAACAAGTAAAGGATTTTCAGACACCACATTGAATTTCTGCTACACCCTGTTAACCTCTATCTTTCCTACAGTTATTCCTTACCAGTTTTAGACAGCGACCTCTTGGGACTGGCACTGTCAGAACGTTTGCCTTTCGGTGACTTTCCTCTCTTGGGAGACTTGTCGGTACCTTTGGGTGATTTCCCACGCCTCTTGGCAGACCCTGTTGATAGTAGAAATGAGATTGAATTTAACACAGGTTACTTAGGTTTACTGAGATTAATGCCCCTTATAATCTCATACAAAGATTCTAGTTATTTGATTGGATGATTGGTCAACATTTATCTTTTTTTACACTCACATTAGTAATTCTTCTCCACTGCACTGTATGCTCCTGGAGTGCTTATATTGCATCTACCCACTTAGATTGGAATGAGACCATGTGGATGCATGCATATAGGGCAGTAATAAGGTTTGAGCGCATGAAGATCAAAGTTTGAGCGCATGAAGCTCAAACTCTTTTATTTTTAGCCAATGGAGCGGCAATTGTTATAATCAATAAGTTTGATGGGTACCCATGGTTACCAGTTAGCCATTCAAGTTCCACTTCCAAGCGCCCACGAACTAGCCCTTTGTTTGTTTGCTGTTTCTTGCGCGTTTCATTTTGATACCTCTTGTACCTCATTCGCTTTCCAGTCTCCATACTAAGAGGATCTTACTTTAAAATAAGTTTTGTTCCGTTCCCGTTTTTCATTTGGTCTATGAAATAGATTGTGTCGTTGGTAAGCTTCGGTTACATATTAAGGACTTGTCTTTTTTATTTAATCATTCAGAGCTGCAAACGAATCTCATTATTTCGGTACATAAACTTATTTTTGGAATTTTGAATATTTTCTTTGCATCGAGACTGAAGTAATTGGGTGTTATTAACGATGGCTCGGCCGCCTGTGCCTACCCCGCACAGGGTATAGATTATGCATCGTTGGGTCAACACCATGCCATACAAGTGAGAATTTACCTGCTCTAGAGCCTTTGGGTGAGACCACACCATGTTTATCTTCTGGTATGTCTGCCACCTGAGAATAAAATCAAAGTATTAAGACAAATCAATACAAGCTATAATCATGATACAAACTAGGGGTTATTGTCGTTGTATGATAATGGGAATGTTGCCTTATTGTACCAATGGGCCTTATTCACTGTAGATAACCAGAAATGCTACAACACACACACAAAATTGAAACATAAATGCTTATTCCATCAATATTTTTAAAAGCTGTGCATGCAGAAATAATCCCCCCCCCCCCCACACCATCCACCAAAAATGATCTATTTCTATAACCCTACATAACCCCTTTGTTAAACCATGCAAACTCACCCCCTGTGGATCCCCAACTTGTGTAGCAATGGACTCCAAACCTTCTGTAGGCTGTGTGCTAGGCGCTTCAGATGCATCAACTGTAGAAACCTTTTCTGGCTCATCCACTCTCAAGGCATCCTCTTGAGCTTTAGTAATCTGTAGACAAATAAAACCAAATAAGTTTATTGAATGCATCGTTGGCACACAATGAACTTGGTTCAAGTTTCATATGGTCAGACAAGAATAATTTGTAGACATACTTGAAACACATTCATACGCCCCATTATATGAAAGTGAAGAGGAGTTAAATATAGACTTGTAACAATACAAAAGGCAGATATGTGGGACATGTGACATGAAAGATACTACAGGGACAAGGAGGTTGATGGACTACTTGCGTCCAAATACTTGTATAATAAGAATGGTGGACATAGAGAACGCTAGAAAATCTTCACCAATCAGGGAATAGAGAAAACATGGGCAAAGGTTACAAGTCTGGGACTAAACATTTGGAGAAAACAATGAAATTGCACAACATTGGGGTAGAAAACAAAATAAAACAAAATATGTACATCTTGATGATCTATTCACAAAAGGGTTATCACAATGCAATGTGGGATAATCAGGATACAATACAGGATTATCAGGATACAATTATAGTCACCTTCAGAAATCCTTGGCTGCTAGCATACACACACGTGGGTGGGGTGTGTATGTATTCAAATTAAGTGGGCGGTAATGAATGTGCATCTTACAAATGATAAACTTGGATAAAGCTATTAAGCATTTGTTGATTTATCAAATCTATCACTAGCCAAGGATTCTAAAAATGAATGCCTATTGCCTATTATAGTCATTATAGTCATAAATACTTATGTGGTCACTTTTTTACAGATTGACAAGGGGGAAAACAAAAAATTCCAAATTAAAAACTACAGAGTGTCAAATAAATTGCATCAGATAAAGATCAAGTTACATAGCTTCTTTTTTAATGCAAAATACACTTTTTATTGTTGTACGAAAGACACATTTCTGTGAAAGACAAATTTAAAGGTCTACAATTGTTCATTCTATAGCTTACTATACATGTATGTTATGAACAATATCATTTCAGAAGGAGATTTTGTTCAAAAGAGAATAGCAACATAGAATTTGTTTTAAAAATTGATATAAAAACATACTTCCTTTACAATTGCTCAATATACATGTCGTGTAAATGTTCATAATAGACCAAGAAGCTGTGTAACCATCCTAACATATATGACACCTTGTATACATACTACAGGGTGTCCCAAAAGTCTATGCACGACTTTGAAGCTTTGTATTTCACAAAATATAAGTCGTATTGAAAATATGAATACATATTTAGAAAGAGGAGATGTGGGAAATAATTTTGATACCAAACATCTGAGTAACATATGTGTGTAATGCCACCCTAGAAGTAAAATATGTATTACTGCAGAAATGTAATTTTATACTTTGGAGGAATAAAGTTCATAAATTCATACCCTATTGAGATTAAGATTAACAAAAAGACGGGTAGAGTTGGTTACACGGAAAGTGATCCGTCAATTGTAATATTAAAGATTTTACATTACAGTGATCCCATCATAATAACAAACTATATCTGTCCGCTGCTTTTGTTTTTGTTTGATTTGAATCTTGTATGGAAACTTCTTCAAGTCCTTACGCAAAATTCTGTGAACAGTTGATCTTTTAAATCTTGTTTTCTGCGGAAAGTCGACGAATAGATCTCTTTGGACTTTTGGCTACTGCATGTCTTATGACATCAATGTGACTTGTTGATCTACCAGTCTTTCTACCACATCGAGACAAACCATGCACAGCTCCTGTGTTCAAAAATGTATCCACCAACTTCAGAATGGATATTCTTCCTGGTGCGCGTTTCACTTTAAAATGTTTTCTGAACTTTTGTTGAGTAAGTTGAACTGAATTTGTTTCAGCGTAGAACCATACAATTTGTATTCGCTTATCTATATATGCTGTAAACCATCTTGAATGAAGACTTTTGCTGTGCAATGTTGTCTACTACGCCTATTTATGTTGTGAGTGACCGAGTTTGGTAATAACATTAATGTTGCAAGGTAAGCAGTGAACTGTGACTAATGCGCAACGTTGCTTTCATACTGTTAATTTATGCGCACCTGATTTTAGCAACAGTGTGTGGTACTTGGTATGGGTTGGTCTGGCACACGGCCAAAAACTTCAACCAGTTTTATAATGTTGTGGGCTCATCAATAGGGTTGTGTTTGGCATCAAAATAATTTCCCAAATCTCGTCTATCAAAATATGGTTAAATTTATACCATATGATTTATATTTTATGAGATATGACTCTTCAAAAACGTGCATAGACTTTTGGGAGACCCTGTACTAGGTAGAGTTCTTCAGTAAGGATAATATGCAAAGATTTAACTCATGTGCAGTGCTGGATAATATATTGTGCATATATTACAATGTGCGAGTAAAAATAAGACTCACATATTGCCACCTATCACGAGCCCTGCGAAATCTCTTCTACAGAAGTTTTTGTAAGTGTACAAAGCAAATTAGTAATAAGATAAGAGAAATTGAAATTGTACAATCTACCATCATACCACTTTATTACCAATTCAACTGTATATTTGCTCCCTTTATAGTCTACTTTTAACATTAGAGATTAGTACAGGTGCTGTAATGCATTTCCCTTCCTCGGGAGAGTGAAATAATCGTATATGAACATATATATGGTCTTTGTACATGTGTGTGTGTGGGTGTGTTCACACACATGTACAAAGACAGAATATGTATAAGTACATGTGTGTGTACACCCCAACATGTTGAGGTGTGCACAATGATATCTGCAAGGCAATGACATCACAATCTTAAGGAAAGAAATGAACTATTAATTTATCCCAATCCTCAACATTATACTACAAGTTAAAGACCTGGTAGTATACTTTTTTCCCCTCAAAAAATGCAGAGAAACACTGATAATAAAAGAAAATGTATTAAATTGAGCAACCAAAAAATTAAAAATTACTTGATTACAAAATACATTTTGAAAGTGTAGCATTTGTTTCATGCTTGTATGATGTTTAGAGACAGGATAAATTCAAATGGGGACATTATCAATATTGTCTGACAGATATGTTAAAATCCCATATAAATTACGTCTGATTGTCTGTACTTAAATAAAAAGGCAGAATTATAAAGATTGATTTTGATAGGAATGTGTTGCTAAGAAGTTAACCTTCCATTTAAGCCTAAAGACTCAATTGTGCTTAGATATTATAAAATGTCACAAATATTGAGTGAATATGACACCACAGTATTCAATTCGCCAGTTAAAGAGAGAGAGAAAGAGAGTAAGAACACAAAATGTTGAAGAAGAAAAAACCTCAACCAACTAACACAGCAAAATCGACCTAGAAAATGGAGAAATGGAGAATTGATATGCCAAATGAATAGAAGTGTCAGGCACAATTGCAACAACACCCCATATGGTAATTTGCACTGGGTAACCTATCTGGTATCCAACACCATATACCCATATAAATTCCTCATCTTATTCTTAAGGCTGACATTACAAGCTATATGTAAACCTACCTTATCTCTGGTGTCTAACATCATATTATGTACCCTGTTATGCGCATCATCTTTCTCCAGGTTGACATTGACTTTCTGCAGGATATTGAAGCCTGTATACCACTTGTCCAGTTTCTTCCATGAATCTGTAAACCCTGTCAGCCTATAAAGGAAGGTAAGTTATAACAGAGGTTCATCTTAATATAAGTCAAGCTTTAAAATCAATCACAAATTGTGGACAAATATTGACTTGTGCGTTGATGGAAGCAGTGACATTTCAACCACTCTCTAATTCTCTCCTACCCATCATGCTTCTTCAACTTCATCCCCTCATTCACCCCAACCCATCCTTCCAACCTAAACCCCATCCAAATCCACAACCTTAAATGAGATGCCCTCTACAGTGTCAATCACAAAATACATGATTGTTTTTTCTCCTGAAATAGCAAGCTTGCCTCTCTGTGCCTGGACTCATTTGTAAATGCCATTTTACAAGACTGCGGCTAAGTTTGTACAAAAAATGGTACAATTTGGTTCTAGAATGCATGTATAAAATATCAACTTATTTATTTAATTAAAATAGCTACAATGTTGATGGAAATATTCTCATTTCATTCTAAGATCTTAACATAGATGCCAAGAAATGTTGATGGGAAACATTTACTGAGGTTCTTACCTATGTTGTATTTGTTCTTGGTCATGTGCGGCATCCTTGGCTGGAATAACACGTTCTTGTTTGCCAACACCTGTAGCACTGCCGTCTGGAGGGGGCTTAAACTCTTGCTGGTATCCCTCTCCTGTGTTACTACCACCTGTAAAACCAATATGAAGATATATGTATCACCAAAATATTGGTTTAGAATTATTAATTAATAATTTGTCTTCAATGAATGGGAATGGGTAGCTAACAATGGTGAACGGTATGTATGTATGTTATATTTATACAATTCACTGTTAAAATCCAACTAAATCATTGATAATTTAGCTTCATACAGGGTGAGTCAAAAAAACTGCAATAGTGGAACGAATCCATTTTGTTTTCAATGCCATGTTGAATTTTGAAACTTTTTAAATGTGGCAAGAATGACATATTTGTTCCTAACTTTGTGTGAAAAAATGAAGTCGCCCGCATTTTTCGTTTGTCTTTGGTGACCCTCTTTGCCGCACACTCCAACTTAAGTGTTTGTCCACGAACACAGTGATTTTCAATTGAAATTGCACACATTGCATTTTTATATTTGTATATCCCGCCATCAAAAAATTGGAAAGGTTCAGTGTTTCATCCAAATTTAGAACATTATAAGCAATTCATAGCATGGGTGAGGTAAATTAATTATGTTAACTCACATGTTAACAAAAAAGGATACCTTAAATTCCAATTACATCACGAATGTACTCAAGTTTCCAAATTTGAACGGGAGACACAATTTGCGATCTAATGCATGTTTTGGGTATCTCGTGGACAAATGTGTGAGATTGGTGCACGGGTAAAAAGGTTCACCAAAAGCAAACGGAAAATGATATTGACTTCATTTTTTCACACAAAGTACGTAACAAGTAGGGTATTCTTATAACGTTTAAACATTTTCAAATTTCAACTTAGTTTTAAAAAAAGATGGCTTCTTTCCACTGTTGCAGTTTTTTTAACTCACCCTGTACAGGCAAGTACAGTGTGCATGCACTAGGCATAAAACACAGTGAAAAAACCCCCAACTTAAAAGTATGCACTTGAGTGCCTTGTATTTTGTGTGTTTCTGTGCATGTAGAATAATTTATTATGATTAGTGTTATTTTTTCTTTGAAAAATAGGGGGTGGGGCTTGAACCAAGAGAAGGGGGTGACGATTGTGACCGTGGGGAAAATGACTGTGGGGAATTTCCCCACACCTCATGTCTGACACACTATTCAGGATAAATGACTTACAAGCTGTATATCATCTGTGTATGTATGGATTAAAGGTAAGTTATCTGATCAAATTCACTTTCCTCATCAAAATTATTGCTTTGGCTTTGGAAATGTTTCGTTTAAATGCTATGAGCGAAAAAATAATGAATTACCTCAAAAAGGTGGTATATCACCCAAGAATTTGTTTACTGATCTTTGGAGAAAAAAATTCAAGTGAATTTATGCTTCTATCATAATAAGTGAAAAATGTTGGCCAACATAGCTGTGCTAAAACCGTCTTTGATACCTGTATATAATGTACTTACGTGTTCTTCCAGCAGCTCTTTTCATTGCCATCTCATCAGGTACATCTAATAGGACCACAACATCAATACCGCTAATGGGAGGTGGTGCATCTTTAGGAGGCTGGGGATCAGGTGCCAGACGACTCTTCTTCACCTTTTCTTTGGGTGGTTTGGCAGTGGCATCATAACCTGTCAGTGCCTTCTCAAGAAGCTTGGCTTGAGCAATAGTGGTGGGAAATCCATCCATTATCCACCCTTGCTGATCACGAACACGTCTGTAAGACAGAAATAGATGATTCATTTATGCATGTATGACTTTATAATATAACAGCCGATTTAGCTTGGAATATGTATTACAGGAATTTTTGTATGTTTTATTTGTTTTCCTTCATATTTATTAAAAGTTAAGTTGGTATTAGATATCTAATCTATGTCAAAATCCAACAATATTGTATCAAATAATTCCCTGTATGTCAAATCCTCATTCTCAGTTTAGTGGATCATGTTATGCAATTTTCAATGCTATTCAATCAGGATATTACCTTGAGGCTGACATTAGTCAAACTAAATCCAATTGATTGGTTCCTAAATCTGTGGCTATAAGATAGTTCTACCACTTTGTAATGGTTTGAGAAAAACTATACCCTCAGTCATATCTCACTATAAAACTATTCCCTGTGAATATGTATTGAATATAAATTTGGATATCTCTATGATGTATGTCATACTATGAAAACCATTCATAATTGATTTAGAATATTTTCAACAATTGTTAGCCAAATCAACCAGTGACTTGACTGCACCAATCAATATTGATTTAGAGATATCATTGTTTCATTGCAAGGTTTTCTACATCCAAAATATTTCTCAATTGCAAAAGATTTTAATTTCTTGGATTTGTTCAACTTCTAAAATTTTACAAAACCACTTACTTGACAGCTTCCACCATGATGTCTACTAGTAGCTCATCTTTGATCGGTTGACCCTTTTTGACAAATCTGGTGGCTAGACGACCCAATTTAGCTCGAGAAGTACTCTGTGTTTTACAATAAGACAATATTCTATGATATAAAAATAGACAATTGACACATTTGAACGCAAAATATCAAATATATCAGCATGCTCTGTATATTTATTTATGATCAATTTTTCAGATTTAAGATAATAGATTTCATGAATTCTTGTAATTTGATACAACTGTAATCTGAAATAAAAAAACACTGTTGCAAGACATTTTCAGAATCTGACCCAATTGCCTCGAATCCAGCATTTGTACGGAATGTTATACATCCAAAGTAAGGCAATTATATCTTGCTTTTGAATGTTCTATATGTGACATCATTATCATTGGAAGATCTTCTATGAACTGTCCAGGCTCAGCACGTTGTTACTGTAGGAGTGAGAAGAGTCTAACTAAAAAAAGAAGTTAACCACCATTACTAATTCACTTAAGATAATGCCTTGACATGCAAATGAATTAACCAATACTTACTTTTTGTGCCTTCCCCTTGGCACTCTTCTTGCTGCCACTCTTAGTCTCTGAGTCATCACCCTCTGTCATTCCAACACTCTTTTCATCATCAGCTGTGTACAAAGAAATAAAAACATTATTTATATATTTCTTGTTAAGTGAATAAATGACGAATATGCGCCAAACTTCATGTTTCAAAACATTTCAAGCAATTTAAAATGAAAAATCATTGATCTTGTGCTTCTTCTTTGTCTAGAGTAAAAACAAATTAATATATCACTTAAACATACATTTGAAGTTTTCTTAAACCTTTGTCATTATTCATCCTTATCATAAATCAGGAGATTTCATAAAGCCTGAATTTAGTGTTAACTATCTTACCGATAAAAAGACATGAAAATGATACAGGGTGTCCCAAGAGTGATGAGGACTCTCAGATTGGTGCTTTACAAACAGTTAGGAAATCAATATACAAACACTCTCACTTTGTTTGTAAAACGTAATCTGATGTTTGGTTCTGCATAATCATAGTCAATCAATCAAACTTAAAATTTACTAGGGAACAATCAAATTATTCCATTAAAACTAGTTAGTTCTATTACCTTTTTCCCTTAATTCGTCTGGTTTTCCAGTATTTAATAAATCCTTTGTAGGTGGAGAAACTTGAACTGTTAAACAGAAAACAATAAAACATGAAAATATATGCATTAAGTATTGGAGTAAAAATCTACATGTCGATAATAACTTCTTTCAACCTTACCTAAGGAGTTTTTCACATTTATTTGTATCAAGAATCTTGAGGCATTGATTCACAGAATATGGTGGGGTCTTTTCAACTGATACAATAAATTATATTGATTCACTCTTGGCAAAAATCTATACAGATTTCTCATATGAATGTAGATACAAAAAGTGGATAAACTCAACAGCATTCTCATATTCAAGCATGATTTATATGTTATTCCTATGTTATAATTCCTTACCATTGGCTGACTGTGCAGCTCCATCTTGTTGTAAGTTATCCAATGATATGGTCACCTTTGGTTTGGATACAGCAGGTGTGTCACCATCAACTGCGTCTGTTGGAGCAGATTCCTGCAAGGATCAAAGGTCAATGTTAGTTCATCAGAAATAGACAATCATTTAAAACATTTCAAATAACCCCTTCAATATCCTAATAGTTGGTTCCTGCAGGCTTTTTCAACAAGTAAAGTGTATCTCAACTAAGGCTTCCTATTAAGGTCTTTCCTTATGTATTATTAGTGCTTTATGTAAAGAAATGAGACTCATATGCAAAACCACAAACTTATGGTTTAAAAAAAGGAGTTGGTTCTAATACTTTCTAATACTTTCTAATACTTAAGCCTGCACATGTGATTTGTTATTTGTATATGTTGTGATGCCAAATAAAAACTAAACTAAACTAAACTTCTTTAAATGTTATATCTTTCACCATAAGGTAACCATAAAAGTGTTATAAGTCATACTATGGTCAAAGCAAACTGTGGTAATCTTAAAATAAAATGCTCCATTTTTTTCTGTGAAAGTTCAACACACTCCTTTAGTCAGTTAACGTAACAATTGGGATAAAGTAAGAAAGCAATCTCATAGTACTTACAGGTTGTGTTAGGTCTGGTGCTTCTATGACTTCCCCTGCCTTATATGCATCTATAGCTTCCCTCACAAGGACATCTACATCTAAAACTGATAGACCATGCTCTGAAAGAATACAAAGTGAAATAATGAAGAATTAATATTATATAATAACAACTTATACCTCTTACGGTTTCACAACACTAAGTCTGGTCCTGCCCCCTTTGAGGCAATAGTCCAAAACCGGCCCGTTGCTATGCCGAAACGGGAGACCTATTGTAAATTACAGTTTAAAATTAGGGTATTTATTACATGTTATGGCAAAATTAATATAGTGTGAATTTTGACAGACACATCAGCGTTCTTCAGGTCCAAACAAATTTAAGGAAATGATGATTTTTTAATATTTTAACAGAGACATTTGTGTTCAGGTCATTTCCGGTAGCTGACGCCATCATCTAAATCAACAATTGCATGTGAACAGGAAAACCCAACTCGTACTTTTTGAAAAGGCTCTAGCTCAAAAAAATGCCGGTTACCCCCCCCCCCCCCCCCCCCACCCCCATATATGAGCTGTTGAGTTAGTAGTCATGGCTTTCATCTTCAAGTTCAAACCAAATTTCAAGATACCAGTTTCCTATAACGTCGAGAAATATCCATTTTAAAATTGTGCATTTCATGTGTAAACCTATGGGAGATGTATTTGGTGGTGTGCAACCTTACATATATCAATATCATCTGTCTGGTTGAAAGAATAAAAATTTGAGGAAAAAGTAAAAAAGTACAAAACCGGTCAATTGTTATAAAATATTCACACATTTTGCAAACACAAAGTGACAATACCACCCAACCCAGATCAGTTGATTTTTTTCTGTTTGTGAGCAGACTTATATGCATAAACTTAACAAATTCAGCACTACCAACAGATCCTGCTACATAGGGTCATACTTGCATCCCAATTAATCACTCTGTACACTTACGTTTAGCTATGGCATTGGCTACTGTGGTTTTTCCAGAAAATGCTTTGCCAAGGAAGCAAGCTTTGACTGGAAACAAAGGCATTTCAGGTGCATCTGGAGGTGGCTGTAATATACAAAACAAAACATCATTTTTTTCTTATAAAAATGGTCTCAGAATTTAAGGGAGTGATTATATTCATTCAGTTTCAAATTGGCGAACATGTCTGCAGCAGCGAATGAATACAAGAGGAGCATGGGCGCGCAAAACGCTTCCAATGTGCAACATTGCCTAGTGTAAATCGTATGTGTGACGCTTGCATATGCCAAATAGCGCGCATACGCTTGGATTACTTTTGCACAAGGAGAGATAAAAACCGCATATTTCTCCCCAATTTGGAACTGATTAAACTATTGATGTATGAATCTCGCTTGACACTTTGTGAGATGCATTAACCTATCATTTGCCATGATAAGACTATACATTTCAATTTTCTAGGTAACAGCAACCCAATGCCAATGATTATATACATCGGTTCATCTGTAGTATAGACATGATGGAGCAGGTGTGTGATTCCGATGTGCTGGCATATATTATCATGTGATCAAAGAGGTACCCAAGTAATGGCGCATGAATGATACGTCTTTCACTGGAATACGCACTGATGTCACTTTCACATGTTTGACGGCAGGAAGTTCAGACAATGAAAGCTCTTTATGCACGGTTTAGTTTCACTTTATTTGTATGTAATCAGTCCTCAAAATACAGTTGAGAAAAAAATGCCAATAATCTAAAATCAAGGCCATCTACATTAACACTTAAAATTGCCCATCAGCTCCATTTCATGGAGCTTAAGCCAGCTCCTAACTCTCAGTAAATATGGCTTGTTTCAAGCACGGTATATAATAAATAAAGCTATATGACAATGGTTCTAAAAAAGTAAAAGTTTGAATGAGGCAAATTGTAATGGGATCAAACTTACTGTTGGTGGTGAGACAATACCGAAGAGTCTAGCTAAAACATGTCCTAGCACTGCATTGTTACCAGGAGGTCCTGGGATATCACAGTCATCAGAAGGTAACCATTCACCAACCATATTCTGAAAGAAATATAATAAACAATACAATATTATATTACAAGATGCTGTGAGGTATGTATAAATAAAGCCTGCAGGATACAAGATAATTATCAACCAAATACTGGTTGATACATAAATAGATGAATAAACATTGTAAATCATGAATTGCCAGTACCATGCATTATGTCAGAGGCATGGACATTCCATTCATTTTTCCATGGCTTTTGGATGATAAGGTTAATATACTGTAATTTACAACTAATACATTATACACAGCAATACACAACAAATGACAAAGATCTAATCCAATGTTTAAAATCATCCTATATTTGTCAATAAATGTATCTGTTAATCTTCTACTGACCTTATACTCCATAAAGTCTCCTTCATCTAATATTTTCTGTCTTTCTTCTTCTGTCAAGTCATTGTCTACTGGTGGTGCAGTACTGCCATCTGATTGAGGGACCTGTGCAAATAAATTCAATATGGATGTACAAGTTCATTGTAAGCAAAAACTATATTCGGCTCCCTTTAAGCTATACAAATTCACTTCTCGGATTTGAGGGATGTATATAATAATTGCAATATGGATGAACAAGTATTTGAAAGCAAAACTGTCACCTTTCTCCTCAAATATAAGTGCACATACCTTCAAAGCAATTAGGCTAAGTAATAAATACCCCTCATAATGTGTCATGCAACTAGATTGCTTGACAGGAATAATAAAGAAGTTCCTAAATAACACATTATTATAGAACAGTTTTTTCACATTATTTTTATCAAATTTGGTGAGTTCATCTTAAAATGTTTTCATGACAAATCACAATATTTCATTACTCAATTTTAAGACAAATATTGTAATACGTTCAAAGCCAAACTCTAAGTTACTCACCTCTGCTGCTTCATACAATGGCTGACCACTAGTAAAGAGAAGTTTCCATTCTCGCATTAATTTAGGAGGTAATAACCTAGTATTGAGAAAACATAAAGAAATGACAGTGATTATTCAGTATTTCTCAACTATTGTTTGACTAACAAAAAAAGGGTAAATATTGCTGCATTAAAAATCAACACTTTGCACAAAAGGTGGTAGGAAAACAAGCACATCTAGCAGAGTGTAAGTGTATGGTTACATGATGCAGTAACTCAAATTAGACTACGATGCTTTAAAGTGCTAGATGACCTGTTTCATCTAAAAGCTTAAGTTGTTAGCGAACAGAGTTTCAAGATAAATGTCAATAAAGTTGGTCTCATCCTGTAATGAGAATGATCTTAGAAATTCTACTTCTAAATTTGTGTCTAAAGAATCAAATTCTGGTTCTTCTTTAAGGATGTGTTAAGTTAAGGCTTAGCAAATGTGACCCATTACATCGTAACAGACTTGCAGAAAAGAACAAAAGAAGATGAGAAAAAATTAAGAAAAATAAAAGGAATTTATCACCTCTCAAGATTCACAAAATCTGTTTTTATGTTCAATTTCTATAAGTTAACACTAAAAATTAGGGTTATGACATGAAATTAAAATATAAATGTTCATTTTTGGAGACAACTAGTCTGTTTGATGGTCACAGATGCTTCTACAAATTACGTAAATAAATAATGTTTCACCATAACATTATTACAAACCAAATTAGTAAATACTTACTTTGCAGTCAGCTCTCTGTATTTGCCAACCTTACAGGTGAAATCAATAATGTCATTGAGTATATCGTAGCATGTATTGTAGCGTTTACGATACTTGGCTTCAGCTCTCTGATTTGCTATCTGATCATGGAGTTCTTTATCACGTCTTGTCTGCTCTATGTACTCTAGTTTAGCTAGTCGGGCCAACTCCTATGAAAGTGAAATTATAATAGTGAAAACATTTTTATCTCAAAGTCAGAGTACACTCAATAACAATAAACTGTCTTACAGAGAACAAATCCAATGAATTTATTTGAACATTAGTTCCATTTGGATGAAACCTCTTCCCAATAATGCATTGAAGAAATGCATATCACACAGATCTCTCTGGAAGGGTACTTCTTATACTATTCTTAAAAGTAACCATTTCCTTCCTACACAAAACCTGCTATGATAATAAAAGTTAATTGATCTTCGACTCATTTCAAAGGATTTGGCAGCTCCATTATTGAAATCAATTTGATCAATACCTTTTGCTTATAGAAGTGAAATATTTTAGACATCAGCTTTTCCATACCTACCGTCTTTTTTTCTTTTTTTCTTGTATTAAAAAACATCCGATTGGAACTTAATTCTTATTACTTACAGTATTCAGCATTAGTCCCTAATGTGAGCATCTAAAAATTGTCTCTGAGATCTTCTCACAAGAACTCTGACATTATACAACAAATAATACCTACTCCAACCTTGAAATTTACCCATATTTTTACCTTTTAAAATGTATTGATGATTTCTGCTCTTTCTGCTCTGAAGTTCTTGGAAATCTTGTGAGCATTTCTCTCCTATCTCCACATGGGCTTACAGTTACTTGAATGATAAACTTTTTTTTCTGGTAAAAAACACAGTATTTATAATCCATCACCCCTATGTTATAGCTTACCGCTTCCCTATCAAGTGCTTCCTGGAAGTCTTGTTGACGTCTCTCTTCATACTGCTGTTCCCTTGAGATTCTGTTCTGTTGAATTACAGCCTTCTCATGTCGCAGATGAAGCAATTGTGTTGCTATGCGCCGCTCTTGCTGTGATTGGCGCATCAGTCTTGTAACAAGCAACTCTTCACGTCTTGCTTCCTAAAAGAGTCGAATGAAAACATGCTGTCAGTGTTTGTCTGAAGCTTAATTACTCTATAAGAAAATGAATATCAATGTAAAAATGGGTATGCTTATGAATATGTTCAACATGAGTTCCCATTTTTGCTAAGGCCATATTGCTTTTAATTTTAATACCAATAATGCAAAATAAAATACTCCTGCACAAAGATAGATGTGAAGATTTATTAAATGAAAATTAAATATTGGGTGGTGTATAGCATTCATGAGTTATTTCCAATTGAAGCAGAAAATGAGATCAGAACATTTTTAAATGTTCTGATTTCATTTTCTGCTTCAATTGCCAAAAAAAGGTATAAGAAATATTTATGTGTGAAAATCAACATACTCAAAATCTCTGACTTCTTAGTTCATCAACAAATAATGCATATCACCTACCTCCTGTGCTTCATGTGATTTCAGCTGATCTACCAGCACCTTACGTCGTCTTTTCTCCCTCTCCTTCCTTGCAACCCCATCCTCCTGAAGACGTCTACGTATCTTACCAATGTACTCATCATTGGTAGCAGCTGTGGGTTTAGTAGCTGGATAAATTTCCGGCGCTTTCAAGACAGGGTTCTCAGTGTCAGGTTTCTGGTTAAGGTAAGCAGCAACTTCATCATCTGCTTCTCTAAAGTGTGAAAAACAAGAGTTGTTTAAAGGGCTTTTCTGAAAATTTCTCATGATTCACCAATAGTTGAGACATCAAAATTGCTGTGCTTCTTGGAAAAGGCGCAATATTTACCCAAAATGTTTATTAAAACACACACATACACATACAAAGTCTAAATCTTTAAAAAAAAAAGGTTTTAAGTTGATTGTTTAAAAATATTTGATTTTCAACATTCCTGGAGTAAAAAAATAATTAAACAAATTAGCCTTTAATTGTGAGGATTGGTCATATAGTAGCTTTGGGTTGGAATGTAAGGCATGTCCAATGCATGAGCCGCTGTATCTTCTCATAATTCAATACTTCACTTACTTGTCTTCCTCAGTATTAGCCAGACGACGAGCTAGTTGCTGCTCAAATGAGGAGATTTGCTTCTCTGTCTCATCAGCTTCTTTCTTCTTAGTCAACTCCTTCCTGAAAGCGATGGCTTTCAATGTCTTGTTGGGAGGGGGCTTTGGCATTTCTACAGTTGCAGCTCTGTGCGGATAAGTTATGAAAAGAATGTGATTTATTGGGATAGTGTATAAATACATGACCAATAAGCAAAGTATGGAATAGCTTATATATATAAACTCTGCTCTGAAGCTGATGGTAGAAGCTAAGAGATCTGCTGGGATTTTGGTACTGCTTTGTAGCACATCAATGGTATTGACAAATGCAAAAGGAGACACATTTATGCAGTTACATCTCATAACTTTTTCCTTCCTTTTTCCAGTATGTGATATCTGTGCATACTTGACAATGGATTGGACTAAATTTGTATGTATTCACTCAAAATGTTTGGTCCTTGTTTTAATGACATTCAAGAATAAATGCCATTTTTATCACATCTAATTTTGCTTAAAACACAGACTAAAATTCTAAAAAGCCACAATTTTGCATGGAGGTCTGCAACATTAGCATAAATACAATAACACAACATCACAATTTCTTCAGATATTTATGGTACTAAATACTACTATTATATTGGCTACATATAAATATCACAATATAAAGATCAACCAATCTTATACTACACATGAGGGTAACTTGCTTGATGGCAACTACATTTGACTTGCAACTTTATCCAGACATTACACAAGCAAGGAGATACAGTGGCAGAATACGTTGCTTGTTGATAAGCTTGTTTTACTTACAGATCCTCTGAAAATGAAAGCGAACGTTGGAATGGCCTGTGAAGCAACACAATATGTTATGAATGGAACCCAAATAAATAAATTATAAATATACAGATGGACCACACATGAACTGTGTTGCTTAGCATTGCCTCAATTTAATCAGCAACCAGCAATTTTACTCACCCTGCCTATATAGAGGATAAGAAATCCTCTCACTTTTCTAAAGGTTTTATGTTACTATAAAACTGGAAATGGTGTGGGGTGTGTGTGGGAGTGTTTGTTTGTTTGTAATCCCTAGGAACCATGTTAATTCAAAAAATAATAAAGATTTTCAAAATAAAAAAAGGTTAAATGTTGTACCATATTGGTGGTTTTGATTCTGGCAGTAGCCAGGGACTGAGTTTTAAGCGTGCGAGAGATATCACGCTACTGCGCGCCATAAACTGTCTGTAAATCGCACGCCTTGTGAAGTTGTGATTATCTAAAGCTTATTAATCTGATCCCTCCACACGATTGACAGATCATGCAAGAGTGCTCTCTTTGACAGCTTTTCTATAAAAATGAAGCAGGCAAAGTTGCCCAAAATTCTCACAACAAATTTTAAGCCCAGCATTGTAAAAAAGATCGAAAAAGTCCCTGAGTAGCTTGTCACTGTTTCCCTCCACATTTACCTTTTACATGATACCCAATCAATTAAATGCATGGTAAGTGAGGTAAGAAAGAGTGATGTGATTGGTTGGGCCAGTGGCTGGCCATATGATCTTAAGAAAACCAAGAATAGTTGTTAGCCCTTGTTTACTTAGCAGATGTCAATCCACGGTACTGGGCACAAATTCAGTGTCAAATGCATTTTATCTTAGTAAACGTGTAATGCTACAGAACCGTTCCATTCCTCTACTTCCCATTTTCTACCATAATTCTCAGTCAAAATATTTATCTCATACACTTACTTAATCCTAGCTGTCATATCTGTCCTATCCCTCCTCAATTGTGCCGCTTTCTCCAGCTCACGTTGTCTCATCTGTTGTTGCCATTGGCGTTGCTGTTCCTCCATCTCAAATTTGGTGCGGAATTCCACGTCCAGGTGCTGGCGTTTTCGCTCACGGAATCTCTCCACTAGCTGGTCCAGGTTCAAGTCTGTTTGCCTTGGTGTCAGTACTTTTAATCGCTGTTTCGAATTAAGAATTTTTGACAAATTTGTATTATAGATTTCTTACAAAACAACTGAAAGTCAGAAAGTGTAGTAATTTTATTAAGGGAAGTGAGCAATGGCATCAAGAATATTAAGGTAGCGATATCGGCTATTACACCACTGCAGAAAAACAACTATTGTACCAGATGAATAATGTCTATACTTTTTATTTTGAGACCACATTAAAGACAAGTCTTTGCTCTACCTATTTGAGAACTTTCGGAGTAATTTGGATATTTCTTATGTTTTTCTTTATTTTTTTGAAAATTCCCTAAATTTTTGGACATTTGAATATTTTCAGCCAAGTAGGAAACTGCTATGGGTCTGTGACTTTGGGGGATGGTTAATAAGCATATTACCTAAATTCTCTCGCCAGTTTTTGTGAATAAAGTGTTTACTTTTTGAGAAAATTATTTTTTTAGGGATTTTCTAAAGGCAAAAGTTCAAATTGACACAAAATATACTAGTAACACTTTAATGGAAAAAGCTGGCGAGAGAATCTTCTAAATTGAATTACCTTTTATATGACACCTTGTTTGTTGAAATAGGAGCTATACTTCTCTTTAAAAATATTCACAAAGTTTGACTATTTAGCGTTTCTAGAAAAAATACAATTTTTGTGTTAAAAGTACTAACATTCCCACTCCATTCAATCCATGTTATGACTGTAAATGTGGATAAAATTACATTGAAAATTGTGCTTTGGTATTTTGGAAAAAACATAATAAAAAACAAGTTCATCCTCAGGATACAAAGGGTTAAAAAAATAATTTATAAATAGAGTGTGTTTTGAGAAAAGAAGCAATTTTGGGGAATTTGGCAACGTGCCAAAACCTACCACACAGTAAGTCTATGGGGTTTTTTGAAGACAAAAAATTGTCATGTGAGTTTATTTTGTCAATATACACATCCTGCATAATTTTGAAGCAAATCTGAGCATGACGCCGTAGCCGATACCTTAATCCAAAGATTGGCTTAAAATCTTCTTGGAACCAGTTAAAACTCTTGGAGCCAGTTCAAAAAAATGTGGAACCAGTTAACATTTTTGGAACCAGTGAATGCATGTTCCTGAATTTCAGGGTATAGTCAGACTACCTGACATTCATTTGATGAAATACTGATACTGACTCTGACTAACTTGAACTAAGTCACCTAGCCTATTAATTAATACAGTAACTGAGTAACACCTTCCACCATAATGTGATTACTTAACAGATATAATAATTACCTCCTTATACGGTCCCCTTTCCATGCTCTCTAACTTGACAGGTGCCCTCGGCCTCATCGTCTCCATAGCCACACCTGTCAAGTCTGCCTTCTTCTTGTTATTCAGATTAATGTACAGCTGGTACATAAGACGGGTGGCCACACCTGGTTTCTGTGTCATGATATCCCTGGCCGTGTTGGTATCAAAGGGTACCTCAAGGAGGTGAAGCGTAGGCTCCAAGCGGGTGAAATTGTTGAGTTTGGAGTCTGCCGTCCTGCAATGGAATATATTCAATCACCATTAATAAACAAATCTGATTAGGTTTGTACAAATTTGGAAATAGATTGTGCCGTTCATAGCTTATTGGTGCTATACTGCTATTGGTTTGGGCTTACTTAAATGGTGTTGAAAAATATGGCTACACTTTGTTGTGCTTAAAATAAAACTTTTGCCTGTGTGATGACACAAAGAATACATGACAAAAACAATTTCGTTCTCTATATGTTGCAATATCTATTAATTCATTGACCCTGGTTAATGTTACATGTCACAAAGGCCACCTTTTTCACCAAAGGAGAAATATTGTGTTTAAGGGTAAGTCGGTATATGAATGATGCAGCTGTTGTGCTAGTCAGTGTGTTAGTGTCCACTTTTGTCTGCCCGATTCTACATTGATTAGTAGTCAAACTAATTATTTTATTACTAAAGGCATTTCACTAACGTCTTTGCTTGGCCAGGAATATCGATGGTGGCATAATATCACATGCGTCAGTAATAATTATTTGGGAGCAGATTTGTTTCTCAATCAGTGTGCATGTTTAGGACTTCCGAAAGTACTGTTGTACTACACTTTACTAGTCGAGGTACATAGTCGCAGTCGCGACTAGCGCCAATAGTCGCAACCCCGGCTAATGGCAACCAGGTCGTGCAAGCCTAGTCTAGACAATGTTTATCTTACTTGTTCTGTGAAAATGATTCAAAATCATCTTGAAGTTGATGTTTCTTGAGCACTTCACCAATGAGAAAGCCAGTGGAAAACTGATCAGCAAAATTTGATGGTTCTGTTTGAAAAAACACAAATATAATGCTTTAAAAATAGAAATACAATAGAAATAAATTTAGAAAACCCCATACTTTAAGGAATACATTTTATAAATTCTAATGTGAATTTGATGCATACCTGGGACCTTATAATCAGGGATGTACTTTCGCGACATCCTGCGAGAATCCAAATGGATTCTCGCAGAATATTTTTGTGAGAATCCTTTTTACTGAATTTAAATTCCGCATTTTAAACATTTATTGTACTATTGTATACTTACAAAATAATAGTACACAAATTGAATCAAACACTTCTTAAGTTTACACACAAGTTAACATGTCATCTTTAATGTGTATCTTTTTCTTTTCTTTCAGGTAACTAACAATATATCTGCACAGCAGATTTCAAAAACCAACTAAGAACAATCATCATTTTAATTTCAACTTGAACAGTTTAGAGTCAAATACCAGTCATCTAAGGTCCTGTTTTGAACTTAGAAAAAAGAAGAAAACAAGTTTTAAAAAAAAGAAGTAATTTTTGTTGTGTTTTTTTTGCGAGAATCAGAATCCACCTGGATTCATGCGGAAGTGATTTTACGCGAATCGTCACGCGAATCGATTTTCGCGGAGAAAGTACATCCCTGATACTGATAATGAAACGGGACACAGTTTTGCTCTGTAGACTTGCACTGTGCAGTCAGGCCTAGTGTATTGTTCATTTACACAGTAGCCCACTTGAGCATAGTGGGGAAATTAGCTTATTTAAAAGCAGATACATTACTCAAAAACATGATCAAATCATTATAAATGTTTAATGATTTAAGTCGTGACGTCAGTCTAGCATTATTTACGTCAAAACAAACCGTGAGATTGCGCCTGCGTTTAATCAGCTGAGTAGTTTTGTTTGTAAACAAACCGTATTTCATGAATTCCAAAATGCGTAAGTCAAAGAAAAAAGGCTAGACAAGAGTACATTGTGATTTTACATGTCATTGTTATAATTAATTTCAAGATTACCAATAATATGAAAAGATTGAAGTTATAATAAAAACAAATAATTGTCGATCATAGCTCAGTCATCACAATTTTATCAGGGTCCCATGCACCTATTGTGTAGTGTAGCGCAATGGCTGGTGTGCCTGTTGTTTTAGAATGCAAAGAATCGTAAGACCGAGTTCAATATTTGGATCGTGAGCGCTCAGATCATGACGCTATGATCAACAATTTTTTGTTTTGATTATAGGTCAGCCTGGAGTGATTTCACATGCTGTTTGCTGATGTAAACAACAGTCGCTTACACAGCCTCACACGATCTAGGAACGATCTTGTGTACGGTTGAGTACAGGCTAGATTTCGGGTATTCGGGTACCTAATTTGGTACCCGGAATAGTGGGCGGGTATAAGTCACAGCCTTACTTGAAATGGTACCATCGACCAGAATATTTGCCCGTATGGGATTCATCTGCATAGGCCTACTCATGTTATCATATTGATACACATACAGGTTGGCCCGGGTGACGTCACATGCCGTTTGCTGATGTAAACAATAGTTGCTTTTAAACACGGCCACCCGGTCACTAGGAACGATCTTGTGAATGGTGGAGTAGAGAGTAGAAATGGATGTGTTAAAAAGTTTTGTTGTCAACGGCAAATGACAAAAATACCAGGATGACCAGGGCGACCCAAGGGAGTGTTCATAATACTTTCGTGGAGGGAGGGAAAAAATTAGGGGGCGATCAACAACAAAAAAGGTCCTTAAAAGGTCCTTGTTGGAGGGTAAAAAAAAAAGGTGGTTAAAAGTAGACGGATGAACATTTTTCGTGCACTATGCGCGCATGTGTCACCAAAAGACAAATTTTTTTTGGTACAAACTTGTTTAGAGCCATAATGTACTGAAATCATGTAGCAAATAATTAGTGTAAAGTAAAAAAAATTCCCCGCTACGCGCGCATTTCGGTAGTCGGAAAAATCTTGTCGGCTCACTTTCATTTCTTGCCCTCTCCCCAATATCAAAATCCTAGCTATGCCACTGATGAAGAGGATTCAGAGGAATCTGAATCTGATTGAATACTTCGCAACATTCCTTTTCGGAATCATACGTGAAGGGCAGGGGGCTTAAATACACAGGACGTGTTAACTATGCAACCCCTGCCCTGTGACGTAGGACTGATGTGTGTACAGCCACAGACCGGGATGATCCCCTACTCTTTATGAAGGAGTCTGTTGATCTTTTAATTTTAATGTGCTCAGATTTGGCTCTTCCGATGCACGAGACCACCATTTCTATGTAACTTCTAATCTGAACCACGAGGCAATTGACTGAGACTAAGTACCTTGCCCAAGGATACAAACATGTTGGCCGTTGCGGGGTTCGAACTCACAACCTTTGTATTGTGAGACCTGCGATCTATCCACTAAACCACACAGGAAGAAGAGGATGACATACATGTAGCCTGTAGGGCCTACAATGTTGTGTACCGTGCAGCGACCACGAGTGTCGGGAAGGATTGTAAAGAAGAAGACCTAGGCCTACACAGATTTTGTTTGACTTTTCAATTGTGTTATATAATATATCTAAGTTTGTGTATACCTAGCAAGTTTTCACATTTTGTTTACATTACAGTTGTCGTTGAAAGTCCGAAAATAGATCACTAGGGTGAAACATTTTTGCGAATTTTGAAATTATGACTAGGCTAGGAACGATATTGCATATTCATCAATCATAATCATATTGACTTGAGTAGAGCGTACAAACTGATTTGATAAATAGTTTTGCTTTGTTGTCAACAGCAAAGGGGGATCTCCGGGGTGCGATTTTTTTTTTACTAGTGCTAGTAAACATTTGTAGCCTAAGTATCAGTATGCCGGTCTCACAGGTAAAACTTTGATTTGTTTTTGTTTTTTGAAAAATCATTTTATTCAGTGAGTTTTGCTTCAGGCCTAGGCCTATTCCGTATTAAAACGAAATAAATACATTTTACAAAAGTTTACTAGTAAAAAATAAATCGCCTCCGGGGTCGCCTACAAAAGAACAACAATGCCGGCCTAGGCTAGGCTGTTTTATTATTTATTTAAAAACAATAATAAAAAATAAGCTTACCAACTTTCTGCGACAGGTCCAGCTCAGAATTGAGCCATCTACATAGTATTTCCGTCATGATAAAATCACGCACTCGCTATAAAGGAGCATGCACTTCTCTCAATGCTGATTGCCCCTTCCTTTTTATTGTCGTATATCAAATTATGTCAAATTAAACATTTTTTTGCGTGTCAACAACGACCACAAACAACCTATTTTCGGGTTTTGCTGATCTTGGCAACCATTCGTGTGTTGTAGCATCAAAAACTATTCTCCAGTAAGTGAACTGACTCCGTCCGACCTGTCTGTCAAGGGGAGACGGAATTGAAAGGTTATCGTAATTAATATGTTTAGAAATTTAAAGATGTGGAGGATATTAGGCTACATAGTATTAATCATTCTGCAATAAATCCATTTATGGAATAAATAGACAAATTTGAGTATACTATTATACACTTCATATCTGAAAAATATCTCGATTGCTTTAATGAAGGCCTTGTGTATTATATAGAGCTCAAAATGAGAAGGTCTCTAAACTTAATCAATCTTATAAAATACTTCATTATTTTTGTTCCGCAAAGCCGTTCTTCATGCTTACTCGACTCGCTCGTCCGACTTAATAACAAGACAAGACCGTAACACCTTTTAGTTGAAGTCCTTTCCTTTTTAAAAATACAAAACAAACGTATCTGATATCAAACATAACCTTGATCCCGCCATATATATAGCTTTAATTTGTTACTCTCTCTTCTCTGTAAGGATGTAACCTTTGAGAATGCAAAAGTAATTGAAGCTGCCAGGTGAGGCCTGGGGACGATCTCCAGCCCTCCAACGAGTCGTGTAGGTTGAGATTGGCACTGTCGGTTCATTTAACAAGGAGAATCATACAGAATTATGACAGTCAAAAATGTGCCCCCACCCCCATCCTCACCCCACAAAAAAGGTTTTTTTAGAAATATCTCAATCATGGCAAAATTTATACATGCATTTTTTTAGTTGGTTGAGAAATGCAGGTTTACTTTTACCCCTCTACTCCCCAATTGAAAAACCTAGCTACGCCTCTGCTTCGACACAAACTTAAAGCTGTTTTCAACAACGTTGGTGATATTTATGTTTTAACCTGATGGTTGCATGCATGGTATTGGTCATACAATATGTTTTATCTACTGAGATACCTGTATGATCAACCAAAAATTCAACAGTGATATAAATTACTTTTTATAACAATAAAATCAAAAACAACTATGACCTTTCCATCCATCCATGTACATGAAGGCGTTTTGAAAGAACAATCATTCAAGGTCTCTTACAGTCACTATTTGCCAGTTTTTGCCAAAAAGTGATTTTATCATGTTTATGCCGTTTAGTGTTAGGAAGCTTGTGTCAACTGAACAGAGAGCATACCAATTCAAGAAAGATACGAGGGTCATTCAAATAAGTTCTACCCCTACCTCATAACTTTGCTATTATACAAGCCAGTCGTATGAAATATTCTACAATTAAAGCTTGGAATCGCAGCTACAAAATCATAGTAGATTGGTTTAAATACTAATTTTACTTTTCTAGATATGCAGTAAAAACTAAACTTCCATTTAGTGCGACGTAAACGGGTAAAACTAAACAGCCAAATGTCTCCTAATTCATTAGGCCAATTATAAGAGACAAAATGTACCTATCGGTCAATTACAATCGTTCTAAGATACAAATATCTCTTGAACAGACTTTAAACAATACAAGTGACTGATTTATTGGCGGAAAATGCCCTCTCGTTAGCTAGAACCAGACCAGGACAGCCATTAATTTTAACCCGACCCTAGAGAACCGCTGAAAAAGTCATTATTTGCTTTTCATAGGAGCTAAGAGATCTTCATTGTACAGGACTAAATGGATGTATTTAAAGTCTCTCGAAGATATATGTTTCTATCACTGACGACCTGATTAACTATTCTAAATGTTCCATATAAGGAAAACTGATAGAGTTACTATCATGTTAAGATTTAACATTCGAGGCATCACTGTTGCTTGACTTGTAACAAAGAACAATTGACTGAATATCAGTATTCCAGTATGATAAAGGCGTGTCAATACATTCGAGTTGATATTATAACAAAGGTTAATACTTGCTACAATCTGATTTATACATGATATTAGCATTATATTCAGATCATCCTTTGTTTTCTGTTTTCAGTAATAATAAATCGGGCGGTTATACCTAATCATACAATACGGAGAGAAAACGAAAACACAGTCATGTATTTATCTTTAGGGTAATTTTCTGTGTCTGTTGTCCAAAATCTCTCTCTGGCTTTGATTGCATCATGACAAAAGTGAAATAGGTATCAATTAGCATTTACTATACATGTGTATAGCTATGATTCAAATCTATAATCATGACAAATGTCATGAGGCTGACATTCATATTAGCGATTTTATGAGTGAGAGGTAGAACTTATTGAATGACCCTCGTAGTTGTTGGAACACTGAGCTCATTTCTCTGGTGTTTGTTTCAAGCACTGTTTATTATGCCGCATAAAACCTTATAGACCTTGAACTGTCTATCCCCCTCCATCACCTATCACTGGTTTTTATCTACCCAACGATTGATGATAATGGTTAGAGCAACATTGGATAGGGTTGATTTTAATAATGTCCTCAAATGTTTAAACCATTTTATTGTGGAGGTTCTTAGCCTTATTTTAACAATAGCGACATTTCGAAGTAAAAAACCAATTAAAATCTATCATTAATAAAAAACAATTAAAATATATCATTAATTTGTCTAAAACCACCTGTCAAAGATAATATAATTATTGATTTGTATGAGGGTCATTCAATAAGTTCGACCTCATAACTTTGCTAATAATAAGCCAACCTGGAAATTTTCCACAATTTTACCTTTGATCTCAGCAAAAACTTCATAATAAATTGGTCCAAGTACTGAATATATTTTTCTGGAGATGCAGTGGAAACCAAATGCCCATTTAGTATAATAATGGAACGGCAAAAGAACTAAACACTACAACAACAAAAAACGTAATAAGTGCTGATAAGTGCTCGTAAGTGCTGATAACGTAAGCCAATTCTAAGAAACTTAACGTTATCGATCAATTATAAAATTATAACCTTTCAAAGTTCAGCTAAAACATAAACAGACTACAAACAATAGAAAATTACTGATTTGTTGGACAGAATATGCCCTTAGTTTAGTTTGGACCAGTTCAGTAAAACTATTAAGTTCAAAGCTCTCCTTATGGAACTGCAAAACTCATATTTGCTTTTTATAGGAACTGAGAGAGCTTGAATAAGGCCAATTCAGGGGTATTCTATCTCTCCAAGAGATGATTGTTTACTTTTGACTATCGGAATGACTATCTAAAGGTTGCATGATAGTTGTTTGGCTGATATTTATATTAGTAAAGTTATGAGGAACGAGGTAGAACTTATTGAATGACCCTCATAGTAAATTAAAGTATAGGTTTTATCATAATTATTCACTGTGATAATTATTGTTGAACTATTTAGACAATTTTATTGGTTTTCTAGATGCAACCTACAATGAACAAGACAAGAAAATATGCAGAACACAATGAAATGATGAAACAATGCACACTTTATTTATTATTATCTAAAGAAATTTAACATAACATTTCATATTACACATTGTTAAATAGCATTTATACAGTAGCAGCATTTATGCATAACATCCTACATTTGCTCTTTACATTATTTTAGCTCTTTAAATCACAGTTTACATTCCATGAAAGAACTGAATTATTAGATGTAACTAATATATTTGACTTTCTATCATCACAATATTACAGGGGTGTCTATTCTTCCAGAAAAAGTAACTTATTCCCCGGTGCTACCATCATCTAAACAAATCCATCCCCAAATTCAATGCTACAGCTACCACCCAACTGACCTATATAAATCAACCATTTGAACATTATAAATTATATTTTGTCTGTTCAAATGAGTCAGATGACATACAATTTGATACAAATAATCAAATACTCTACCAAATACAAGTTTTCAAATATAAAACTTCTTTCCCAAACGAGTAACATAATTCCCAGGGGCTTGCGTGAGAAGAATGAACATTCGGGGGACCTGGAGTCCTGTAAGTTGTAGTCCTATTAATTTTCTAACAAAATCAACAATGAATTAGGCATACCACTTAAAATATGTTTTGCCCCTCAAAACCAGCATGCAGGAGCTTCAAAAACCTAAATGCAGGAGCTCCGGATGGGGCTCTGCCCCTGCACACATCTTTCAATTACTTTAGGGTCATTTGGGTGTCCCCCCCCCCCCCCCCCCCACCCCACACACACACACGTAAAGATCCTGTGCATGCCACTGATTATTCCTCAGCATTTGCAGCAGATAACGGAATAGACACCCCTGCAATATTATTTTGTCAATTTGTTTCACTTGCATTGAGAGCAAAAGAGGTGTTTTTAACCAATTCAGACAATCCCTCATCATATCCAAAACATTACATGACAATTAGAACATTTATAGGATGCCACACCTTTTCCTGCCCATACCTAACACCAGTCAAGGTGGCATCAAGGCAACAGAATGCCTGTCTAACCACTCCATAGGATGCTTGCATGACCTAAGTTATTAGTTCAAATCATATTCCATGGAGAACAGTTATATTGTGAGATAAGCTTTTACGACGGGTATTCATAGTATAAGTTAAAAGTTTAACGGGTTCGCCGTCGGACAAGTTTTAATCTGTCAAGCTTTCGTCAGGATTAGCTCTGACTTCTTCAGGACCAAATTATTATAAATATTAAACAAAACATAGAGATTGCCACTTCTCTTGTTATCATCAATTGGGCTGCCCCTTGCCCGATGATTTGAGAGTAGGTGCCCTTTCCTACTTGTGAAAGAATGGGTGGCTCTGAAAAGAGCCGTTCAGATGGATTGCCGCTTCCACTGAACACGTAGGTTGCCCTTTCCTACTTGTGAAAGAATTGGTGGCTCTGAAAAGAGCCGTTCAGATGGATTGCCGCTTCCACTGAACACGAAGGTTGCCACTGGCCTACTATATATAAATTTGGTTCTAATAGAACCTCCAAAGGACTGCCCCTTGACCAATGGAAATACGTAGAGACTGCCCCTTGTCTACTACAGACTACAAAAGTCTAATGCACAGTAGTGCGGTCACTGATCTGTAAAGATCGTTTGACGCTGTAACGAACTTGAGCAGGGAACAGTTATAGCTATCACCTGTTCAACTGGTATTGTTGTGTCCATGCATGTCTTCTGGAGGATGATTTGAACTTTAAGACCTTCTGTATAAAGCGCCATATTTGTAGTCAAAATCAAGCGCCATATTTGTTGTAGTCAAAATCAAAATCAGATCAATTTTACATTCAAGACAATTTCTAAAAATAACAGAAAATAAAAAGGTTTAATGATAAAAAGGTCTTAAAATAATTAATAAATACATTTCTTGTCTTAAAAATTTAACTAGAATTTTTCAGTATTTAAAATAAATCTGCATATATATGATGTGATGCCATAAATATATGCATATATGGAAACAGTTCAAGTCACCCCTCTGCAAGCATTTATGGGCTATATAAGTATATACTCTGCCCAGTCATTATGGAGCAACTGTTTTAACATGAACATGACCAATTTGAGTCTTTATAGCACATGTTTATAATTGATGTGTTTGTGGCACAACCCTCAGTGGGGCGACTTGACTTGTTTCAACATAATATTATTAGAATATGTATAAATATTATATTGTACATGATTTAAATATCAATAAAATATTAAGCCCTACATGTATCATTAGTTTCTTTGTGTTCAATCAATCATACAATTTGTATAGCCACAGGAAAAGGATGCAGTTGTCTCTCAAAGCAAAAGTTGATATCTTAATATCAACATAAGGAGCATTTTGATTGCTTCAAAATGACCCCATTGTAGTTAAGATTGGATACTGATTTCTGATTTTATGAAGAAAAATTACTATCTTTCCATGTCTAATTCCATTAATATCTCAAAATGCATTTTATTAACAACTGCACCCTTTTGTTGTGACAGTACATATTTAGTTTAATAACTGGTTCATGTAGATGTTCAAACATTGATATAAATAATTATCATGGTGCTTATATAATGTAAATTTATCAAGAAACTTGCCTTCATACGGTATGCACAAACCAGTCAAAAACTAGCCGCCAAGGGTGCAGAAGCCCATGCTGCATTTTATCATAATACATTTTTTTCTTCATAAAATGTAGATTTTATGATACTAATTACTAAGTTGTTGATGTCTTTTGATATATTAAGAACCCCATCCCATGGAAAAATGAAATACCCCTAAAAGGAGAACAGATTTGATCACAATCCATTGCTGACGCACCATAGATATTACAATATGATAATGCTACAATGGGCATAATATGCCATACACACAGAGCTCTATAAATAAACATGAGTGTGCACATACAGGGTGAGTAAAAAAAACCTGTTTAGTGGAAAGAAGCCATCTTGTTTTAAAAACCAAGTTGAAGTTTGAATTTTTTAAACGTTATAAGAATACCTTATTTGTTACTAAATTTGTGTGAAAAATGGAAGTCAATATCATTTTATTGTTTGCCTTTGGTGAACCTTTTTACCAGTGCGTGCACCCATTTCACACGTTTGTCCACGAGATACCCAAAATATGCGTCAGATTGCAAAATGTGTCTCTCATTCAAATTTGGAAACTTGAGTAAATTTGTGATGTTATTGGAATTTGATGCATCCTTTCTTGTTTACATGTGAGTTAGCATAATCAATTTACCATACACATGCTATGAAAATTTAATAATAAGAAACTGACATTTTCCAAATTTTTGTTGGCAGGATATTCAAATATGAAAATGCAATGTGTACCATTTCAATTGAAAATCACTGTGCTCGTGGACAAACAGGTAAATGTGGTTGTGCAGCAAAGAGGGTCACCAATGACATACAAAAAATGCGATCGGATTAAATACGTTATTCTTGCAACATTTAAACAGTTTTTAAATTAATTTTGGTTTTGAAAACAAAATGGCTTCTTTCCACTAATAAAGGGTTTTTTGACTCACCCTGTAGCTGTGCCGATAAAAAGAGTACATCGCTATAACACAAGCGGGCAAATCAGTGACATTCAAAACACCTCAAGTCTCAATGGTAAAGTTTTGTTGATGTAATGTACTAAAGCTGCAAGAATAGTGCTGCCAAAATGCCTTATTCTCGTGTCATTTGGTGTTGCTACAACAGGAGGAGAGTGAGGATGTACTGTTGTGACTTTTTAGTGAGTAGTGCAACCTAGGAAATATGCCGAATGGATAGCCATAGGGTTATTTCACATTAGTCATATCAATCTGCAATCAAACACGCGGCAGATAGTTTGACTGTTTGATATTGATAACATAGTAAACCTTTAAGAATCTTTTTTTCCTCGGAAAAGTGTCAGACTTTACTCTGAGCAAGATTAAATCATCAATTTCCAGAAAGAACATAAGTGGAATGCATAAATAAACAACTTCTATTCAAAGCTGTATATCGGCATTCAACCCTAAATTGTCAAAAGAAAATACACTCTTTTATCAAATGCATTTGGTAGAAATACTTTCTTATTTTTTGCCCTCTTCCGTAATGGGGAACGTGCCTCCAATGCACACATGATTGTAACATTATCCGTGTAGGGAATGCACACTCTTGGTTATATCAAGGCAATGCCTTGTTCATAACAAAGTAAACCCACGTCTGACACAGTGGCGGCACCAGCCTTATAATTTTTTGGGGGCAAATAGGGGGCAAGATTATTTTTTCGCGTGCAAATTTGTTGTGCCATTTTACACTTAAATGGTCAAATTTGGTCTAATACTAACTAATTTGGTATGAAAATGCGCGCTTGCGCACAAAATTAAGCTGTTTTATGCTAAAATTGTCAACATTTGGTCTAATTAAACCTAATTTAGTAAGATTATGTGCGCACAGCGCGGAAAAAATGTTTATGTTTAAATTGACTATTTTTTTCTTATTTTTACTAAATTGATTTTTTTTTTTTTTTAGGGGGGGGGGGGGGGCAATGCCCTCCATGCCTCCCCCTGTGGTGCCGCCACTGGTCTGACAGCCATTTTCTTCTGTTTGGTAATTTATGTTTTTAAATGTCTTTGCGTTTTATGAAAGCAAGTGTATTGAGCATCACCGGTAAAAAATCTAATATCTGGGTTATTTACGTTTATGAAATATGGTAGTTTAAAGATATCATGTGCAAAATTGACTTGTCACAAGTGGTAGACTATGGACATGAAATACAGCGCCTCCAAGTGACAGCTTTCTAATCATCCATGACTGAATTTTCCAACCAGCAGTTAGGCCAATAATAAAATATTGATTGGTTGTCCTCGACATTCCTATCTTATTTTACGTCAGTTCTATAACCTCGCTGGCCTTATTCATAGTCAAATTACCCGCTAATGCACATACCCTGAGACGATACCTGTATTGTGCAGGGCGCCGGATTGGACATACCGATTGAGCAGTGTGCAATGAAAGCATTCATGTGTAGTTTAGCGTGTGATTATGCTAAGTTGACGTGAGTTCAAACGCCAACTATTAGCCGTTGATAAAGCGTCGATTGGGAAATGTGTTGAAATTCATTTGTTGTTGTATTAGTGTGTTTCGTTATTGACATCATTGTTCACCGGCCTATGGTGAGCGTGTGAACTCACTAAAACTGTTTTAGATATGACCAAATATAAGGACTGACCGTGGACAACTAAATTATTTATATTTTGGGACTTACGGGAGCATTGATATTAGACGATTTATAGAATCAATTTCAATAAGTAAGCTATCAAAATATTCCTTGATATATAAATCATTATTATGAACGGAAATCATTCTCTGGAATGCACAAATTACAGAGAAATCTTGAAATGAAAGTTGCAAACATTTTTTAATTTTTGTTGAATTTTTGAATTTTTTTGCGACACATTAATTTTCACTCATCTGTATCGATCTGTTATGTTGCAGGGGAATGGCATGTGGCTCTCATCTCATCCATAATAGGAGTTTGACTAATATTCATTACATCCATACCATTAAACAACAACTTTGATATGTCAATTTTCTAATATATTGACTCCCAATAGTTAGCTTTAAACAATTGACATCAGAGCAAGCGACCATTGATGTTTAGCTGAGGTTCGATTCCTATTGTTCAGCTGGTCGCTAGTGGGCGCTGCATTTGATGTCCGTTATATGCTTGCGGTAGCACTTGTGTTGTCCACAGATGTCTCCAAGATTCTCTCAATTCTCTCTCAAAGAAGTCATACCTGGTCAAAATACTTGATTTTACCAACTCCTATTTTGTGCTTATTGATTATTAATAAAAGACAAAAACGTTGTCTAAAAGTGCTATTTTTCATGTCTTTGATACCTGTTCAGAAATGTTTAGTCAAATGGACTAAAATAAGAAGGTTACTGTGGACAAACCGATTTTGTACATGTTATCTCTAACATTCTATATTTCATATACGAAACGATCCAAGTCTTAGATTTGTGGCAAGTAATGCTTTTTACCAAATGTTATAAGTAAGTAGCTAAAAATGGCATGCAAAAATGGGTAAGCTTTTTTTTTTACAACCCTAAATTACTTAATGTGCTATAAAATTGCATTAATTACAAGTAACATTGCATATTTCACAAAATGTCATAGATAGTTTTGCATTGGTCAAAAAGTTATTAAAACAAATATTCTAAATTAAATTATGAAAATGGAAGCTCTTTTTGTTCACTTGCTTCATCTATGCAAATATTGCATGACCTTGAGTTTTCCTTATTAAAGTATACAGTTATTAGATAAAAAATGGCTTCCTTGAATCTTCACTTTATACAGTAGTTGTGTCATTTTGTCGAAGCATCATACTTTGATGTTTCAATCAATCATATGTATAACCTCATAAACTTCCAGGGCTAAATTTCCATTTTTTCTCCTTTTCAATCCACTTCCCATTTGAATAAGTAAATTCTGGGAGAATAACTTACATTCTAAAAAGGAAACAGTGTATTCAAACAGCAAGGAAGATAATCTATATGGTGTACTCCTTCATCATTAGTCAGTCATTACAAAACCGTAATTTTGAATCAGGGAACTTGTTCCAAATACTAAAAATGATGAGCAAAAACATTGAAAAAGAAAAGAAAAATGTGACATAATAAAATAAAAAAGCTAAAAAGACAGCCTGACAATTTAAGGTCTTTGGGACCAACAAGAAAGTTTGCAATCACTCAGAGCCACCTGTGGGAAGGGATAATTTGTTTTGGCAAAATCCTTACAGTCATCAGTTGAGCTATGGGAACTTTGGAAATGCATTTGCAGCTAAACAGTAGCCTTAACCTTTGGTAGAGACAATCTGATATGTTCCATCATTCATCTTCCCGTCTCACAGTCTGGTGTGAATGATTCATCATATTTGCCTGATTGGTAAAAGTCACAAAAGTTATATACTGTTAACCACCCAATAACATAACAATTAATGGTCATAAAGTTGTGTATAGATTGCAAGTCAATTGTGTTTTGTCTTTATATCATTCACACATGGGTGGTGTGGCAATGTTATTATACTGCCTTAAATGAACCGTTGGGGATATTGGTAATTCCTGGAGCACAAAAGCTATTCGATTCAGATCTGGACAATATGCATTTATTTGAATACATTTTAAAACTGCATCATATTTCATAAAGTTCATCAATCCTGGACAATTTAAAATCTTTGGCGGTAAACATTGTATCAAAATGCAGCAAATAAAATCCTGATTAAAGTTTAAAAACTATATGTTAATGAATGATCACAACCATGGTTATGTCCCCCCACCCAAAATGGAAACATTCTTTATGCACCGAGAGAGTAAACACGTTTAATTAATATAAATAGTCCACAAAGTCACAACTAGTTTCTTTGAAGGCAGAGCCCTACAAACCCAATCAATTAATAGCCTTCCTAACTTATCATAGCCCTAACAAAATCATATATCCTACCTTTGACACTGTGGAGAAGTATTGCCTGGTTGACATGGACACTGTGTATGTCTACCTACACATCTGGCACCTCTTACACAACGATTTGTGCACAGAACTGCAAAAAACCACATTTTAAGACAAGGTTTTTGATGATTCAACCTTTACCCTAACACCCCGGACATGTTTATTTTGTGAATTAAACTATCAGGGGAGAGAAACAAATCAACTTTCTATTGGAAAATAAGTCTCTGCATGTGCGCTGGGAATCCAACCCGGGCCGTGTGCGTGCAAGTCAGAGACTCTACCGACTGAGCCATACGGGTCACGCACAAAGTAGTTCTTGCAATTTGAGGCTCCGCCAGAGCATGGTACGAGATAGGCAGAGCGATTGTACGAAATTGCAGCAGCGTCAGGGTTTTAAAGTGTGCAGGAGCATTAGGGTTAAGGTGGTACTAATCTTATGACAATGCCTTTTACACCACAAAAACAAACAAACATACTTTCATTAATTTTTCATTCAGCGGGAGCATGCTTATATAGTCTTTTTGATCTGGCCCGAGCAATTTGCTTGAATCTGGTTCCATGCCCAAACATGTGTCTGTACAGACCAACCATATTAACAAACAACAAATTAAAACTAAACCCGCAACAACATGAATCCCATTCTAAGAATTTCTTGTAAAAAAGCACCTGTAGAAGCCAAAGTGTAGGAGCATTCATGTGGGTAACCTTTGATACTCAAATATACTTCTTGATTGGTAATATAGGCATGCTTAAACATACTCTGCAATCTAAAACTTATTAGTGCTGCATGTTCAGAATCGAAGGTAAAAAGATCATCTGGATTGTTTGTAGACATAATATTGAGATTTCTTTTTATACAAATCCAAAAGTGAAAGATGTTACTCACTGTTTAATGACGTTTCACTACCACGCTGGTAGGCGCACTTCATCAGACTGGCAACTCTGATTCATACTCACTGGGTTTTTATAGCTATGGGTAACAGTAGCTATAAAAAACCTGTTACAGTGAGTAACATCTTTCACTTTTTTTGGATTTGTACACAAAGAAATCTCAATATTAGATAAAAAGATCCAACATTTTGATAAATATACAAGGACAATATGCAGGAACCAGTGCTTCGTGTGAAATTGGATAGAAAAACAGTGTTTGAAACTTAAGAAGAGTTCTTCTTGGGATTACAGTTTTTGGGATCAACTGATAGCTACAACATTAGGACAATAGGACTGAGCAAACATCTAAGTCAAAATGGACTCTACTCATTCTGGGCAAATGATCACTCCATACCTTTTTCACAGCGATAGCCTGCAAATCCATAAGGGCAAGAACACTGGTAGGACCCGACACATGTGCCACCATGAAGGCAAGGTAGAATACAAACTGGATGTTGGTTTGCAGCTGTGATGGAGTCTAAACCTAAATAGATACAAAAGGGAATTATTAGACCATGTTACTGATTTAAAACACACATCTACTTTGTTGTCTATTACAGGATTATTAGGCTTATAATGTGATTTCCATCCTTTCTTCGTCAATGTGAAATACCCTTGAAACGTTTGCTAGTACTCTCACATCATTTGGACACCCTATATCAAAGAAAGGGAGATGGAGTAGGTTTCCCTCCACCCCGCCCCCAACCAGCCAAATCTCCCATTGATCTGGTCAAAACTGGCTAAAGTGGTTAGCTTTCATTTTATCATTTTGTTCGGATGAACTTCCATTCTTTGCTCATTACATGGCATGGTTAGCTTTCATTTTATCATTTTGTTCGGATGAACTTCCATTCTTTGCTCAATACATGGCACGGACAGACCCTATGACTAAAGTAACTAGGTCAAATATTTAATATAGAAGATGTTCGTTATGGTTTTGATCAAGCGCTTAATATAAAGGATAACCGTTTTAACTTCTCTGTTGATCTACTCACCTACACACTTTGGAGGATCTCCACTCCAGTTATTACCTGCTAGGCACATCCTAGATCTAGGCCCTTCCATTACATAACCACTGTAGCATCTGTAGCTCACAACATCACCTCTCAAGAACCGTTGACCATACATGACACCATTTGGTAGATCTGGTGGTCTACCACATGATTTGTGTTGACAAATTGGTGCTGGATGATTCCAAGTACCATTCGCTGTACATTGCAACTGTTCTGAACCAAGGAGCTCATATGTGTCATGGCACCCAAATGTCAATATGTCATTGTATCTGTTTCCTCCTGATACCAATCCATTTAAGGGTGCATGTAGAAACAGACAGGTGACAAGTTCACAAGTTGGTTGTTCTGTACTCCATTGGCCATTTTCATTACAAGTTGCTCTTGCACTTCCGCTGATTTTATACCCTCTATTACATTGGTAAGTGATGATGGAACTATATACGAATCCTGTGGCATCCAAGTGACCATTTGATATGGGGGCTGGAACCCTACATGAGACTATCTGGCAGATAGATTTTCTAGTGATATTCCATGTCCCATCTGATCTGCATATTGCTACATTATCTGCATTTATTTCATAACCTTTATCGCATGTATATTGAATTTTCAAACCATACCCGAAACCTTCTGACACATCATTTGTGTCTCTGAACCATATCGCATGTTCAATTATTGGTGGATGTCCACAAAGCACAGGTTCACATCTGGGTGCTTGATTGCTCCAAGTTCGATCCGGCATACAGGTCCGCATTTCTTGACCGAGTAAACGGAATCCTGCTGAACAGGTGTATCTCACTTCATTGGTGTATGATATTCCATTAATTTGGATACTGCCATCTAGTGGGCTCTCTGGGTAGCCACAGGTGACAGGTTCACATCTTGGCCTAGGTTTGCTCCATTCCTTATTAGCCATACACATAACTTGCTCACTATCAGTTAATTCATACCCCAACTGACAAGTATACTGTATGACACTTCCAAACGTCATGCTGCCAAGGCCTTGTATAGATCCATACAACACAATTGGTGGTTCCCCGCAAGATATTGGCAAACACATAGGAATAACACCACTCCATGTTGAATCCTCACCACATAATCGAATCACATCACCATTGATCTCGTAACCTGTATTACAAACATACTGAATGACACATTGATACTGTAGACTTCCATTCAGTTTTAGGATATACCCATTCAATGGTTCTGAAGGTACTGGACAATTCACAGGATTACAAATGGGAGGATCATGTGTCCATGTAGCATCTGCTTGACAAACCACTGCACTAGTACCTAGCATTTCATACCCAGCATGGCAGCTATATCGTACCACTCCTCTGAATGTCCATTCCAACCCATGATGGTTTCCATAAGTAACATCCTTTGGTTTTCCACAGGAAACAGGTGCACAGATCTTTAATGAAGAACTCCAAGTTTTATTAGCCAGACATGTCCGAACAACAGCACCATCTGGCATATGATACCCGTTGTTGCATCTGTAAGTGGCTTGTGACTGATAAATTGTTTCATTGGTGTCAACAAAGCCACTTTGTAGGCCAGGTGGGGTACCACATGATACACGTTGACATACTGGAACATCTGAGCTCCATTTGGCTGTCGCAAGGCATGTTCTAATCTCTGACCCAATCATATCAAATCCGACATCACAATGGTATAGAACATCTGAATTGAAAATGAATGTGTTATTCTTCAGTTCAAACCACCCATTATCTATGTCATCTGGGACATCACACATCACAGGTTCACATATTGGAATAGAACTACTCCAATCACCACTGGATAGACATTGAAGTTCCGAGTAACCATGCAAGTCATATCCATCATCACAGAAATACACTGCCATAGATGTGTAGGTATTATCAGTGAAATGGACTATCCCATTTTGTATGCGTTGAGGAGTGCCACAAGAAATAATTTGACAGCGAGGTTTAACATTACTTAATGTGCCATCCGTTTGACAAATCCTTTCAGCTTGTCCCAGAAGTGTGAAACCTTCATCACAAGCATATCTCACTAAATCGCCATAAACTACTTCTATTTGTGCAACGGTACCATTTTGAATAATCTCTGGAATACCACATGTTATTCTACTACAACTTGGTCTGTCTCCACTCCAGCTTCCATTGGCTAGGCACTGTTGCACCCCTATTCCTATCAACCTATATCCAATGTGACAATCATACCACGTTGTTGCTTTAAACACAATATTGGTAAAGGTCCTGCTTCCATGCTCAATTTCTACTGGTTTCCCGCAAGACACCGCAACACATTGTGGTTCAATCCTATTCCAGAAACCACTGGGAAGGCAAGTGATTACATCCTCGCTGTCAAGATTGTACCCTTCAAAACATTTAAATTTAACAAATTTCCCATACTGGAATTTTGTTTCATTTATAAATCCATTGACTGGAATTATAACAGCAGGACAGGTCACTGGTTCGCATCTTGTTTCTGTTATACTCCCAGTCCATTCCCCATTATCATTACATGTAACTATTTTCACACCAATTAGTTCATATCCTTCATCACAATCGAACCTGATTGCTTTGCCAAAGTGAAATTCAGTTCCATTGATAGATCCATTTTGTGGTATTACAACTTCAGGGCAGTCAACTGGTTCACATCTTGCATTGGTTTGATTCCATGTTCCATTAGGTTGACATACTATCCATGGACTGTTGATGACATTATAGCCATTGATGCACCTGTATTGAAGTGTGTGATTAAACAAGGAGCTATCACCTGTGGGAAAACATAGACAGGAAGAATTATTTGACATTTCATTTTTTTCGACTTAAAGATAAGCTTCTTGGTAGCTTAACTCAGGAATGCGATACTTTTTTTAAATGAAGAGGTATATCGCAATCAATAGAATCATGTACCATATATAACAGGAGACCATATGAGGTGTATTTTGTGTTGGGCTAGTTCGTTTAGTCATCAGATTCTAAACACATCCTGAAATAAATCTGAAATGTAATGAGGCCTACATGTTGAGACTGAACAAACTATACGGTTGGAGGTGGTTTATGATATTCCACACTTACCAAGTACATGTCCATACTCTAAATTAGGAGGTACACCGCAGCTGATAGGCTCACATGCAAACTCAAAACCCGTCCACACACCATCAAAATTACAATACAAGGTTGTCTCAATCTCTGTATTATAACCATCTCTGCATAGATACTCAACCATGCTGCCGATGATAGTACCCGTCACTTTAACTTGTAGTGTGTGGTTGATGTCCGGAGGGAGACCACAATCAATAGGTACACACTCTGGTTGACTTGCATTCCAAGTGCCATTCGATTGGCATATTCTAGAAGTATCTCCTGTTAAAAATAAATATTTTCAACACTTGCTGATCATAATGCGGATATTTCAAATGATTATTATTCATTGTCCTTTCCCCTTTTTGTCTTTTACAAATAAAAGTTTTAATCAACCTACATTTTTGCAGGGAAGTATGACCCCTTCTAAACTTTCATACGACACTTGTCTGGCAAATAAAAAGACCTTATGTGTAAGTGAGTGAAGTGGAAGCCATCCCCACTCACACCCTAGAGCAGCAATATGGTATCCGGTAGTATTACTTAATATCTGGTTATGCGGACATGAATTGGGCTTGAAATTTGTAGATAAAGCCCACATTGTTTTCTGCATATCATAGTCATCTGTTACATTTATGTATCTTAGCTTATTCCATGCTATACAATTCAAAGCTGCAGAGTATACAAATACGTAAGAGCAGAAAACTCACTTACCAGTTAAATTATATCCTAGATCACAGAAGTATTCAACCAAGTTTCCATAGGTAAACACACTCCCAGTAAAACTTCCATTCTGTGGTGTTAATGGGACATCACATATAACAGGATGACACTCTGGTAGCCTTCCATGCCAGATGGCATCATGCTGACAGATGATCTCAGCTGTTCCTTCCATCTGATATCCCTCTATACAAATATAGGTCACTGTTGAATTGTATGATGTATCTGCTTCATTCCAAGTAGCATAGGGGACTGCTGGTGGTGAGCCGCACTGGATTGCGATACACTGAGGTGGTGAGTGGGATTCGAAACCCCAACTACCATCACCTAAGCATGTTGCTATCTCATTACCATATAACTCATACCCAATGTTACACTTGTGTTGTATTGTTTGTGTATAGGTATGAATATCACCTATTATGTATCCATTTTGGATGGGGTCTGGTTGTCCGCAGGACACTGGATCACATTCTGGTATCTCACCCATCCAAACTCCACTTGCTGTGCATTCAATCAAGGCATTAGCTTCATCTTCATGTACAAATCCAAAGTCACACTGGTATGATACTATATTGCTGAATGTAAACTCCACCATCATTGTGATACTCCCATGTGAGATGGTGGGAGGGGGACCACATGACACTGGTTCACATCTTGGTATGATACCACTCCAGGTTCCATTCTCAGAACATTGCAACACAGCATTTCCAGTTAGGACATAGCCTTGCATGCATGTGTATGTTGCGTTTGAATTAAAGGTGAAATTGTCAGTTGAATATCTACCATTAGATACACTGGGCGGTTCTCCACAAATAACTGGTTTGCATTGAGGTAAGCCACCAATCCATTCTGCATCTTCTGAGCATTTTACAGTAGAGTTTCCTTCGAGATAATGTCCTGCTTTGCAATAGAAAGTGATGTTATGATTGTAGGAAAAGTCTGTACCAATGATTTCAGTGTTTGGAATTGACGGTGGAGGAGCACAGAGCACTGGTCTACACTCAGGTAAATCTCCGGCCCATGTGGCAAACTCTGTACACTTCAATACAGCGTTACCAATAAGATAATGCCCAATAAAACATTGATACACCACAGTTGAATTGAAGGTATACTCTGATCCCAGCACACTGCCATGAGAAATGTTTGGTGGAAGCCCACATGAAACAGACTGGCACTCTGGCACATTGCCTAACCACTGACCATCAGCTTTACATTTCAACACAGTATCACCAATGATTTCAAACCCACTTGCACAAGTGTAGAGTATTTTACGGCTGTAGTATTGATCACCCGAGATTGTTGCATGTTGTACATTTGGTGGTTCAACACACACTATTGGTGAGCATTCTGGATTATCTCCAGTCCAATTTCCATTTGCTTGGCAGGTTCGTAGTTCCATTCCTTGTAATCCATATCCCTCATCGCAGTGATATGACACAGTATCCATATAAGCCTTCCCAGTTGTCACCAGAGTCCCATGTGCGATTCTGTGTAATGTACCACAGCTGACTTTCATACACACTGGTAAGAGGCCCCTCCACAGTCCATCTGAGTGACAGAATATAATTCCCTCATCCTCTTGCATTTCATACCCATCAATGCATTGATACACAGCAATCACACCAAACACAAATATATCATCTTTGGGTTGTGTAATATGACTATTAGGAATATCGGGTGGAGATGGACATCTGATTGGCTCGCATCTAGGGACAGCCGGTATCCATTGCCCTGTACCCTCACAGGTCCTTTGTTTCTCACCAATTAAGTTGTAACCAGGGCGACAATTATACCTAACAACATCTCGAAAGGTAAACTGATTGCCTGTGTAACTCCCATGCTCCAATACCTCAGGTCGACCGCATGAAACTGGTTCACATTGTGGTGGAGGATCAGACCATCTGCCATTAACTGTACATGTCAGCTCTGATATGCCCCTTAAAACATAGCCAAAGTTGCACTCAATTCGCACCAACTTTCCAAAATGAAATTGCTCCCCGATAACCACCCCATGATGTAGCACAGGAAGAGGAGGACATAGCACAGGAATACAGACTGGTGGTCCTGGCAACCAAGACCCAGACTCTGCACATGTGATAGTAACGGCACCATGTTGAGCATAGCCAACCTCACACATATAACTCACACTCTGTCCAAAAGTAAACTTTTTTCCATTTTTACTTGCACGTTCAACATCAGGTGGCTCTCCACAGGATATAGGTTCACATCTTGGTTCTCCCCCTCCCCACGCCCTTGTTGCCAAACAAGGACGTCGACTCTGCCCGATCAGCAAGTAGCCAGGAACACAATCATAGGTAATACTATTCCCAACTGTGAGACTGTGTGCAACTTGAATGAAACCATTAGTTATGACTTGCGGTCGTGGACAACGAATTGGTTCACAACTGGGATGTGACGTCCATCTTCCGTTGGTTTTACAAGTTACGTTCTGTCGTCCTGACATTTGGTAACCAGGGATACATGTGTACTGCACTGATGTTCCTGGGGAAATGGTATTACCATCTGGTATTTCACTGATTATGTGAGCATTCGCAACTATACGGAGTCCACATGAAACTTCTGTTAAAATCAAAACAAAACAAAAAACATAATATAAATTTTGGAATTATGACACGCTCCAATATTGAAGCAAGATGTTTCATCCTTTTTCTGAATGAAGCAGTTTGACAATTTAGAGGCTGATGGTTCTAAGGTTATAATTAATATATACACCTAGCAACAAAAGTCCCTGACCAGGGGCTTTGAGGTTGGCTAATTCAAAATAGATAATCGGTACCAAAAATCTGAAATATACAATAAATGAGCAAATTTCTTCTCCGCAGTTTGATACCTCATAATTCAACAAAATCGAATGGATACTTTTAAAGTTATGGCGATTTCAATGACCGCCCATAACAACAGCAAAGTTGCACTAGGTATAGGAAATCATTGATTTGTGTGTGATTACTGTCATAACGCTGTGCTCCGTGGCGATTTAGAGTCGCTAACGTAAACTATGATACACAAATCACTCACAGCTACTTGTCATATTGAATGACCAGTCATACACAAGTTGGGACTGAAGTCAACTGCAGCGATTTGGGCCTATAGCACCCCGATGCGACTTGTCCCGATACGTGTGGTTGCCGCTTTCTTAATTGCTTTCTTTTGAGAAAAAAAAATGACAAAAAACCCCACTCTGGAATGACCTAGATTGCTTAGCGACCTAAATATGTTATCAGCATTACATACTGAAATGTTGTTACACGATAGCCAATAATTAATATCATACTTCTGCAGATTGGTTTTAAACCACTCCACTGTCGAGATGCTTGACATTGTCGAACCCTTGATCCTAGCAGGGTGTGATTTGCATTGCATCGATAACTGACTATGTCACCAAACATGTAGGTATCCACAAAGACACGACCATTTTCTATCCCACCAGGAGGACTGCACAGGACTCCTGAAGGTAAGGGGAAAATATAAGTGAATGTTTAGACAATTCATTATGTACAATAAAATAAAGATATAATACAAAACAATAAATGATATAGGCCGAATCGCCAATCTCAAAATAAAGTTTTTGGAAAAAGCATTCCACGCATCAGTACCAATGGAATATAAATGGGACTTTGAAGAAGATATCTACATCAGTGGAGAACCTTACCAAACATATAAACATTTAAACAATTTGGGTTTAACTAAACACATTATGTCCTTCCATTCCGTAATTTTTGTTTTCTTTTCAGTAATGACCATAATGTCTAACAACTTGCAATTGTAGCATATATGGAGCACCAATAATTTCAGTCCATATTTCTGAGACATATAATGTGTTACTTTTCTAAACCTTTAATCACAAATGCTTCTTGAAGGAAAATGTCACTGTCCGCCTTACTCACAACAGCCCTAACCTTAAATAGTTTGGTAAACGGTCATGGTACCCATTCCCAAATTTCTGTGATACACCATGTCTTATTTTATCAAAACAAAACCGCTATCAGGACATACAATCGATAGGCATGAAATTGGTTTGCAAAGTATGAAAGCCATTCACTTATCAATACATTTCATGATGGACTTTTTCAAAAGAAATGTTTTTGGGGTGTTTTTTTTACACCTGCACGATGGTGGTTCAGACAAGCCAACGTGCTTAGCAGTTTGCAGTAAATGGATACAAATTTTGTAAGTGATAGGCCTAGTATTCCATCGATCAACATAGTATTTATGCCATGGTGCAGGGATTTGTCTTTATGAGAGGGTGGATGGTGGATACATGGGATAGAACAGTACAATCAGGCACGAAAAAATAAGCTGCGATTACTGGAACATGTTCTGTCTGATGTCACCACACACAGGTAGAATAATGGAATATTATGGGAAGAGGGAGGGGACCAAATAAGACTCTTTAAAGAAACCAAAAACAACCAAAACCATTCAACCCACCCTCTACACACATCCTTCTCAAGCCTGCTCACATTATTGCTAGATATGATAACATCTGCGAATAGTTGAACTACAGCATGTTGTCTTCTTAAAGGAACAAACCCAGTCATTCAATTCATTACACCCCCTGCCCATGCCTTCTCCTTTTTAAAATCTACTCACGTTGACAGTTTGGTAGATGTGAAGGCATCCATTCACCAGATATCTGACATACTGCTTCTCTAGGTCCTTTTATCAAATTAAACCCATTGTTACATGAGTAAGATACAGTTGACAATGTTACGTTGGGTTTATAGCCTGTGAAGTTCCCATTTCTTGGTGGTAGAGGAGCAAAGCAACCTATAGAAGTGAAAGGGGAGAGAAGCATTATACTCAATTTTTGAGAAACAAGATGTGCACATGTGTTAATCTCGTTTAAGTTGTCAGAAGAAATCACACAATTCTTTTTTTTTAACAAGCACTCTTCAAAATGCAGCAAATAATAAATATAAAACTATGATGTATCATGCTGATAAACTATACAATTACTTAGAAAAGCATATTGAATCAAACTTAGCGACTGTCATGCATTTGATATTAACACCCTGCTCACAAGGTCGATTGCAGTGAGACACTTTCAATTCAATCCTTTTATGGTCATATTTTGATTTTTTTTTCTTCTTCTTCTGTTCTGATTTTTATATCAGGGCATAAACATTGATAATTGACTATGATGGCTGATGTATTGGTGTCATGATAGCATTCCTTCCGCTGAACTGTTTGTCAATTCCAGGTATGAGAAAAAGAAGAGCATTCCATATGTGGGCTGTAGATTGAATAAATGACCTTTGTTGGCTAACTGTGTTGAATCTAATAATTTTCAACTGCAATGTCATGGGCATGAACAGAATGATGGAGATGGGCTTATAAAGTCCCAAAAGTGTACTATACCTAGGCAGAAATGATTATTCAACTTCACCACACGCCCTGTGATACCCTTCAGAAATTGTGGCCATGCTGTTACAACACCTGTCTGCCTGTCACATGATTTATGAAGCGCCCTCACTTGGTTCTTGTCAAGGATGCTATCCCAAATGTTTAAAAGTGTGATCTCTCCAAGGAATGACTCTACAAGGTTGAAACCTCCTCCAAGAATGTCTTGATCTTGACCGATGACCAATGTACCTCCACCTGTAGGATGAATGGGAAAGCTTTGTAACTGAATAAACAATTTACATTTTGTTGTTGTGTTGTATCTCACAAGGTCTATGTAAATTATAGAAGACAAAAACTTCCTCATTGTCTTATTCTGACAACTTTTTACCATTATCAAGGAAGAAATATTGCAAAGCACAAAAGGTTTCCATTATGAATATAAATTGGTGTTTCTTATCATTATATTAGATTAGATCATTGAATACTAGTCAATATACTGAAGAACATGTCTGTGAAACAACTGTTTATTAGCTAACTACTTATTCACAAATGTTAAGATTTGGACCAGATAATATGACAATCTTTCCTAGTTGCTTCCATCTTATGTTAAGATTTGGACCAGATACTACAGCAATCGTTCCCCAGTTGCTTCCATCTTAATATGTTAAGATTTGGACCAGATACTACAACAATCTTTCCCAGTGGTTTCCACCTCCCAGTCCTTACAGATTTATTATTTTACATCCAGATTATTGACACCACCTCCTCCATGAGACCATCATCAACACCCTACCTGGAATCAATGTCCCTGGTGCCAATCCTTCCCCAGTGGCTTCCTCCTCCCCATCCTTATAGATATGCCATTCTCCTTCAAGATTACTCCATGTGACAACTACATGATGCCATAGACCATCATTTGCTGTGACATCTGTGACACTATGCTGGCCATTGACATACAAGGCAAAGCTGTAAATCAAATCACAAAAATGTTTAGTCATGACAGAGGACTCCTTTTTTCAAACACCCCTCAAAATTACCGGCATGTAATAGTTATCACTGGAAGTAACTGGGACCTACATTACTAATAACAATTTGTGTTTAACATCTTATTTTTGAAGAGGAAATTGCTTTATCTTCAGATGATTTCTATTTAAAATCCAAGCTAATACATAAGTTGATATAAAATAATTGACATTAATAAAAGAGTTTAGGCTAACGTATAATGTACCCACCATTTGATTGTTCACTGTGTTTATACGTATGCATTATTCTTTAAAATCCCCATCAAAGAATGTTGATGTTTTAAGAGATTCAAATTTTGTCACAAGAATTGAACCATTATGCCGCAATAGTCGGCTTATTTTATTAAAACCCTAACTCTACTACACCACACGGCAACTGGGCGGAAAAATTGTTTTTATAACCCAGCATGCAGGTTTTTGGGCTACAAAACGGACCCACACTATATAACGAGGCGAATTTACTGAGCCGAGTGTGACTGACAGTCGTGGTGTAGTGGTTAGAATCAGGGCTCTGGTGCTGGAGGTCCATGATTCAAATCCCGAGGGGGTCGGGTGACCTTTCTGGTGACTTTTGGGGGTCGGAAAACAAATCTGTTGCCGTGTGGTGGACTAGAGTTAGAGTTATTGGATAATGCTAGTTAGGGTTATTGGATAATGCTATGTATCAGCAAATAAATGTCAATTTGCCCTGACCACCTCTCATAAATCCTTTTACTGAATCGATCCAATAGAGCAGTGTTTTCTTTTTTTATGACATCTTACCCAATGAAACAAGATTGCAAATTGTAACAGCCAAAGAACAATATATTTATCCTTACTAATGATGGATCAAATTCTACACGACCTTTCTACTACAAAAATGTCATTATTGGTGAATTTTCATTGGTTTAGATTTTGTCACAGAATTTTGACCCACTTTGCCGTAGTATCAAATATGTCATATCAGACTTGATTGATAAGTTTGTTGATCAAGTTCAACTCATTCAATAAATAATTAAGCAGAGAGTCACATTAATAGGGAACCTTTATTCATAATAATAGCAATAATAATTATATCAAATGTTAAAATTTACCCTGTGTAATCCATAAGAGTTAAAGTATTTGGCATTTCATCACTGGTAGCATAGGAGAAAGGGGTACCATAGTTAGAAGAATCCAATGTCTGCATCCAGAAGGATATAGACGTTTCCCTAAGGTTGGGCAGAACCTTCTCCAGTAGTACATAGTCTGTGGTACCAGAATGTTCAAACGACAAGCTGAAATTCCAAGGAAGTTCTGTTGAGAATAAAAGAGAAGAGTGATTATTTGCATCACAGGAGGTGACGGTTATTTATGATTTCCTAAGCTTAACTAGGGGTAGCAAGGAAAAATACCCCACTTGGTAAAACAGGCAAAATTGCACAAAAATCTACTTTTGGAGTAAAATGACAAGTGAAGAATGTTTCTTTATGTAAAGGTTGTTGCAATATTAGATTATTGTGTTCCTCTTATAACCAATGTGATAACTGCGAAGGAACATTAAGAAGAGGACAACATTGAAATAACATGATTTGTGCCTCAACCAACCCAAAATATTTAAAGGTAGATGACCCGATTTTCAACTTGATGTTTTCTATTTTACATGAAAGGTCATCCTTAAAATTGTTGCATTCCAAAGTTTGAGTTGCATAACTCCAATGGTTCTATTTTTAGAAGCGCAAGGTCAAAAGACATGTGCCCATTGAGCAGTATACAGACTGGTTGGCGGTTAACCACCTTTGGCAGTAATTCACCACATTTTAGCCTATAATTTCCAAATGAAACATTTCTGGCCCCTAATATTTTACAGACATAATGAGAAAAATATGGGGATTCTTCTGATACCAAAATATCTTGATGTGAAAAAAAAATCATAGCCCCCAAAAAGTGATCGGGTCATATACCTTTAATGGATCACTGCAGTCTCCAGAACTATATGTTTTCCTGTCCAAACAGAGGCAGCCATGTTTTTTTAATGGATGTGAAAACATACAGGGTGAGTTAAAAAAACCACCGCAATAGTGGAAAGAAACCATTTTGTTTTCAAAACCAAAATGAATTTTAATCCTAACTTTGTGTGAAAAAATGAAGTCGATTGCATCGTTCATTTGTCTTTGGTGACCCTCTTTGCTTCACAACCAAATTTACATGTTTGTCCACAAGCACAGTGAATTTCAACTGAAATGGCACACATTGCATTTTCATATTTGAATATCCCGCCAACACAAATTTGGAAATGTTAGTTTGTTATTAAAATTTAGAACATCATAAGCTGGCATAGCATGGGTATGGTAAATTGATTATGCTAACTCACATGTAAACATGAAAGGATTCATCAAATTCCAATAACATCACAAATGTGCTTGCGTTTCCAAATTTGAATGAGAGACACATTTTGCGATCTGATGCATAATTTGGGTATCTCTTGGACAAACATGTGAAATGGGTGCACTGGTAAAAAGGTTCACCAAAGGCAAACGAAAAATGATATTGACGTCATTTTTTCACACAAATTTAGTAACAAATAAGGTATTCTTGTAACATTTAAAACAAATCAAACTTCAACTTAGTTTTTAAAACAAGATGGCTTCTTTCCACTATTGCAGGTTTTTTTTATTACTCAGCCTGTATGCTGACACACTCTATGTACTCACCTATTTCACACATTTTGCCAGTGTATCCAGGTAAACAATCACATTGGAATCCATTAATGTCATCAATACATTCTGCACCAGAGTGACATGGTGATGACACACTCTATGTACTCACCTATTTCACACATTTTGCCAGTGTATCCGGGTAAACAATCACATTGGAATCCATTAATGTCATCAATACATTCTGCACCAGAGTGACATGGTGATGACACATTCTATGTACTCACCTATTTCACACATTTTGCCAGTGTATCCAGGTAAACAATCACATTGGAATCCATTAATGTCATCAATACATTCTGCACCAGAGTGACATGGTGATGACACACTCTATGTACTCACCTATTTCACACATTTTGCCAGTGTATCCAGGTAAACAATCACATTGGAATCCATTAATGTCATCAATACATTCTGCACCAGAGTGACATGGTGATGACACACTCTATGTACTCACCTATTTCACACATTTTGCCAGTGTATCCGGGTAAACAATCACATTGGAATCCATTAATGTCATCAATACATTCTGCACCAGAGTGACATGGTGATGACACACACTCGTCTATGTTTACCTCACACAAAGAGCCTTCAAACCCTACAGGACAGGTGCAACTAAAATACAATGCAGAAATCATTACAGGATCAAGATCATATCGCTTGAATATATACAAAAAGAGTAGTTTCAAGATGGTAGTAATTTAAGGGGCATGTTGTGGTTATACAGTCATTAAAAAGTAACTATACAGGTAATAAATAGGCTTTTAACTCTAAAAATATATATCCTACCTAAAAATATAAAAATATATATATTATCTTCTTTAATATGAGATATTGCACGCTAGGATCGGGTGATTATTGAGGAAGTGACACTCTGTGTAAGGTGAAGTCCGATTTTCATTTTCACATTTTTCTTTTCTACACGCGGACCCAGCCATGGGTACATTATCGATTACCAGTAGTGCAATTGGGGATGCTTGCGCAGGTTGGATAGTCCGCCGTATTGTTATGATGGATCAATACGCCACACACTCGCTACCTTTCATACTCTCCCCGTGTTGAAAAGTAAAATGTGAAAATGAAATTTTGACCTACCTTACATTTTGGATTGTCACTTGTCTTCAATATTCAACCGATCCTAGTGTGCAATATCTCATATTAAAGAAGATAAATTTCTCAACAACTTTATAATTTAATATTTTTAGGGAGGATTATATTTTTAGAGTTAACATCCCATGTATTACCTGTATAGTTACTTTTTTTGATGACTGTAGTCAGGTATTTAAGGGTTACCTGGTGAACGCCAGTTTAATCCCCTCAACATTATTTCACTTATTACTCATCATTCTATTTACTAAGACATTATCGTTATTACCCTTTCCATCTAAATCTACATCACGAGACCATCATTTCTATGTGACCTTCGAACCATGGTGCGCTAAACATGTCTACTTCAATCTGTATGGTCTGAAGGAAGGATGGGGCGAGGTTAATTCATTTGATAATCGCAATTCGTATATCAATTGAAATTTAAAAACACAAGTTTTACTAATTGTGAACAGTTACACTTTGAGAAACACACTGGGCTTGAGCCCATGATTAAACGATCCAACGATTGAACTACAGTGCGAATATACTTCATTCATTGTTGTCTCCCAACTTGTTTTGTCTGTCCATTTGTTACCTTTATCGAATTGCCAAACTTTTCTATTAAAGTACCAGCCAATATCTGTTCTTAATTGAGCTGATCAAGAGAAAATCTACATTATCAGCTACCTGATGTAAAAACTTCAGAACAATCTATAGAAAGAGTTGAAAGAAACAGACCTTATACAATAAAGGGCAAAAATAATAAAATATACATGGTGTTCTGCAAATTGCGATGAAATTCATCACACTCACCTGAAATAGCCGGGATGATCAGAACATGTGCCATTATTTTTACATGGCTGGCTCAGACACTCATCCACTTCCTCATCACACTGATCACCATAGAAACCACTTAAACAAGCACACATATATCCACCAATGATATCAATGCATTTCCCCTCGTGGTGGCATGGATTAGAGGCGCACTCATGCACTTCAATGTCACAATTAGAACCTATGATAAATAAAACAGAATAATATGAAGCTCATCAAATCTGTGAATATATTTCATTCATCTAACTTTGTGCAGTGACATCGGAGAGTATTACAATGGACCATGCAGCATTTATACACAAGTGCCAGAATTAATCTTTGATTTATTTACAATCACAAGCGCGATAATGAATTGCGATAATTGGAATACACTCTGATGGCACTGCACAAAGTTAGATGAATGACACATCATGTCAAAAAAATTGAATTTAAGAGTCAAGTCTGTTATCACATGGAAGAACACAATCAAAGCATTACATTGCATTGATGGATAATTGTAGGAAGTAGGAAATCTAACTTTGTTGACACTGTTTTTCTAAGATGTTACTTACAGTTCATCAACCTCATTGGTTCTTTCATCTTAAAACTGTTTTTGATGCCAACTTACCCTTTAATTCATCCTGTCATAATAAGCACCATGTGAATAGCCCTCCTTAATATATGGCACTTTTGAGTATTGTTTGTGTGGTGGCTCAACTGAATGACGGATGACGTTCTAAAGGAACACCTTCACGACTCCACGGCATATATATTTGTCACATCTTTGAATTATCAAATTCCAACGTTCATATTTTGATGAAGTTTGCCACAAATAGTCACATTACCTTGATATCCTTTGGTGCATATACACTGATATTGGCTTGGTCCATCTTTACATGTACTGTTATGTTGACATGGGTCTGATGAACATTCATTAAGGTCTATACCACAGTTTTCTCCTATGGATAAATATGATATATTATTTAAACAATATTATTTAATAAAATACTTAATTCAAATTTCGGACTTGTCATATTAAAATGAGCTAAGATTATCACACACCCCAATGTTTGAACCAAAATACAAAACATCACCTGTTTAAAACAATGGTGTGTGCCGCCCCCGAGAATCTGTCCCCAAATAAAATACCTAAATACAAAACATCACCTGCTTAAATAGGATAAAGTTATGTTATCTAAGTATGTGTCCAGCCAAGCCCATTGAGTAGGATCTAAAAAGTGGCTTTACTTGTGACATGACAAACATATCTTTACCTTCTTTGCCCAAACAAACTATTATTATTGAAAATGACATCCAAACTCAGATGTATTGTAAATAGTAAAATCATCAAACAAGTAATCTCGTTCGCTCGTCATTGCAAAAAACAATGAAGCTGCACAAATGCTTTTATGGTGTGATGTTGCAAAAATAAATCTGACCCCTTTTTGGAATTGGATTTTCAACTGGGTTAGGTTAGGGTTTTTTACCATTGCAGCTCTGAACTGAACATATTGATGAAGAATATAAACAGATGTAGGGCATTTTGGTATCATCTTTTGCTGGCTGCACACCATAGGAAAATAGCACAACTGACATTACTTTGGGGTTTGGTTTTCAAGAGCCTTATTGCCTTATATAATTGTATTTTATTCTGCAAAGGAGATTTAAAGCGCTTGACATAGACACTGTATTTTGGGAGGGCCTGGCAGCTGACCGCATGAATGGAGAAGCAGTCTGTGTCTACAACTAAAGATAGGGGAAGACAAACTGATAAAGGATGCAGCAGTCAAATCATATTCTCATATTGGTCTCGTCAGCCATAAACATTGCTGATCCAACACCAATTAGTCAACTAGGATGTTTCATCCATTGGTCAACCTTGACCTATATGGAGGCATACTACTCCTACTATTCTCATTCCCTCTCCCTCAATGCCTTATTATGAATAATAACTTAAACTGGAAAGGTTTAAAACAAAATGTGTAATATTGTGTAAGTTACACACCTCTTTCCAAACCATTGCCCTTTTTTGTTATATTATTACCTTGAAATCCTGGATGACATCGGCAACTATAACCATTGACATGGTCTATACATGTAGCATTGTTCAGACAAACTTCTCCTTGGCATTCATTGATGTCTGTTTCACAGTTTACTCCTTGTAAAATTGTAAGCAAATAAAAAAGGTTTCATCATTATCATCAGCTTCTTTGTCATCATTATCCAACATTGATAGTTAACATTCATTGTCTATGCTCCTTCCGGAGTTATTATGGAGATTTGAATCATGGGATTACATAGGGCTTTATAAGTATTGTGTCATCATGGAGTGGAGAAATGATATTTGAAGATGAAAATAACAGAATTGTTCTGCAATTGTTTGAAAGCACAATTCAAAATCAACTCATTTTTTCAATCTATAATAAAATTCTTAATTGCAAGATATCTAGTTGTGACCAATCTGTCAAATGATAAATCAACACATCAAAATCATACAATATATGTGATATGATCAAGCGAAATGAGTCCCATGTCGGCAGTTTTAAATTTTGATATTTGTCCACCATTTAAAAAGAAGGTGGACAATGCTACAGTGTGGTCCAAACTCCAACTCAAATTGAACTTCTAGTTTTTAAGGTACACACAATTTTACCAACTGAGAAAACAAAGTAAAACATAAGAATTTGACTCTTCTTTTTACCCATAATTCAAAATCAATATTCCCAACATTCGACTCATTCGGCTAGATAGCGTCACATACATAAAAATACTATCCAACTCACCATTAAATCCTGATTTACATGTACACATATACCCTGATGGTATACTAATGCATTCACCATCATTTTCACATGGACTGGAGAAACAGTCATTGAAGACTACATATGGTAAATTGGTCAGGTTGGTTGATTTGTAGTCATCTGCTGTCAGTCCTAGAACAAAATAACAGTGGAAAAAATAAAAGTTCTTCATTTCATTCAATGTTCAAGTGGAAATGGAATGTCAAGTGTGTATTTTGAGTGGATGTGGTTTTATATCATACATGTAGCTTGATTAAATGTCATCTGTACCTCCCAGCAATTGAAAAAAATAAGGTTCTTTTGATGTAAATGTGTGATGATATCGTCCCAAAATAGTGTGGGCATGTGTGGCGCAGTCGAAAGTGCACTGGACTCAAAATACAAAGGTTGTGGGTTTGAATCCTGTTGTGGTCAACATGTACATAGTGCATTTTGAGTAAGACACTATACCACAGGTACTCCTCCCTACCTGGCATACTTACATGACACGGTAACAGACACACTGTGGTAGAGGTGTAGCCACTACACACACAGTCATATTATATTATGAGTGGGTCTGGCTCTATCGCTTTGAAAAAAATGGAACTGATCACAAGATCATAATGCCTTTCCGCTTGAATGTTAACCTTATCGTCCCTCAAATGTATGTGGACATGAACAATTTAAAAATGCTAAGAGGGTTTTGTCCTTTATACTTTACAGCAATATAGAATCTATCATTGAATTTAGTATAAATACACTGGTGCCTTGACAACTAGCTAAAACAGCTCCCTTGAACCCTGTTTGGTCATTATATTGATGGTGCAAACAGGATGTATAACATTTGCCAAGTTATATGGAAAGTAAAGTAGACCATAATCATGTGATTTGGTCTACTAAAACATGATTTAGTAACACCCCATTCCCTACATTAACAACTACTTTTAGATTCAGCTCCTTTGGACGCTTTGTACCCTTTCTGGGCATCATATGGACAATGCAAATATATGTCCTCCATTTGTTCGGTTACATTAGAAAGTAGAAGTGTACTGAGCTACTAAAACTCGACTTGGTAACACTCCGGGTCTTACCTTGACACATAGTTATAGATGTAGCTCCCTTATCCTCTGTCTGGGCATCATATGGACATTGTATACAGGATGTCTTGCCTTCACTAGGTTGGAAATATCCATCAGGACACGGTAGACATGGTACGAAACCAATATTGGATACGTAGCCTGGTTCACATGGAACTATTTTGAGGAAAACAAGTGTGAGGACATCATGATATAAGGAACATTGAAACAAGATTCAAATTGTTGGCAGCAATCAATTGTAACTATCACTAATGAGGAAATTTGCCCTCTTTGCAGAACTTATATCAACAAAACTTTTTTCGGTTTCAATGATATCTTAAAATTAAGGGGTTGATCATTACTTTGTTCAAACAGTAACCCTTCATTTTCAATTTTTCATGATGGACACTTTTGTCCTACCATAAATTGTAAAACATCCCATAAAAATTTTAAAGCATCCCATAAAAATTGCAAATATGATTTAAAAAGTAGCGCACAAGCAAAGGCATGAGAATCAGGACACTTAAGAAACTGAACCAAAAGTGTTAAAAGTGTGATTTTTCATCCAAACTTACCTGCACATTCCATATCCGTAGTACTTCCAGTTTTATGTGTTGATGTACCTTTAGGGCATGTCATACATTCAATCATTCCTCTATGTGGCTGATATGTACCCTGTGGACATGCCTCGCATTGCTCTAAGCCATTAGATGAATACCTACCAGGGGAGCATAAATCTGAGAAAACCAATATGTTAAGATGTAAGTAATAGTAATTGCTTGAAAATACATAAGCAGCCATTTTACAACTAATCCTTTATATATCAACAAAGAACAACCAAAAATGGAGGTGACTATGGACAGTGAATCAATTTCAGTCTGCACGATGAGTGTCCCAGTGATTCAACTCTACACCACACCAATCGAGCTCCTCCAAATTGTTAAACAAGATATTTTGTTTTAATAAATGTCGCCATAAAGATTTGAGAAATTATATTAACATTTCTAAAACTAGGGAATTGCTAGTCTCCAATTTGTATTTACATTTCTTTATAAAGTAGGAAATGTCAGGTCTATATCTATTTCACAAAAGACACGTCCTGAAATAAATGTGATGTTCATAATATGTGCATGAGGAGTATTGAGCAACAAATATTTATCCTACCTTTACAATCCTCAATATATTTGGAAGATGAAGTCGCTGTAGATGAACCAATAGGACACACTTTGCATTCAAACTCTCCAACAAAATCTTGATAGCTTCCTACTGGACAACGCTCACAATGCTGGACTATGGAGTTATAGAACATACCCCTTGCACACTGCACTAAACACATAGGAGGTAAGAAAATATATCAAATTAAATACTTAAACTTGACAAGCTCCAATATTGCTTGAACTACGTGGGTCAAAACATTTGTCACAACATTTTGGACCAGTATGCCGCATCATTTAGTATTTGTGACCCGTCACATCAAAATGGACATGTTGGAGGCAAGACTCCAATTTGAGTTACACATATCACCTGAAAGAGCACATGCTAAGCTTTAAAATGATACCTTGTTGAAGGAAATCTGACTTTTGAATCACAAGTTATAGTTTCGAGGAACCATATTTTTACCTATTATTTTCTTTATATTTCACCAACTTTATTGGCTTCTATTTCAAAACTGTGTTTCCAGACAACATTTCCATTTTGATGCGACTGGTCACATTTGATATCACAATTGCCAGTTTATTCTGACATGGTTTAGTACTATAATATCTAATCACCTGATGGTCTAAACAAATTTTTAGATTTAAAACCTAACCTTAACACAAACATTAACCCTTAGTAATACCTAACTGAGTTAAGATAAAATGGTTGCGGATCACGTGGAGATTATACATACAGTAGCAAGTTTGACCAAATGGCAATTTACCCAATTGTCTTCCCTTGACTTGTCTTGTGCGACCATCATATTTGTTGATTTTCTTGCATCACTGAACCACTGTCCTCCATGCAGTTCTGTTTTGTGCTAGACTAATCATGCTAATAGCTAATACCAGTTCAGTCCTGTCTATTCATTGACAAACCATTGTTTTTTGGCATCCTCTTTTTCTCAATGGCATATCTTTAAAATATGGTATTATTCTACAGCTGGTTGTTAACATCAGAAACACACAGAAAGACCCATTCCAAACAGTTAACAAATGTTAGGTGAGCCATTCATTTACAATGTAAGTTTAGAATTATGCCTTACTGAAGACATCTTTGGAACTTACCACATTCAGTTCCATTAACCAGTGCTGCTCCAGGCTGACATACTAGTTGTGACGGTAAAGAGTTCATTGATACAAGGTTTCCTGCAGAACCACCTACACCATGTGTGTCAAAACCAACTTCAATATCTCCATTAGATATATCTTCCATTATAGCATTCGGAATGGATGATAGTGAATTCAGAATGTGTTGTTGCACAAGATCTGGTTGAGAGATTGAATCACCACGTCCAGTACTGATAAATCCTGTTATGAATTTATGAACAAACTTTCATTCAATATATATGTGCTGATAAAAGAGACAAAATAAATGCACTTTAGGGTTAGGCTGATGCTGGCACTTACAATGGCATGCCCTCTTCAGGTTTTGAGTATTGCTTGCATCAACATAAATGAACTAGCATGACTTTTTTCAGGTATCATAACATTCCAACTATTGTTAACCGTTGATTTAGCTGAGTGCATTTAATAGAAACACTCACACCAAAATATTGACCAGTCCACTAATGAAACCTTTTAACACTTCTACAGTGACTGGGTATAATAAGATGAACTACTGTAACTTGTTATTTAGTGATTCAACTAACCTTTAACACTAAGATCCACTACTACATTTGGCACATACTGCTTGAATTCACTGTATGGACTCATAATATCTGGGATGGATAAATCTACACCTGAATGGAGTGCTTGCTTCATAGGTATTGCTGGTAGTGGTCTGTCAATACTGTGATGCTCTGCTCCATCAATCATAACACTAACACCTAGATATAAGATATAAACAATTTTTCAAATTATACAAATATCTCAGATTTGCGTCTCTCCAACAAACCCTTTAAAAAGGTTTGCTCCATCAATCATAACACTAACACCTAGATATAAGATATAAACAATTTTTCAAATTATACAAATATCTCAGATTTGCGTCTCTCCAACAAACCCTTTAAAAAGGTTTGCTCCATCAATCATAACACTAACACCTAGATATAAGATATAAACAATTTTTCAAATTATACAAATATCTCAGATTTGCGTCTCTCCAACAAACCCTTTAAAAAGGTAAATGTTCTGATTGCTGGCCCGATTTTCAACTCGGTGTTTTCTATTTTACATGAAAGGTCATCCTTAAAATTGTCGCATTCCAAAGTGTGAGTTGCATAACTCCAATGGTTCTTATTTTAGAAGCACACGGTCACAAGAAATGTGCCCATTGAGTAGTACACAAACTGGCGGGTGGTTAACCACCTTTGACAGTAATTCACTACATTTTAGCCTATAGTTTCTAAATGGAACACGACTGGTCCCTAAGATTTTACAGACATAATGAGAAACATATGGGGATTCTACTAATATCAAAATATATTGATGTGCAAACAAATTCATAGCCCCAAAAAAGGTGATCAGAACATACACCTTTAATTGGTGGTTTGAGTGACAAGTCATTTTTAATTCATTATGGCTTTGAATGATCAATGTCTATGGGAAATTGGGAATAATACATATCGTTAGCCTGCTTCGATAATTGCCTTAACTCATTTTTTCTAGTTCTTAGAAAACAACAGAAGTATGAAACCTGTTACCTGTGTACCTGTTACTCATTTTGCATTATTGATGGATGGATATTCATTATGTGGAATGAGGCTTGTATTGTTGATGCCTTAATTGGCGTGCATGGATGCACTAATCCAAGTCATATAGAAACAGATGAACACAGCCATACAATAATTTGATTAAGTCCATGGATTTGTCAATGCAAATTCAATAATGCAAAATGAGTAACATGTTGGAGTGGTCTGGTGGCCCTTTTGCAACAAAGCTCTTCATTTATCAACACTTTTGATTGGCCAATGACATAGGTATTATAACAGCATGTGCATAATGTAATGAAGTCATGATTTATGCAAAAAACTCAATTTTACTGAAAAGTGAGTTAGGCAATTATTGAAGCAGGCTGACGATATATCAAAAAGACTTACTTACTTTTGCCTATTGTATATCAGATTTCGAGGAATCAGGTTCCATTCATATACAAATCATAAGGTAATCCAGTTTCAATCAATGACTATGAATTACTTCTTACCTCTACCTTCACATTTTGCAGATAAACTATCCAGTCTACAGTTCACTGAATGGGTGCAATACTGCATAACCTGAAAGAATATCATGTAAACAAGTTTACTACCACAGCAATGATAAGAGTGAATAGACTGCAGGCAATAGTGGGGCTAAAGATGACCAGAAGGTCATACATGAACATAAAGAAGAAAGGAAGAGTGGGTGTGAAAGGGGAGTATTTGGACCAATGGAAGCAGGACAAGGAAAATGGGGAAGGGGAAGTTAAGGGTAAGAATATGAGAATGTTTGAAGATTTATATTAATTTTATTACCTTTGTTCCAAGTTCTTGAGTAAGTGTTGCTTCAATTTGCATTAAGACATCTGGGTTACACTGATCTGCTTCTAATACAAACTGTAGTGCCTTGACACCAGTATTCGCTGCATTCTGTTCTGTTGAAATATAGCATATGAAATAGTTCAGTTTCATGTGTCCATATCCTATAACTGAGTAATGTTCTCAAGTCAAGTCTTTCCAGTTAGTGACTGGACTCAATTCAAGTCTTTCCAGTTAGTGACTGGAGTCAAGTCAAGTCTTTCCAGGTAGTACTTGACTTACTTGACTAAGGGCGGATGATTTTTCCGAACCACAATGCCTCTCCAGATCTTCCTATCCAACATAGCTGTCTTGATATCTTCCACCTGCAGTCCTGTATCACGTTTGAGTATGTCAATGTAGGTCAGGGCTGGTCTACCACGCTTTCTTGCCCCGTGCTTTGGGATCCAATGTATAAGTTTGTGTACAAGCTCCTTGGACCCTCTGAAGCAGTGTCCAGCAAATCTTGCTCTGCGTTCTCTGATCTTGTCCGAGACTTTTGGCATGTCCCCATACAGGTCCTTATTTGTCACATGCTGACTCCAGTTGATGTTGAACACAGATCTTAGCATCCTAGTGTAGCATCCATCCAGTTGTTTACCAAGCTTTGGGGTGACTGTCCATGCCTCACATCCATAAAGGAGGACGGATTCTACTGTAGCTATGAACAGTCTTTCTTTGAGCTTTCTGGATAGTGATTTAGCCTTCCATAGCTGATAGTAGCAGGTAGTAACTGGAGTCAAGTCAAGTCTTTCCAGTTAGTGACTGGACTCAATTCAAGTCTTTCCAGTTAGTGACGGGAGTCAAGTCAAGTCTTTCCAGTTAGTGACTGGAGTCAAGTCAAGTCTTCTTCCAGGTAGTGACTGGAGTCAAGTCAAGTCTTTCCAGTTAGTGACTGGAGTCAAGTCAAGTCTTTCCAGTTAGTGACTGGAGTCAAGTCAAGTCTTTCCAGTTAGTGACTGGAGTCAAGTCAATTCTTTCCAGTTAGTGACTGGAGTCAAGTCAAGTCTTTCCAGTTAGTGACTGGAGTCAAGTCAAGTCTTTCCAGTTAGTGACTGGAGTCAAGTCAAGTCTTTCCAGTTAGTGACTGGAGTCAAGTCAAGTCTTCTTCCAGTTAGTGACTGGAATCAAGTCAAGTCTTTCCAGTTAGTGACTGGAGTCAAGTCAAGCCTTCTTCCAGTTAGTGACTGGAGTCAAGTCAATTCTTCTTCCAGTTAGTGACTGGAGTCAAGTCAAGTCTTTCCAGTTAGTGACTGGAGTCAAGTCAAGTCTTTCCAGTTAGTGACTGGAGTCAAGTCAAGTCTTTCCAGTTAGTGACTGGAGTCAAGTCAAGTCTTTCCAGTTAGTGACTGGAGTCAAGTCAAGTCTTTCCAGTTAGTGACTGGAGTCAAGTCAAGTCTTCTTCCAGTTAGTGACTGGAGTCAAGTCAAGTCTTTCCAGTTAGTGACTGGAGTCAAGTCAAGTCTTTCCAGTTAGTGATTGGAGTCAAGTCAAGTCTTTCCAGTTAGTGACTGGAGTCAAGTCAAGTCTTTCCAGTTAGTGACTGGAGTCAAGTCAAGTCTTTCCAGTTAGTGACTGGAGTCAAGTCAAGTCTTTCCAGTTAGTGACTGGAGTCAAGTCAAGTCTTTCCAGTTAGTGACCGGAGTCAAGTCAATTCTTCTTCCAGTTAGTGACTGGAGTCAAGTCAAGTCTTTCCAGTTAGTGATTGGAGTCAAGTCAAGTCTTCTCAAAAGTGTTGAAGCAGTGACTCAAGTCAAGTCATCAAAATAAGTGACTAATAATTAGTCAGATCATTGACTCCAGACATTCAATACTGGGTTTCACAGACTCATTGTTATGGATAAAGTCAATAATTCATATGACCATGATAGTAAGGTTAAGTGTTCCTACACCATATGAATCCCCGCTATAAAAGGTTTTGAAGTTATTTTCATTATGAATCTAAGAGCGTGTTTTGACTGGACAACTTGCCACTCGTTAAATCTTAACGCTAAGTTCTTGTGACCCAGGTTTTTTAGGTGGGGCGGCATTTTTAGTATAACAAAAGTTCAAATGTTGTGGTCCATCGATTAGGACGCTTATACACTTAGCAGTAACTTTTCTTGAGTAGAAACGGGGGTGGGGGGGGGGGGGGTGTATTAACTTTCCAGTGTCCGGGTAGAAACACGCTCATAGATAGGGATTGGCTAAACAAACCAGCAACAACAAATAAAAACAAAAAAACAAATGAAATAATTGTTCACCTGAACAATCAATCCATGGCAATTGTTGCTTAGGGTACCATATCCCATTGTTATCACAGTGATATACCGCAGAGGGCTCTATGGCAAACCCATAACCCTTGTTACAGCTAACGACACAATCCAATCCATTGTCAGATGACTTGCATGCTGTTGTACCACCTACAGGATCATCTGGCACTAAACATGGATGCTCTGCAAATATAAGACAAGGAAAAACAAAGCTTATTCTATCTACAGTTAGACTTGCTATTTCCTGAATAGAATGATTATGGAGAGACTAGACATATACAGGGATAACAAAATGCCTTATGGGTTAAGTCCTGCAGATTTTGGTGTAAACTTAAAATGCAACATTTCTTGGTAACGCTAGGGAAAATGTTACTGGTCCAATCATGACTTTCTCTATTTGTTTACTTTCTCTATTTGATTTTAGGAGAAAGGTTACCTACCCATATCCCATAACTCAATTTTCCAAATGAGACTTGATCCATGCGTTTTGTTCTGGGTTAGAATTGTGTGCGAAGCTGCGAGAATCCATTTACATTCTCACAACATAATCTTTGGATTTTCCTCCATTTTATTTGTGTCTAAACTTTAAAAGTTTGCAAGAATCTACTTGGATTCTCACATATTTATTTATGAGAATCTTTGCAAAGAATGGATTTTTGAATTCTCACCGAAATTCTAACCTGTTGTCGAGGGTGACAAAAATATATAGGGTAAATTAGAGAATAGAAACTTACGTTGGACAGTTAAGTAGATCATGCATCCTTTTGAATTATTTGAATCATCCATTGCTAGATATTCCACTTCAGTAACTCCTATCGGTGCAATCATTCCAGGCTCATGTGAGTGAAATACTGTAACAGGCTCTCTGGAATTGTCTGAAAATTGTGGTAATTCCCATGTGACCTCGGTTTCTGGGTCAGAAGTCAAGATAACATCAGGTGAACGACATTGGTCAATGACTGGTGGCTCAGTGTCTGTATAAAGTATAAATTAAATAACATTTATAAATATAAAGAATAGGTAAATTGATAAAAATATGAGATATAAGAACATTCCTAGATCTATGCAAAATATTTGTACCCTGTCCCTTTAAGACCCAAAGTAAGTCGTAAGATCAGTATAAGAGATCAGTCATTATTGGAGACAAATATACTAAGTACTGCATAGAATACATGAAGTAAAGCTAGACCTCTAGGTCTAAAGTTAGACCTGTTCTAACTTGCTTTGTGCATACCAACCTTAGGAATCAAAATAATATAGGAGATGCACAGTGGTTATTTTGAGTCTGAAAATATGCTTTGAGATTTTTTGCCATTGCCCTCAAATTGTTTTTGGCTGCGGCGCACCAATAGTAGCCTTATTATAATGTAATTAGTTTTTCGTTAATTATCATGAAGTCGCACATAAGGCCTAAAAAAATTAATTGTTGTATTGCCCACAGCGCCCGGTCCGAAATTTTCAAAAATAGGACCGGGTTTTTTTTTTTTAATTTTTTTTTTAAATTTTTTTAAATACATTTCTTCAATATTTTACCTGTTTTCTGTGCGAAAAATCTCTATCCAAGTAAGTTTTTGTTACAAAGCTACACCAAACTCTTTCATGAACCACAAGAACACCGAATAAACTGGGAATATACTCCGAAAAAAAATCATCCGTTCACCATGACATCCCTCGCCGAGTCAACCATCAGAAACACAACAAAAATATAGCTCGAAGCATCTTGGCCCGATTCACGTTTTTGGACCCCGGTTTTTTAATATTTACGAAATGAATCGTATTGGATCCACGAAGGACCATCGAAATCTAAGTGTCGTCTTGCGGCAAAAATATAATACAGTGCACTTGATGTTGTACATATTTAGCATTTTATATTTAAATAATAAAACAAAGAAAACACGAGAAGAAAATAAATATGAGTTTACAAATATTTATTCAGGCATTTAAAAGTAAATACGATACAAAAATAGTATAAAACGTATCTTTTTTGCATTTTCTTACGTAGTTACATTTAGTAAAAAACAGCATCAGCTATACGGTACGGAATGTTTGTAGAATGACGGGCTGTGTAAACCACGGGCTGTCGATACGCGATATGCGACGGTGTTTTGATTTCTTTTAGTTTTGGCTCGCTTGGAAAATGGATTCTTTCGCAGTTTGTATCACCGGATCAAGAGGCGCCCACATTTCATTTAGTTCAGTTGCTAGCATTTCTTTAGTTGGGGATTTTTATTCTTTGTATAACACACACAAAAGGGCGAATACGGATGATTTACTAGTAGAGGTGAGAGTTGCAACCGGACCCCAAGGTCCCTGGCAGTCAGTCAAAGCTACTGAGCCACTTACCGTCCTGAGGGACCTTGGGTTCAGACATATCATTTTTAAGTTACAAGAGCAACAACAAGATGAGGCGATAAATGATGGTCAGCCCCGCAATGCCTTTGATATATTAAGAGCCAGTCAGACACGCAGATGCCTACCTCAGAAGAAAAAGGCTGACAGTCACAACAAGCTTAATGGTTCGTTACCAATGCTGTGAAGACGACCTTTGGAAACAATGTCAGAGCACAAAGTCACGTGTACATGTGTTTGAGATTGAGAACAATAAAACAAATGAAAGAATGAACTTGATTCTCATTGTACTTGATTTATTTATATTGACTCCCTGAGTTTATTTCTGATTTAAAACCTTAGCTTCATTCTTTTAAACTGCTGAAAGCTTAATTTTTGGGAAAATGGGCCTATAAGTAACCTTTTAAATGGAATCTGTATGAGATATTAAAAAAAAAAAAAAAAAAAAAAAAACCCTACCGCCATGCTATAATGGATCCCCTTGTCCATCTATATCACTGGCATTTAAAAAAGCGTGTGTGTAAATAGTGAAGATTGGAAGGATTCACTCTACCGATAAATACCCAATGAACTGTGGTTAATATTGTGACGAACGCAAAAAGGACAAGCCACTATGCGATCGATACGTGTCGACTAGAACCTCCAGTGGACACAAGGACCCATAAGCACGTAGGGCAGAGTTAGTTGAATGAGTTTGATGCTCGTGCCTCCTCTAGTTTACTATAATAACTCCTTGCTTTAACTAACCCGGCCTTCTTACAAGAGTTTGATGATGCACTCTAATATTCTTTCATGCAGTACATACTTTATTCTCATCTATGGCAGATTTTGTCTGAACTACTTTACCTCATCTAATCACCCAAGCCCATAGCCAGTAATTACAGGGGTGCCAATATTTAAAAAAGTGGTCCTTTCGAGCATGAAGCACATGAGTGTGGGATGAAGAAGCCTGCCTTACGGCCCCTGCTGGGGTCAAGTGGCAAAGCCCCCTGCAGGAAGTGGACCTTTGAACAGGTGCACCCCCTGCTGACCCCCTACTGCATGGCTGTCATCACTTTCTTATAATCATCTTCTTTTAAGAAGTCAGTCTTTAATAATGTTTTGATCAAATAATGTCTCACCTTCTACAGTAATTGTGAATGTACAATGTGCACTATTTCCCGCTGCATCTGTAGCAATATACTTGAGTGTGACTGTGCCAATACGTATCAACCATGGTGATTTGATACCTGGTATAACCAAGAGAGCAGGCTCCATTCCAGAGTTATCCCCAACAATGGGCATATTCCAGGAGACATTGCGGGCATTCTCGTTAGGCGCTGTTTCAATGACAATGTCATCAGGACAGGAAATGATTGGGGGAAAAATATCTGTGGATGAGATCAAAAAGGACATCAGTAAACAATATTTAATAATACAAAAAACATGCACCAGCCACAATCACCACTCCCACTGGGAGTTAGCTGGGAGATTGGTCATATTCTGCTCCACTGACCATCGATAGCTCAAGTGAAGAGGTGTTCATCACTGACTTGCAATGGAATAAATATCCGTATCAGTCCAGATTTTTACACTTTTTTCCATAATGACCAATCCTACACCTATTGCCCACTCTGTGGATCCGCCTCTCCTTTATGATTGCAAATGCACCAACTCTCAACCAGTTTCTACTCCAAACCTGCACAACTTCAGTAAAAAGACAAAATGTTTGAATGTACAACACAATCTTCCCAGCCATAATCCCCCACAATAATTGTGTGGGGATGGGGGGGGGGGGGGGGGGGGGGGGGGGGGGGCTAAAATTGTCAACATTTGGTCTAATTAAACCTAATTTAGTAAGAATATGTGCGCACAGCACGGAAAAAATTGCCTTTTTATGTTTAAATTGTCTATTTTTTCTGGGTGGGGGAAAATGCATGAGAGCAGTTCTGTAAGCAGAATTTTCAAGGGCCCACATAATAGGTTTTCAGCGGGCCCGAACTGATCTTTAAGGGTTGAGGCTTGTTATTTGAAATGCTTTTTGCAGGAATATTAAACATAAGTTTGGTCGAACTATATTTGCCTTGAAGCAGACGCCCAAATTGTGTACGACATGCTGTTAATAGTCAATTTAAGCTTTAAAAATATTTTTAGGCCCGATTCGGCCGAGATATAATAGGCTCTATAAGAAATTGCCACATTCCATGTTACTAAATTCATCAACAAATATAATCCTGTCATTCTTAGGTAATACATATATGAAATACAAATCCCAATTCTATTTTAAAAAGCTTAAAATAGCAAGCCTACCAATGCATCGAGTCTCCGGAGTTTCTTCCCATTTTCCAGACGCCAGACATTGCCGAGTGGTGGCGCCCTCCAGTCGAAATCCCTGAGTGCACCGTGCGCGACAGACGGTGCCAAATGACTGTTTTTCCTGGGTACAGTCATCGTTGGTATAAAATCCATGGAACAATGAAGGCAGCGATGGACAAGTTATTGCTGTCACAAATAAAATAAAAAGGATTAAATCATAATCTATTGACAAGAAAGTTGCAATATTTATATATAAAATTGTAGGTAGACAAAATGTATAAATGCCGAAAAATGGCCCTGCCGAAAAATGGCCCTGCCGGAAAAAAAAATGACCCTGCCGAAAAAAAATGGCCTTGCCAAAAGATGCCCGCCGACAAATGGCCCTGCCGAAAAATGGGCCTAATCAACCGAGTATTGGTTATGTTAGTTTGGCTTATATTTGGCGCATAAACAAAGCATGTCAATCTGTTTCATTCATGAAATACGGTCTAATAACCTTTGGCAAATTTCGTATGTCATTGCAGCATGAATCAGATAGGGTAAGACATTGAGCCGGTTCGCGGTTGTCACCAAATTCATCAAGGATATAGGCCTACTGTAAGACTAACACTCGCAAATCTACATTTCAAAAGATTTGTAATGAACGGATTCGCTCCACCCACCTCGGAATGGTGGGATCATGTCTCAATTTGCGACCTCTCTCGGAGTGACGTTCGGTGGATGGAGTGGAGATAGCCTACGCCGCATAACGACCGGTCGATTTAGGACATGAGCCACAATCCCTACTAGTGCCTATTAGTAGTATCATATTACCCCGCATATTACTATAGATTACTAAACCTACCTCTGCAGAAACTGGGAAGCCTGTCCCATTGTGCAATAGGTAAACATCTTCTACTCGGCGAAGGTGATCCAACACGAATATATCCAACATCACATGTGATGGTACAGACGGAATTCACTGATAGATCGGGAGGATCACACTCAACTACGCCATGTGTTGGTTTAGGTAATGGTGGACAGGTTTTAACTATTTTGATTAGTATATAAAACAAGAAAATATAATTTATCGCAAACATTATATGATTCAATACCAAAAGAGAATATCCAGAAGAAGCACCATAACTAACTAGTATTTATGACAAATCATGACAAAATATTCTAGGCCTACGGTATTTGCATAAATCATAAAACCATCAAACACCAAACACAAAAGCATAGGATTATATAACCATCTGGAAATGTTACGTTCACCCTGCCTTAAAGATTGAGCCACTTTTATCTGCGGTTTAAAGTAAAATCGATTTGACCAACAGCTATGACGACATTGTAAGATATCGTATTGCGTTAAGATAATTACTGTGCGGTCATTAAATGCAACTTCGTAAAACTAAAATTGGATTTAATATCGACTCTGGTTATTGTAATTTTACTGACAGATACGCGATAGAATTTCTTCACTGAGCCTATATTTAATTTTAAGGCAGGATTAACCGACTTTACTATTTAAACAGTAATTGATGCTATTCGGAGTATAAAGGGACAAGTGTGTTACATCAGCAACGACTTTTTGAAACGTGTATGAATGACAAACTTACGTACCAAGACACTGTGTCTCTTGTCCAGTCCACTGTCCCAGATCGTTACAAAGTCTAATCGTACTTCCAATCAATTCATATCCAGGATTGCATCTCATTGCACATGCGCTGTTTACCGTATGGGAACATTCATCAGATACAAACAGGCCATTGCTTGGGAGTTGAAGTGATGGACATCGGACCGCTTTAATATAAAACATACCGTAATTATGGATTCCAGATTATATATTTTAGATTATTGTGGACTAAAACCGGGACTAAAACCTGAAACAAGTTAATTGTTAAAAACATTAAGATTGACCCTATTTCCTAGTATGATGCAACCGATTTAGTTAATGGGAATAATAAATGAACACAATTGACCGATAGAAGTATAGGATGCACAGCGACGTACACCTTGCGAACAATTGAAAGGGATTTTGAGATATGACCAAACTTTTCAGCGTGTGCATTATATTAAGGGGTGTAGGGGTGCTCTGTACAGTGGCGTAGCTAGGTTTTTCATATGGGGGGGGGGGGGGGGGGGGGGGGGGGGGGGGGGGGAGGGGGAGGGGGGGGGGGGCAAGAAATGAAAGTGAATCGACAAGATTATTCTAACTAAAAAAATGCGATTTGACACTTATTTGTGCTTTGAATGAGGTACATTTCGGTTAAGCTTCTACCCACAAATATTCCATTTTGGGGACACATGCGCGCGTTTCCATCTGTGTACTTTTGACCGTCGTAATTCCATGATTCCTCTTGTCAAATGAACAGCCAGTGCCAATCTCAACCGAGACAACAGTCAATATTGGGGGTGGGGGGGGGGGGCTTCCCCCCTCCGGCTACGCCACTGGTTCTATATCCAAATAATACTACAGGTTTTCTCTATCCAAATATGTTTTCAGTTTGGTCCTGGAAATGATTTGAAGGGTGATACAAAACTTTAAAAAGTATCGAAACTCTTGGGACAGCCTGTACTTCCATCAGTTGTCACGATTAAGAATGATCGGACCAGGTAGGAATCGGAACCAAATCAGAACCGTGTGAGCGTAACGGTTGTTCTATTTCCAACCTAAGATTGCCATTTTGAATTCATTTGATCATTTTGAAGTGTCACCACATCGATAAACGCTCAGGTACAAACAAAATAAAAACTCTCGTGCTGAAAGATTAAGCACGGACGATGAATGGCATCAGAACTGCTAATGGTGTTGATATAGTGTAATATAATCAGACGGAAATCGCAACCAGCATGAGATAATTGTTGAGGTATTTGACGCTCTTTAAGTTTTGCTAAGGCGGGAATGCATTGATGTAAATTAGATTAGTTATCGTCTGCGTTCATTTCGATGTATATAGCACCGATTTAAGGATGCCAAGAAAGTGTCACACGCGACTTCACGTGGTTAACTCTCCGGAAATATTTTGACATTTGTAAAAGTAGCCTACATATCGGGTCCAGATTTACATTTGGGTTAATACTATAAAGGAAACGTTTTCATAGAACATGGTTTAAATGGGTAACGTATAGTACGCTATTTAATTTATTTATTGGCACAAAGAAGAAGAATAAGAAGTTTCGTAAATAGAAGTTATGAAAATTGATTATGACAATACTGATGACTTGTCAGGTCAGGAGGGTCGGATACAAAAAATGTTCCTGGGAGGTTAATGCAAGTTCATATCATAAACACTTCTAAGAAATGAACGTGAATGTATTTTATTGTACACGTACAATTTGTAAATAAGAAATATATTGCCAGATGCATTCAATTGGATCCATACGCGGCGCGTGTATACACTAAAAGTAAATATTTTGCGGGAGGGGTAGTAAGGCACTTGTAAATTCATAAACTTATGAGATGTTTCGATGGGTATACAATATCTTAAATTGTTCGTTCCACTAATGATTACTCAAGATTTATATTGCAAACATAATATAATACTATTAGTTTATTTATGTTATACCTTTCTGTCGACCATTCCCAACATGGAATTCTTTGGGATACGGGTATAATTGACTGGCCAGGGGGTGTCAGACTTACTATTTAACTCCCGGATTTGACTTATAATTGATGTGGCACTCACCTTCACATCGTCGTTCTTCCGCGAGAATCTTGAATCCTACGTTACATAGGCAATCATCAATACTGGTACTTCCAGTACGTGTTTTGTGATTTGGGTCAGGACAAGGGTGACATGTGCCGACTCCTCCGGGCAATGCTTCCGGTTTGTATGTTCCAGAAGGGCATGCTAGGGAAACAAAAGGATTATAGAGGACACTGATTCTGTTATTATGATTCTGCCGTTGTCACTTTCTCTGCCTTTCACAATTATTGCACAATAAACTGCATCGATGAGGGTTTTTGGACTTTTTTGTTTTCTTATGTGAACACTAATACCAAAGATTACTTTGGCATTTGAATCCAGCATTCTTTGAACATTAAAACCAGAGTATGACCAGTGTGATAGATCGAGGCCTGTTATGCTAAATACCAGGGGTGAATATCATAAAGGAATTTGACAGATTTGAAGTAATTTATTTTATCTGCTAACTCTAAACACATTTCAGTGAATTTGATCACATTGAATACTGATACAAAAATGGAAATTGATATCTACATGATAGGCTCAGGCATATCTTGAACGCTTACTTGCGGTATCGCGTGTACGTACATATTATAAGAATATTGTCATGGAATATAGATACGAAGAAATGTATCTGTTACTTTAATCTTAGATCATCGTCTCATAGGTTTTATCTTTTTAGTAAATTATACTTAAATTCAAGTGTGTGGATTCATATCGTATGATATATCAGATATGATGGGTTCACGACAGCAGTGTTTTATCAAAATCAAGATTATGGAACCATCACGCGATGTTCACATCACGCAACTTCTGCAATTAATGACCAATAATGGCAAAAGCACTCTTGTGACATACCAACAAAAGCAGGACCCATATTTTGCACTTACGAAAGTCTCGTGAAAAAATGCTATGGTATGAGCGTATCTGAACCTGGTTTTCGTTGACGATTTTATCTGATGTCATGACGGGGACATCGCACGATGTCCGAAAATTCTCCCCAAGAGTACACCCATGGCATTCATGGATTTTACATGAATATCTTCATTTTCACTTTCGAGAACTCGAGACTGCTCAGGCTGAGAAGTTAAAAATTGATCTTGCAATATCCACGTATTGATCACAGGGATAAGTTTCACGTTATATTAATTTTAATGCAGAATCGTATCATCTAACTATCAAAGATTTGCCACGTATTAAGTGTAGTTTTCAGAGGTTTTTGTTTGTTTGTTACATAACAATACTTACGTTGGCACCCGCCTCGAAGTCCAGTTCCGTACCAACCAGATGGACATATACATTCGTATTGACCTGTGTGTGTCCCACAATGACACGTAGCCGTAACATCACAGCCACACCCATTATTCCCATCCAGGCAAAGTGATGAACATCTGTCGTCAGTTTCCAGTACAAAATCGCCGACATGGAGATCTTGAAAAAATGACAACCAGGTATACAGAGTTGTCAAGGTTTGCGTAGTTACTTACACAGAGAATATTAATTCGTCAAAAATGTGGTCTTATTTGACAAATTAAACATTTGTCATGGAAGGTTCGTCAGTTAAGAAATATTTTGTAATGCTAAACAATTATCTTTTAATGATTAGTTCAATGATTTGATCCAATTAGTAGTATTTTGAATTAATTTTCAACATAGCAAATATTTTCACGACTCATACATATTTGACTTTCAATGACAAATGAATAAATGACAAATTAAATGACAAACTAAAAAAATAATTTGTAATCAATAATTAGTCATTTAATACGAATGACATATTAAATGGCAAATAAATGACTAATCTTAGTTTGTCATTTCATTGATAATTAGTCATTTAATTTGTCATTTCAATTGTCATTCATTAATTTGTCATTAAAGGTTAAATATATTTCAGTCAAGATAATGTTTGTTACGATGAAAATTAACTAGAAGCACTCTAAATTGTTCCTTTAACATTTATTTACCCACACAGTAAAAACAATTTAAAACAACCCCAGGCAGTTGTTAAAGCCTGTCACTCTAACAACTATTGTTCAAACTGTCAAATTGACAACTGCTGCAGTTGTTTAAACAATTGTTTAACAGTTTGAACAATAGTTGTTAGAGTGACAGGCTTAAACAACTGTTTGGGGTTGTTTAAAATAGTTTTACTGTGCAGAACCTAAGTTGACCATTATCTGTAAGACTAAGAGTGCGATGGTTTCGGATCAATTAGAAATCCTGAATTGATATTAATAATTTAGAGGAACAACACATTATAATTGTCCGAAACAAAAAGACGGAACATAATATTAAATATATTCAGATTAAGACTGCTACTGTTGCCGTTTATCACTGATATATTCCGTTATCAAATGCTTCTATATCCACTCAGCCCTTTTATGGCAAAAGAATGTATCTTATATGTAGTTTTCTAACAGTATACTTCCTTTTAACATGATCAAAGTTAGCTTTTTTTCTCCATAAATCATGTAGTGGTAAAAGGCAGTATATTACTTTTATTGTCTTTAGAAGTTGCAACCTTTTCCTAAGTGAGGATTATTTAACCAAGTTAACACAATCCATGTTAAAAGGAAGTGTATCAATAGGAAAGTACATATAAGATACATCCTTTTGCCATAAAAGGGCTCCACTGTCCTTGACAAGTACCTGTCATTTGATTCTATGGTTCTAATATCTTATTCGGATGTAAATACCCGAATAACGGAAGCAATGTATACAAGCAGGATGGTAGATTAAACACTATGTCAAAGTCAATGTCTATGATAATTTGACTAATGTTAAAGAAAGTCAGGTTTTTACATAAGTTTGTACATGTTCTACAAAATGTGCTGCCTGAATTGTATTATGCATTTAAAAATGATTATAATGATATACAGAAAAATAGATGCAAAAGAGTTCAAATTGACTGTCCATTTTTAGGTAAAACGAAGACCTTTTCACCAACGGGCATATCAAAGTCCATTCACTTTCACGAATTTAATTATCTGCATGTACCTTCGTGAAGCGCTCTACGAGCAAGTGCCTCAAACTCCGTAAAGTTATCTACAATATAACAATGTTCATTGGAGGGTTCTGAAGACATGCTGAGCAGTTCCTGTACATTTCCATCACGGATACCAAACGTGAATATTTGTACACCATCTCGCTGTAAAGCACGGGCGTGTGGCAGAGGGTCACCACCATTGGAATAACCATCGGTAACGAGAAACACTGCTTTAGCCGAATCTGGTCTTGCGTTAGATAAAATGGTCTAAAATGGAAAAAATGTAAAGAAAATTACATCTGCAACCAGAAAATTATCTCAATCGAAACCAGGACAGAAACTCTCTCCAGACCTTTCAACTGTTCAATACATTAGACTATTAGAGGATGTCATAGCAAATAACATTGGTCTGATTGTTCAAAATTCAGTTCAGTCCTCTTAACAAGAGTGAACCAGGCAAGTATATTATAGAGGCATTGCACACATGCACTGCTGTTAGGTGAGCACATCTTCAGTCTTGATAAATGTTTTAAAATACAATATATACACGTAAGCCTATTTGTTGACGTGATATCAAATCATCTGAAATAGCTTTAACGAAAGAATATTGAATCAATTCCCTATTGGCATCACTTGTCAACTGTAAATGTAATATTTGGAGATGCCCTATGCTTATTCGGATAGGTTCAAATAACAACAATGATAACATCAATTGTTATTGAAATTATATATCACATTTTATAAGATTGACATAACCCATAGAACAATAGGGGACGACATAGCAATCTCGAACGTTACATAATATGTTACTTTACTAACTTAGTATATGAGCTGATTAAAAATAAATAGTTACAAAGTCACGGATATGTAATTATTTGCTCAAAAGCAAAATATTTTGATTTCACGACGTTGTATCCGACTGTCAACAAATTTACGACATATTTTAAAAGTTACTAAAATCGAGATATAAGAGCCTATATGATACATGTCGCCCTGCAATGACCCAGGTTGGTTAAGACATTAAGCACAGAACACTTCCTCTTTGAGTCTCACAAGACCAGCGATATCAATCACTAAATTATTGCAAGTATATGCCTAAATGACGAAAGTAAGAAACAAATATTGGCCAACTGAATATTGATAACATTTGTCTACTATTATAAGATCTTGTTCCACTATAATTGACATTGACAAAATTGTATGTACGGAATAATATTTTTCAAAGCTGGATGTACGGAATAATATTTTTCAAAGCTGGATAACCTTTTAAACATTTTAATTTGTAAGAAGCTTTCGTATGTTTGAGCAATGTTACCACCGACATATATGGAATTAACATCACCACCAGATGAAATCACTTGGTTGAAAGGCATCATTCTAGTGCACAAACTACCTCGCTGAAATTATATCCCTCGTAAATATACGACTTTGTTGTGTCCAAATCTTAATTTTAAATTGATATTTTTAATATATATAAAGGATTGAGCTATCACGATTACGATAGAATAAAACGTAACATACGCACTCTTGAAGCAAACTTTGATATTATAGACTTGTTTATATTCAATGCATTCAATAGTTGCCCGTGTATCCTGGTTCTAAAATAAACAGGAAAGTATATCCCGATCCAATTCAAGCTATTATTAGATTGTATAATAATAGCTTGCATACAGGGTGCAATCCCAAAAATTGTACTCTGTTTCATGGCGTTTTTTTACTTTTTCATAACCACTGGACCATGACCAATTCACTGTCAGTGCAAAGCCCAATTAATAATGATAATATTCTGAAAATCTGAGATTAATCCAATGAAAAATAAGACCACTACCATAATTTGCGTAAACCATGTCATTTACTAGTCTGTACAATGGGATTTAAACATACAAACCAGAAAATGGTTTACATTACCATATACTTCGCATTCATAAATATTGTAAATCATTTATCAATAACAAATTAACAATAGCAACGATTCGTTTGGGCATCATTCTGTTATAATTCTGGCACAAATCATTAATAGCTACATAATACAAACATTTGATGCATGAATATTTCTGTGTAATGTTCAATATTGCTCAGTTTTCTCAGAAAAAAGCCTCAGCATGTAGGAAAGTTGTGGTAAGAAAACACCAATAAAAATGCCAGAATAATATGATAAGAATACAAGTAATTTCCCTTTTAGCCTATTTAAATTTGTAATCTTCCACTGTCATGTTACTCTATACCAATTTACTGTGTGAAGTACCATTGTACATACTACAAAATAGGTTGACTTGCCTAGTTGGTCACACTTTCCTTGATTGATGATCGATTTTTCTCATCTTTTCAGGATTTGAACTTTATTAGTCGTACTTTACAATGAAATCAAATTGGTCATGGTTCAGTGGTTTTAATAACGATTAAATCCATGCTGAAAGTGAGTCCTATTTTGTTTGTTACATCCTGTACATCCAAATAAGCACGGGATTATGTATCCAAGTATGATCTGTATGGGGCCGTATCCTGTATCCTAGATTGGTATACGTTCATATTCTAATCACTTGTTTTATAAGCAAATGTACGTTTAGAAGATTTTTCATTTGGATGCAATGTGGTAGAAGGGTGTAGGGGGGGGGGGGGGGGGGGGGGGGGTCCCAAATAAACAGATAAAAATATGATAAAGTGAACTACGTACCTCTGCTAGCTCCAGAGCTCCTTTGGTGTACGTTCCACCACCAACGTAGGTAATACTAGGTAATTCCTCATTAAGCAAAGAACATTTATGTTTATTAGGATTGGGTGAGGTCACCTGGTCCACATTGGCTACAACCCTATGACTGGATGAGAACGTAACGACCACCACTCTAGTGGCATCAATGGCCACAGTAAAATCCGCAAGTAATTTCTTGACAAATTTCAACTCATTGAAAAAGTTTTCTAATCCGACGCTCGCGGAACTGTCAACCAGAAACACTAACTCCACTTGTCCGTTTTCTACTTGTCGCAATTTGGACACATGTCGCTTCAGAACGTCTCCTAAAACTTCGATCTTGGATCGTGATCGCGAGTTTTCACTGATGTGTGAACGCCATAGCATATCGTAGATCATAAGATCTCGATCCCGACTACTGGTATGAATAGTGTTTTTAATTCGATCTCCTCTTAGAGCTAAAGCGTTGAATATATTCCTATTATTCCCATCATCTGCCATAAATTCAAACTGTTCAATAGTTGACGCACTTACGTTGCGTCTGTGATTACCAGAATATGCAACTTGGTTATTTCGTGGAGCAGCTTCTATTGTCATGAACCACCGTTCTGACAACAATATATGAAGTATACTTATCCACACAATATATGGTTTGAAGTACAATCCATGTCCTTTCAGAGTTCTGGAAAACCTCAACTCCATGATAATATCCTTAAAATATTGAATTGTTCCCCATAAAAACAAACATGCATCTTTGTTGAACATAAATCAGGACGATCCACACACTATACATGTATGTAGCACTGTCGGTTTTCATTATCTCATTTGACAGTATTCGTCATGCTAACCAAACGATATACAGATAATGCTCTTCCCCTTTCAAATCGGCTTACACTGAAGTATTTTTATAGTTCGTTCACTATATCCTGACAATGCAAGTATAGTCAAACAGTCCAATGCATCGTCGTGTGTGCAACTTTCTAGTGTTGAAAACTTGAAACACTTGGATTCAAATTAGATAGCAAACAACACTTAATCTACTAAACACAGTCATGATATAAATCTAATATTAAGAAATAAGCAATTGTCAGTGGAGTTTTAATGTTGTTACCTGGGAATGTTAAGGCCAAACATGTTCAATACCCTTCGAGACAAACGTGACAAACAAAAGGGTATACCCTTAAAGGTATATTATGTGATCTTTCCAGGGTACGCCCTCAACATCGAAAAGAAAATAGAAAGCAGATTTTCTTGCAGATTTACATTTCTGATCATAAATCATGCATACATTCCAAGTTACAGGGCGATACGATTCTTAATTACTTCAAAATCATGGTTTTAGAGTGAAAATAAACTGTCGGAATCCCGACACTTTATATTTTTCACTCTAAATTCACTCTAAAACCATGATTTTGAGGTAATTAGGAATCGTATCGCTCTGTAACTTGGAATGTATGTATGATTTATGATCGGAAATGTAAATCTGCAAGAAAATCTACTTTCTAAAAAAAATAATGAATAGAGGGCGCTCTCTGGAAAAGATCACATAATGCCTTTAATCGCCTTTAGAATCTACCGTATGTTAATGTACCACTTTACGTTTTATCTGTGAAAACGTTATTGCAGGTATTCTTGGAACCGTACCACCTTTATCATGTTTATACAAATATCTCTTATTCTTATGATGTGACAAGACACTTATTTAAGTTTGGTGAACACTCAATCTGTGTTTAGAAAGCAAAGTTGAACTTGGTAAGTTAACCCGCACTATCATGGCAAAGGGCGCATCTGAAGTTGGACGTTTTGGTCTATAATGGGAACCCCAAGGCGGCGCTGTGTTGGTACAATAAATAAACATAAACGCTTCCGAATTGGTGCACGGGTGATAAGGTTATATTACAAATGCATCAACATTTCTTATGAGATCGCCAATTATTAACCAGTAGGGGAGATGTACATAAGTAAAAGCAAGCTATCTTATGGCATGGCATCACCCACTATATAGCAAGCAGTGATTACTATACAGTGTGAGTCAAAAAGAAGTTGTACGGAAATGAATATTGGTTAACTGAGAAAAGATCAAACAAACTTGACGAACCAATAAAGTAGGGGAGAGCGGGAAGTGTTCACCCCATTTTCATTTGAAGAGGTCTAGAGACGCCCATTTTAAAGATTGAGTGGACCTATTGATATCATGTGAAAGATTGATTGATATATCTTGGCTACATACGACCATGATCTCTTACTCTACAGGCAAGAGTAAATGATAAAGACGAGTGTCTCAAAAGGGCAAACTTGTCCGACGCCGCCGGGGAAAGGTTCGCCCATAGGCCGTGGCAAGTTCGCTCTAGGCTCAGAATTAGGCTGCACAAAGTACCAACTATCCAATACATATAGATTCGTTATTCTTCGTTATTTTATTCCAAAATGAAAAAATATAGGGGTGGGGCACTTTTGCGGAACATACTCGTTCAGAATTTAAAGTCATAAGAAATACCACATATTGAAATATTCTCCTCTAATACCGTATTAGTGTTACTCCATTCCTGATAATTATTTCTATAATTACAATTATCCTGTAAGGGAGTACATCAAAACTCGACCGCGCGGCAACCGCCGGTTCCGCCCGGTTGGACCGCATATCATTGTTTAGAACAATAGAAACCGGCTGCATCCGCACGGAACCCCACGGCACCGGCGGTTGCCGGGCGCTCGAGTTTTGATGTGCTCCCTAAGGGACCGTTCATTATTTCTACCGGAGGGGGGGGGGGGGGGGGCGGGGGCATAACTTCTTTTTGTATGCTGAGGGCGGGGGGTGGTGGGGGGGCATAACTTTTTTAGGTGGTGATAGGGGGGTCATAACTGTTTTGTACTTTCATTTTCAAAAGCTGGGGTTTTTTTGTGGACCAAGAAAAAACTGACCACCCGCATTGAGATAAATGTTAAAATGCAACTCAAGTTCAGTACCAAAAACACAATCCGAATATAGCCTATAATTTTTCAATGTAAACATTGTTTTTTATTGAAACGCATTTACACAGGAAAAATATGCATTTGTTGAAGTTAATCCTCATCTGATGAGGGATAAAACAATTACTTTATAAAGAAAAGTTGAAAAAATTTGCAACTATTTTTTGAGACAATCACATACCTACTATCTCTTCAAATATAGTTGAGCGAACTATATACAAGTGTAATTTTTAGACTAGTTCTTTTGATATGAGGGAAAAACCCTCAAGTTACAGGGTAAAATTCTCTGAACCATGTCTTAATGGTCTCATAATGACATGCCTAGCATGACTGCCTGTTGGCCTACATGGATTTGATTCATCATCGACCTGGCTCTTGGCAATGTTTGTTTCCATACAATCTAGTACATCAAGTCCAAAGTACTTATAAGCATTTACATCTGTATATAATATCACTTTCTGTTGTTTTGTGGCAGTTCTTAGAACATGTTGAAGAAGTCCATATCCAAGTCTAACATAGAAAATGGCTGTGGAAAGAATGTCCAGCAAGTCGGCAAAATAGGCTCCTTTTATCCCAGGGACCAATGCCCGTTCAAGAAAGTTCAACAGGGTACTCTGACGCCTACATTCTTTTCTTGTCTTGGTTTTGTGTTTGTTCTCCTTATGACGTCTAGCTTTCAGTCCATCTGGCAAGTGGACGACAATAGTTTTTTCTATGAGTTCAACATATTATTTGGTCACATTGTATTGTCTATAAGCAGAACGTGTGCTTGTTTAAGCTCATGCAAATTATCAAGCTGTAGCTGGTTATACGCTGCTTGTAGTAAAATACCCCAATTTCATTGACCATCACTATCAAGTTGGTGAACTTTATATGGAATACAAAAAAGGAGCATGTGAAAATGATGGTGAAATTCACCATCGTTTTCACATTCTCCTTTTTTGTAGGTGAATTGTGCGACTTTTGCCTTGGCAATGCCTATATATGTATAGCACCCACAGAATTATAAATCTATGATAGCACCCCAGATAAATCCGGTATACCCAGGCCAGAGCCAGACTACAGCAAACTACCGGAGTATCACTACAAACCTGTCACAGAGAGCACACGCCTTCAACCAAATGGACAGCATCTAGGGCACCAGATGATTGCCAGCCAAGGTGGAATTTGAGAAACGCCTTCGGGAAAGGTGCACTTGAAGACAAACCAGCCATAATAAACTTTTGTGAAAAATGCATTGTTTCTGAACAGCTTGTAATCGATTACCTACAACATTTAGTTAACTTGAAGCGAGTGAAAGAGATAAAGGCGAGAGAAATATATAAATATATATTTTTTGAATTTTCAAAAACATTTGTTAAGGATGTACCCTTCCCTGATCTAAACTGCATTTTTGAATTCCTCTAGTTACAAGCTTTCCAAAAATGTACACTTTTGCTATCATAGGTTAAAACCTTTTTCTGTTATAGGCCTAAGTCATTTTTATAAATCCGGTAAATTGAGGCTGAGTTATTCATGTTGACTGTGTAGCGAAAAGGAAGAAAGCTGATGATCATGGTCTTATCCATAATAAATTAGTTGTTACAAATAGTTGACAAGTCTGTTGAACCACATACTTAATGACTACTTAATATCCTTTAAAATGGGACCAGAATGGTGTTTGTAACATTAGGGGATGACTAGTAATTGTAAAAAGAACAAAGCATGGGATAATCCCCATTGAGTTTGTACAAATAGCTATATCTCCCTTTCTGTATTAGCTACACCAATGCTATTTTACAGGCAGATAGCTTGTTATTAGGGCTTTAAAATGATAACAAATCTGTTTAGATAGCTTTTGTGGTTTTGAAAATGTGAAAGGAATATGACAGCATAAAACTAAAAAATGTAACAGTAAAGATTATCAGACTACAATTGGGACGAGCTGGTAGCCACAAGCAAGCTAGGAAAACTCGTAGTTAGCATGGTTATTGGTTAGTGAGGCGAAGTACTTAAACCATCACAACCTGCCCAACACAGACAAAAACAGGATGAAGTGTGAAGAATTACTGCACATATTTATCAAAGACAAGACCGGGACATGGCTGATGTGGAAATAGAGTGTGATGCAAGCAGTGAAGATTCAGACAGTGATGTTGAAGATGCACGTAGTATTCCTGACAGTGTTTTGGATTCCCTTCCTTATTAGGATAATAAAGAGGACGAATATGAAATAGATGGTAGGGGTACTGATATAATTGAGATAACTGTTCAGACTCGTTCAGGAAGAATGTCTAAGAGGAGAGATTTGGATGACTACATTTATCAATTTACTCAACGTCACTATATGAAGTACGAACTATTTGAACACAAATATCAGAAAAAACACCATTTAAGCGTGTGCTATGTATTATATTTAAATAGACATAGGCCTACATGTGAATTATTGCATGGAATGTTGGTTTCAGGTTTTTTATGTTTGCTGCAGGCATATTTTTTTTATTTGGGAGGGGGGGGCGGTCATAACTTTTTTCTATATCACAGGTGGGGGGGGGGGGGGGGGGTCACAACTTTTTTAGTGTCTAAAAGGGGGTCATATGTTGTTCTGTGGTGTCTTGCTGGTTGCTACTGCCCCCCCCCCCCCTTTCCGGGTAGAAAATATGAATGGTCCCTAAGAGGAAAATTACAATTGTGAAATTATGCAAAATCATAACTATATAAATCCCTTGGCGAACCTGCCCAATCATCATAGGGCGTAGGTGCCCCATATAGCGCAATAAATGCATTGACCTAGGCCTATACCACGGACGTCCCACATACATTGATGGGTTGTTAACTGCATCAAATCCATAATCAATCCCATACCTACCTAAAGATAATTTACATTAAAACCTTTTCTCCGAATATCTTTGGAGAAGAAAAAAAAATGGAAGAAAATTCACTTTTGCGAGGCAAAACTGGTGTTTTTTGTGGATGATAAGTACTATAGTTGTGATCTCATCAAGTTCATGATCAGGGCTGCAGAATGTTTTGCGCTTTGGTTGTTGTTACTCTGTTGTTATTCATGTTGACTGTGTAGCGAAAAGGAAGAAAGCTGATGATCATGGTCTTATCCATAATAAATTAGTTGTTACAAATAGTTGACAAGTCTGTTGAACCACATACTTAATGACTACTTAATATCCTTTAAAATAGGACCAGAATGGTGTTTGTAACATTAGGGGATGACTAGTAATTATAAAAAGAACAAAGCATGGGATTATCCCCATTGAGTTTGTACAAATAGCTATATCTCCCTTTCTGTATTAGCTACACCAATGCTATTTTACAGGCAGATAGCTTGTTATTAGGGCTTTAAAATGATAACAAATCTGTTTAGATAGCTTTTGTGGTTTTGAAAATGTGAAAGGAATATGACAGCATAAAACTAAAAAATGTAACAGTAAAGATTATCAGACTACAATTGGGACGAGCTGGTAGCCACAAGCAAGCTAGGAAAACTCGTAGTTAGCATGGTTATTGGTTAGTGAGGCGAAGTACTTAAACCATCACAACCTGCCCAACACAGACAAAAACAGGATGAAGTGTGAAGAATTACTGCACATATTTATCAAAGACAAGACCGGGACATGGCTGATGTGGAAATAGAGTGTGATGCAAGCAGTGAAGATTCAGACAGTGATGTTGAAGATGCACGTAGTATTCCTGACAGTGTTTTGGATTCCCTTCCTTATTAGGGATAATAAAGAGGACGAATATGAAATAGATGGTAGGGGTACTGATATAATTGAGATAACTGTTCAGACTCGTTCAGGAAGAATGTCTAAGAGGAGAGATTTGGATGACTACATTTATCAATTTACTCAACGTCACTATATGAAGTACGAACTATTTGAACACAAATATCAGAAAAAACACCATTTAAGCGTGTGCTATGTATTATATTTAAATAGACATAGGCCTACATGTGAATTATTGCATGGAATGTTGGTTTCAGGTTTTTTATGTTTGCTGCAGGCATATTTTTTTTATTTGGGAGGGGGGGGGGGGGCGGTCATAACTTTTTTCTATATCACAGGTGGGGGGGGGGGGGGGGGGGGGGTCACAACTTTTTTAGTGTCTAAAAGGGGGTCATATGTTGTTCTGTGGTGTCTTGCTGGTTGCTACTGCCCCCCCCCCCCCCCTTTCCGGGTAGAAAATATGAATGGTCCCTAAGAGGAAAATTACAATTGTGAAATTATGCAAAATCATAACTATATAAATCCCTTGGCGAACCTGCCCAATCATCATAGGGCGTAGGTGCCCCATATAGCGCAATAAATGCATTGACCTAGGCCTATACCACGGACGTCCCACATACATTGATGGGTTGTTAACTGCATCAAATCCATAATCAATCCCATACCTACCTAAAGATAATTTACATTAAAACCTTTTCTCCGAATATCTTTGGAGAAGAAAAAAAAATGGAAGAAAATTCACTTTTGCGAGGCAAAACTGGTGTTTTTTGTGGATGATAAGTACTATAGTTGTGATCTCATCAAGTTCATGATCAGGGCTGCAGAATGTTTTGCGCTTTGGTTGTTGTTACTCTGTTGTTATTCATGTTGACTGTGTAGCGAAAAGGAAGAAAGCTGATGATCATGGTCTTATCCATAATAAATTAGTTGTTACAAATAGTTGACAAGTCTGTTGAACCACATACTTAATGACTACTTAATCTATATACTAATTTTCGGTCCCTCGCCTGATTAGATAGTTCAATAATAATTTTACACTCGCGTCCCTCTTCAACTGAAAAAGCGTGGTAATTGCGCCTCTAATAGACGAGCTAATTAGATAGTTCAATGCCAGTATTTTCCCGTTTTCAGACATGCGCAGAAAGGATCACAGATGATAATCCGAAATGTTGAATTTATTTTACTCGGATAGCTACTGTTCGGGCAAAAATTGTGGTTTTCGGAGTGAGTGATGACATATGGTCTTCACCCAAAATATTTTCATCAGGGATATAGCTACATTTCTGTATATGCGGCTGTTTGTTATTCTTAAAGATCGCATGAGTACAAGCATTTATACGTGACTATCCGTCCGACAAATACAATTATTTTACGACATTTTCTAAATGTAAATAAAAACTCTTACACAGATCTTAAAGTGACACTCTCGCATTAGTAACATAGATGAACGCGTAGTTTGCTAACGATAAAGAAACTGTGGCGGTACCATAACAACAGTTCCTATGTTGAAGCTGCGCGACCGCGTTTATCATGGTGCGCGCGATTCAGCGCACACGTAATGACGCATACAAAGTGTATACGCGTTTGTGGCGCAAACTGCACATTGTAACGTGGCAGGGTGAAAGCAGGCAGTCCGTACACTCTAAGAAAAAGGATGCTTCAGGCTTCAGGGGTTCTTGGCTGTCCCGTATGGAACCCTTATCACCTTAAAAGGTTCCAAAAAGAACCATTTTAAGGTTCAAAGTGGGCAAAATATGGGCAAACATTGGTCTTTAGAACCGCTAAAGGTTCTCTACAGAACCTTTTGGGGGCCTTTAAAATCAAAGAACCTTTAAACCATATACGGGACAGCCAAGAACCCCTCTGAAGCACCCTTTTTTCTAATAGTGTACCCTAACGCCACCTCCTCCTCTCCGCACTTGGATATAAGGGCACATGGGGCATCTGGATAAACGGAACGTGTTTTTTGTGTGGTACATTATCATGATTATTACACTGCAAAAACTCCGGTGTTGGATTTAACACCATGGGTGTCCATTTAACACCATGGGTGTCACTATAGGACCGGTGTAAAGTGGTCCGGTCCTATAGTGACACCCATGGTGTTAAATTAACACCGGAGTTTTTGCAGTGTATAGAGTGTCTGGATTATTAAGGGCATCCGTGGTATCTGGATTACGGGGTTCACTATAAAACGAGTCTCAAATTACCTGGATACTAATACTATGCACAGGTGGGCCACCTGTGATAACTGCATTTTAAGGGTGTACACTCAGATAGTATCTCGGGAGGCTTTATAGAACGCAGCAAACATGACAAAGGGACTACATACTATACGTTAAGGCCCCACATGCCTATTGGAGGAATAATGTATTTAATGTAAATAGGCCAAACAAAACCCGGATGGCACACATTGTGTAAAGTACAAGCGTGGAATGGTACAAGTGATCTTGATGATAGAATCGGCCGACCATAAAAACGACCGACTATAAAACTATAACGCTCAGAACGTAGGCCTACTGAATTACCGTGGATACAGTATGTGCATGCATATGGGAAGTGGCGACACCAGCACCAAAATGTTAAAGGAGGAAAACGGTGTGGTGGGGCAATAAAAGAATCGGGGGAGACATTTAAAATCTAAATTTTAAGTAACTTTCAATTTTGACATTAAAATTCAACTTTTTATTATTTGGGGGTACAAAATAGGTAGAGACATGCGCTGACAGGAGGTACTAACTTGGTATTAAGAACACATTGATGGAGTAGGCCTACTTGGATTAGGAACATGGGTATCTGTATTATGTAAGAGCACATTGGACCTAGGCTCATGGTGTATTAAGGGCACCATGTCACTGCCTCTGCCTATGTGATAGGCCTATGACTTTTACTGCCCGCTATCTTCGGCACCCGCGTTTAATTTACTTGACTATGATAAAGTAAGGGCACCTGGGTATCTCGAGATAACGGCACACTGCAGTAGGCCTACCTTGATTATGTGGTATTCGGTGCATTATTAAGGGCACCAGGGGTAACTGGATTAGGGGGTAGGGCTTAGGCCTATGGGGTCCCTGGATATAATGGGACAACGGGTAGGCCTACCTGCATTTCAGGTCTCATGGGAGGCCTATACATAAGTATCTGGAAACACAATTAGGCCTACCTAGATTAACATGAGTAAGGCACATGTATACCTGGATCAAAAGCACCTGCGCTATTCGGATTATTTATAGGGCCCTGTCTGCATTTTGTATACATATGTAGGACATGTTCTTGATATTATTGTATCAAATTTTCTTACGCTTTGTTTACCTATTCCCCGTGAAATCTTCTAGCGGGTCCAGCGCGAAGCGCTGGTGCCCGCTAGTATCCTTTAAAATGGGACCAGAATGGTGTTTGTAACATTAGGGATGACTAGTAATTGTAAAAAGAACAAAGCATGGGATTATCCCCATTGAGTTTGTACAAATAGCTATATCTCCCTTTCTGTATTAGCTACACCAATGCTATTTTACAGGCAGATAGCTTGTTATTAGGGCTTTAAAATGATAACAAATCTGTTTAGATAGCTTTTGTGGTTTTGAAAATGTGAAAGGAATATGACAGCATAAAACTAAAAAATGTAACAGTAAAGATTATCAGACTACAATTGGGACGAGCTGGTAGCCACAAGCAAGCTAGGAAAACTCGTAGTTAGCATGGTTATTGGTTAGTGAGGCGAAGTACTTAAACCATCACAACCTGCCCAACACAGACAAAAACAGGATGAAGTGTGAAGAATTACTGCACATATTTATCAAAGACAAGACCGGGACATGGCTGATGTGGAAATAGAGTGTGATGCAAGCAGTGAAGATTCAGACAGTGATGTTGAAGATGCACGTAGTATTCCTGACAGTGTTTTGGATTCCCTTCCTTATTAGGGATAATAAAGAGGACGAATATGAAATAGATGGTAGGGGTACTGATATAATTGAGATAACTGTTCAGACTCGTTCAGGAAGAATGTCTAAGAGGAGAGATTTGGATGACTACATTTATCAATTTACTCAACGTCACTATATGAAGTACGAACTATTTGAACACAAATATCAGAAAAAACACCATTTAAGCGTGTGCTATGTATTATATTTAAATAGACATAGGCCTACATGTGAATTATTGCATGGAATGTTGGTTTCAGGTTTTTTATGTTTGCTGCAGGCATATTTTTTTTATTTGGGAGGGGGGGGGGGGCGGTCATAACTTTTTTCTATATCACAGGTGGGGGGGGGGGGGGGGGGTCACAACTTTTTTAGTGTCTAAAAGGGGGTCATATGTTGTTCTGTGGTGTCTTGCTGGTTGCTACTGCCCCCCCCCCCCCTTTCCGGGTAGACAATATGAATGGTCCCTAAGAGGAAAATTACAATTGTGAAATTATGCAAAATCATAACTATATAAATCCCTTGGCGAACCTGCCCAATCATCATAGGGCGTAGGTGCCCCATATAGCGCAATAAATGCATTGACCTAGGCCTATACCACGGACGTCCCACATACATTGATGGGTTGTTAACTGCATCAAATCCATAATCAATCCCATACCTACCTAAAGATAATTTACATTAAAACCTTTTCTCCGAATATCTTTGGAGAAGAAAAAAAAATGGAAGAAAATTCACTTTTGCGAGGCAAAACTGGTGTTTTTTGTGGATGATAAGTTGACAATTGAAGATACAAAACACTTTCTTTTCACTTGCATGTCACTTAAAATACTATAAGAACTAATGAATACAATAATCTAGAAAAGGCTCTAATTGACTTAATTGGTATTGATGTATGGGTGCTATTTATCTCTATTTATCTCTATAAATTAATGCTAGATAGTATACACCACATTTTGTAATATAAGCAATGACTTTTATCATGTATTTGACAAATTTGGCACGATTAGAGCTAAAATGCGCAAACAATGATAATTGAAGTATACATGTGTCTGAAGACCTGCTACACAAGACACGTCTTGGATATAAACGTGTCTTAATACGACATGTGTCCCTAAAATTACGCGTCTCCCTACCTGCTACATGAGACGCGTCTTACAATGTGTCTTTAATGTATCTTCAGTAGACATCAAGTCTATCAGAGTAAATTGCTATCTTCAGTAGATAGCAAGTCTATTAGAGTAAGTTACTATCTTCAGTAGATACCAAGTCTATTAGACTAAGTTGTTATCTTCAGTAGATAGCAAATCTATCAGGGTAAATTGCTATCTTCAGTCATAGCAAGTCTATCAGAGTAAGTTGAAGATAGCAAGTCTTTCAGAGTAAGTTGCTATCTTCAGTAGACACCAAGTCTATCAGAGTAAGTTGCTATCTTCAGCAGATAGCAATTCTATCAGAATACGTTGTTATCTTCAGAATAACTCCGAGTTGAAAGTAGCCCGATTTTTAGCAAACCACAGCACACATTTTCAACACACGGCACACTAGTCATAAGCAAAAAGTAGCCCAATTGCAGGACGAAAGCAAAAAAGTCGTCAACTTGTCAATTATCACGTCATCTGTAATTTATTTCGTCATCTCGTCAATTATCACATCATCTGTAAATTATGTCGCAATTATCTAGTCAATAATCACGTCATCTGTATATTATCTCGCAATTATCTAGTCAATAATCACATCATCTGTAAATTATCTCGTCATCTAGTCAATTATCACGTCATCTGTAAATGATGTCGCAATTATCTAGTCAATAATCACGTCATCTGTATATTATCTAGCAATTATCTAGTCAATAATCACATCACCTGTAAATTATCTTGTCATCTCGTTAATTATCACGTCATCTGCAAATTATCTAGTCAATAATCACGTCATCTGTAAATTATCTCGCAATTATCTAGTCAGTAATCATGTCGTCTGAAAATGATATTGCAATTATCTAGTCAATAATCACGTCATCTGTAAATTATCTCTTCATCTCGTCAATTACCAAGTCATCTGTAAATTATGTCGCAATTATCTAGTCAATAAACATGTCATCTGTAAATTAGCTTGCAATTATCTAGTCAATAATCACGTCATCTGTAAATTATCTCGTCATCTCGTCAATTATCATGTCATCTGTAAATTATCTCGCAATTATCTAGTCAATAAACATGTCATCTGTGAATTATCTCGCAATTATCTAGTCAATAATCACGTCATCTGTAAATTATCTCGTCATCTCGTCAATTATCACGTCATCTGCAAATTATCTCGCAATTATCTAGTCAATAATCACATCATCTGTAAATTATCTCGCAATTATCTCGTCAATAATCACGTCATCTGTAAATTATCTCGTCATCTCTCATCTCGTCAATTACCACGTCATCTGTAAATTATGTCGCAATTTTCTAGTCAAGAAACAGTCATCTGTAAATTATCTGGCAATTATATAGTCAATAATCACATCATCTGTAAATTATCTCGCAATTATCTCGTCAATAATCACGTCATCTGTAAATTATCTCGCAATTATCTCGTCAATAATCACGTAATCTGTAAATTATCTCGTCATCTCTCATCTCGTCAATTACCACGTCATCTGTAAATTATGTCGCAATTTTCTAGTCAATAAACACGTCATCTGTTGGTTATTTTGCAATTATCTAGTCAATAATCTTGTCATCTGTAAAATTCTTGTCAACTATCACGTCATCTGTAAATTATCTTGCAATTATCTAGTCAATAAACATGTCATCTGTGAATTATCTCGCAATTATCTAGTCAATAATCACGTCATCTGTAAATTATATCGTCATCTCGTCAATTATCACGTCATCTGTAAAATATCTCGTCATCTCTCATCTCGTCAATTACCACGTCATCTGTAAATTATGTCGCAATTATCTAGTCTAGTCTAAGCTCCACTGGCTCCCTGTACGTCAAAGGCCAGGCCCGTCAGATGGGGGGGGGGGGGCGACGGTTGCGATCGCCCCCCCCCCCCCCTTTTTATTTTTTTAAATTTTTTTGAAGGTAAAAATTGCGTTTTTCTTAGTTTCAAATATCAATGATAGTAAAACTACTCATAAAACATTGACTACAGTGCTTTTTGGACTGCGAAATTTTGTGTCGTGCGAAATTTATCTCGTCAATAATCACGTCATCTGTAAATTATCTCGTCATCTTGTCAATTACAACATCATCTGTAAATTATGTCGCAATTTTCTAATCAATAAACATGTCATCTGTAAATTGTATGGGAAATCTTCCAACAATTCCGTGTGAATTTCAATAAAGTCTATACCTAAAGCAGATGAAAATCAGTGCCACCAAAAATTTGCCAAAGTTAAAAAAGTAGTTTCAGATCGGCAAATTTGCACACCATCAAGGAGAGGGGAGAGGTGAGCGGGGAGAGGCGAGCGGGAGAGGGGAGAGGGGAGAGGGGAGAGGGGAGAGGGGAGAGGGGAGAGGGGAGAGGGGAGAGGGGAGAGGGGAGAGGAGAGTGGGGAGCGGGGAGAGGGGAGAATAAAGGTGAAAGTGTACCACCGCTCCCCATTTTGTACGTTTCCGGCACATGTCTCTATATCGGGCAAGATTTTTGTATGCCCATGCCACTTTGTCGCAGTTGGTCCGTGCTATGTGTACCGGTTACATAGGGCAAACCTTGAAAATTATATAATCCAAAAGCATGAAGGGGCACCCCTTGGACATGTTGGAACCTAGAGATACAGACATTACATGAGCAGTGGCATGTAAGGGGGAGGGGGCACAGGGCAACCCCTACATTTGACTATCATTCTGCGGAATTGCACCCATTTGACAATAATAGAAGTTTGGGGCAATTTGTTTAAGGGATTTTACTTAATTTCCTTCCATTTCAAGACGTCAGTCGGGGAATTGGAAGTAAAAAAAGGGTAAGGATGTCAAAGTGATCGCAATTAAAAACTAATGACTATGTCCCAAATACAAAATAAAAAGGTCATTTGTTATGTTAACCCTTACTTGTGATACCCCATCCATTGAACTTTACGATTCAGATGATATTGAAACAATAATGCTTTTTACCCATAAGGTGACACCTCCCTGTTATACAGGCATGGCATGGACATCTCAGGTTGGGTCAGTTGTTTGACCTTTTTTTTCCCTTTCTCTTTTATACCTGTTAAAAATTCTAAAAATCATTAAAAAAATTGCCGTTTTTTGAAAAGCAAAATATATATATAGTTGTCTGTATCAATTTGCCGGTGAAAATGTGTTTCACCGATTGCTGTCGATATCAATTTGCCAGTGAAAATTTGAAATTTCACAGATTTAAAAAAGAAGTATTGTTGGGCCCGTACAAAATGGTTTCTTTTTTTAGTTGCCTAAAGAAAAAGATTGAAGGTGTCTTTATTGAAATTATTACCGTTGATGACGAGATATCAATAAGAGCTGGTCCTTAATGAAAGTCCATGCAATCTGAACAAGGGTCCATACACCATCTGTAATACTCAACGGGTTTTGAAACCAATGATGCCATCACCTAGACGATAACATCAAGTGTCCATATTCATATAAATATTCATTAAGTGATTTGAAATATTATGAGGGCAATATTACATTTCTTCCATTCTTATTTAGAAAAAGTATTACAGTTTAAATACAACAAAACTTGAGAGATTGCATAATTTCAATCAAAGACTCACACAGAAAATTTTAAAATAAAATAAATCAGAAAACTTGTCAATGTTATCACATTTTGTTTATTGTGCAAATGTGTACAGCAATTTCATATTAGAACCAGAATTACCATGTACATGCAATATATTTTACAACTCATTAAAAAAATGACACAATATTTACAAGACTATACAATTACAATGAATTTGATGAAAACACAAACAGATAGCATGACAAAATGCAAAAAGTAACATTTCCACATTCATACCAATCTAATTTTATGCAATTTTCGTCCAATGGTGCAAATTTGCATAACGAAAAGAATCAATGGTCCAAAGTCTTTTCATATACAAAATTTGCACATTCTTTATCTCAATTTCTTGAAAGAGAATTTGGGACTTCTAAACTATTATGTTTATAATGTTCTTTAATCTCCTGAAATAATAATTGGAAGAAAAAATAAATAGATATCAACAAACAAAACAAATGGATGTCATTAGTCAAACATATATTTTGTAAAACAGTTTTCTCATGATGGGAAATAGAATGTATACAATAGTGCCAAAGTTGACATGTTGGCCTGATCTCTGTATAACACCGGTATAATCAGGTTTTCTAATTGGCCAAAATGGATCAACCACTTAATGATCTCATAATTTGAAGAAAAACTCACCAAAAAATAACAATATCACAAAATACTGTTGAAATGTGGAGGCTGATTTATTGATTAAAATTCTGCTTTGTGGTACAAATTTTGCGCTATTAGACTAACCTTGAATACTTGAAAATCTAAAATTTAAGAAGCAACTTCAAGCCATAGTGATTCTCTAATAAGTGCCAATTTGCACCATTGGACAGTAATTGCTCAACATTTAATTGATATTGTACTGACACTTATGAATATGTTAATGTTGCTGTCAGATACCACAAATATAAAGACCTATTAGGTGAATTCAACTATTTAAAAACCAATGTCAACATTGATGAATGACTATTTTAAGGCCACATTAAAAGTTAAAAGTACAATTTAAACGGTTGGTATGTTTTTGTGAACATTTGGAACAGGGTGTTAAAAACAGTTTATAGCAGATACATATCTGACTTTGGGGCGGCCCCCATTGACCATCAATCAGATACCAAATCAATTTGTATTGACTATTTCTTGTCATGAAGCATTTCAGCACTTTAGGGTTACATTCTGGATCTATCACTCACTAGTTATATTATGTGCCCCATATGGTAAACAGAGACAGCCAAAAATCACATTTTTAAAGGCATATCATGCGATCTTTTCCAGGGGCGCCCTCTATCCTTGATTTTTCTTTTGCAAGTAGATTTTATCATAATCATGGTTTTAGAGTGAAAATAGAGTGAAAATAAACTGTCTGCTGGCGATCAATCTATTTTCAACCCTTAAAAACCATGATTTTGAAGTAATTAGGAATTGTGTCGCTCTGAAACTCAGAATGTATTCATGATTTATAATCAGAAATGTAAATCTGCAAGAAAATCTACTTTCTAAACAAAATTGTGGATAGAGGGCACCCCTGGAAAAGATCCCATAATATGCCTTTAAGTGTCCCTTATTTTGATCTATGGTCTAAAATGGTTTAAAATATTGAGATAATGGAATGCTTCTGTAATTCTTTCACACTGTACATTTTACAAAATAAATTGCATTATAGTATATGGGTTGTGATTTTGTGAAGGATATTCCGCAAGTATTCCAAAATGATTCATCAAATTTGCATAAATTTAATAATTTATTTTGAGAAAAAACACATATGAACAATAGACACAAGTAACATTCTAAAAATCCCCAAATAGACTAAAACCTTTTGATTGAATATGATTTGGCTCAAGCTACAGCCCTAACATTCAGTTTTCACCTAATGGAATTAACAGCAGTTGATTTGTATAGAACCACCAGCAACTTAAACATTTGATTGAAATTTTTATTTTGGAAGACAAACTATTATTCAATCCTGTTACTGTAAAACCACTTAATTTCGCAAGGGATTTAATTTCACGAATTTCGTGAGGGATGTGGATTCGCGAAATTAAATACATGCGAAACTGATAATTTTGCATTGATAGTAACAGTAACAATTCCAGATTCGCAAAATTAAATGCCTGCTGAAATAGCAGCAATTATAAATTTGCGAAATGAAGTATGGCAAAATTATAGTGTTTTACAGTATATATTTCAATCATTAAAGATTTGTTTTTTTGTTAGCATTTGTGATGCATCACATCCAATAGTATGTCTTTTCTATATGAAAAAAGCGCTCTTCAATAATACCTAGATACTTGAGATCTACAACTTAAGTACAAGATATGTCTTTCTTATAGTTTGTCAGTAGTTTACAAACTATTTTGCTCCATATCCTAAAAATAACCTGGTTGACATGATGAAGACATTAATGTGATGGGTCACATATGTGAAGGTATTATTTAAGGGCATATTTTGTCCATTAATATAATACCCAGGATAATACCTCAATTGTAGGAGGCCTAACAATAATTTAGTGGAAAGTTACGATTCACAAAGTTGAAATGTAAGAGCAAAGTTATGAAATCTCACAAAAGTTTTAGGGCACTGGACAATTCCATAAATATACCATACACCCCTATATGGATAAAAACATAAGCAATTGTTTGTTTTTCAATGGCAGCGGTAAGGAAAGCTGCTAAGTTAGATGGGGATAATATGAAATAACATTTCAAATATTGCCATAAGACCACATAATTTGCTACATTACAGCATATGGTTGAGAATGAAGTGTTTAGAGGTAAACACCTGGTTATACCTTCATGTAAGGTATCACAAATCTAGTATGAACACTTCATTCATCCCTTAATGAAGTCTTTAACCTAGACTAACTCTGCCTACCTAACATGAAGGTAACACCAAAATCTTCATATTGAGCACATATTCAAGGTGTAGTCACAAGTAACTGTTTTTCTTTCTTGATTCTTCTCTTTAAAGGTTATGATAAATGGTAGTAAATTGTCAAAACAAATCTTACACTGAGGAATCTTACACTCAGTACAAATGACCATAAAGGGATAATTTATGACAATCAGTTTGTATATCAATTACCCTTTTCTGTGAAAATCTTGGGATATAAATGGTTTTTAATTTGCTAAAAATGCTGTGATATTTCATAAAAGATTTTGTCACTTGGCCCATGTTTCTGAAGACGGCCATACAAAACTACAGTTACGTTCCCTTAAGAAGCTTCCCTTGACGTCTGTACACTGTTGCATCCTCATACTCAGCTTCTCCAAAGTAGGGATTGTCTCATCTTTTTTTGCTTCCCAGCAATCTTTGATTTGATAGTTGGGAAAGAGACAGAAGTTGCAAGGAGCCAAGTTGGGTGATTAGGTTGGATGTTCCATCAATTCAATACCATTTTCATCAAGGTAAGTCTGGGTGAGGCAAGCTTTGTGAGGACTTGAATTGATGTGATGCAGCATGATTGGATACCTTCTCTGTAGGCTCCATTTCACAGGTAGATAAGTAGCTGCAGAACTGGGCTTGGCAAATTCTATACATCCCCACTAAATTTACATAATAGGGAGCTAACAATGTGATGTAAAGAATGAGATAAAGACAGTATTGTCTTATGTATCTGGCGCTACCTTTGGTGACAGCACTTACTGATCCGCCTTCATATAATATGAGCACATAAATTGCATTTGATCAAATTTTATATGCCCATCTTCCAGAAAATATGGTATATCTAAGGTATAAAATGATTTTGTTTTTAGATTCTCTAGTAGTATATCCCTACTGCAATCATACTTGAGGAACCCCTCAGATCTCACCATGCCCCTGGTTAAAACATAGTTCATTTTACAATATAAAATGCAGAAGCTTTTGCAACACCCAAAATCTGTGAGACTGCAATACTATCTGGTTTTAACAAATGTAATAATTAATAAGGGGTAACATACATATTTGTCTTACAACTCAAGTAATAACAATGTTAGCAAATTCATGTATACACTGCTAGAAATGACTCTGTATTATGTCCAGTATAAATCATGCACACAAAATCATCAATTAAGTACAAATGCAGCAAAGTCTTGCACAAAATAAATCCACACATTTTTGTAATAAAAGTTTGTTAGTATAAATTGCAAACTACATCTTTAATTATAACAAAAAGACTAAGAAAAGTTAACTTGGACAATAATTCTGAGTGTTTGGCAATGCTTTAATCCAAATACAAATGAAAAATTGAGCAATTTAAAAGCAACTTTCAGAAAGCCTTCTTAAAGACAACCAATTTGTTATATCGGGTAGTTTTACCATCCAAAATATTACTAGAGTTATCCAACGGTTATGTCCAAATCAATTTGTTCTTTGTCTTTTCTCTCTTACTTAATCATAAGCATGTTCAATAATGACTGACCGTAAAGCAGATGCTAACAGAACATTCTGAAAATGGCCAATGAAATATCTGAATAAAAAAGATAATTACACTTTTCTCATGACTTTGAATTTGGAAAAGCAATTGTTTTTGTTCTTTTCCAAACCTTAATGTGTATTAAAAAGGTCATGCAATGTAAAAAAATCAAGCCTGGCATCAAAATACTTCAAAAACTTCAAAATAAATACATGTTTTCACCATCCAAATTTTATATTATTAAGGTATAATGTTCCGCATTTGAGACTATAAAGACTAGTTTATAAAACAGCTATTGCGAAGGCACATTATTACCCTGATAGATGAATAGGCACAGAAAAGGGTAATAATTTCGCTGAGTTTCCCCTCTCAAACTTATATATTCTTTAATGAAAGAAATGAGTTCTATGAATTAAGTATGCAGAATTTGTCAGTAAACCATAAGCTGAAATACAGTATGCTCAAATGTACAATATCACATCATTTTTCTTTGATTTTTTTGGTTATTCTCCTATTGAAAGACATTTTCAATCATGGGTTCATCTAATGCTAATGGTATCCCATCCTTACTAGGGTTCTCACTTTTGGAAATACAAATTCAGTTACAACCTAATATTTGTCTTACAACCAAAGCTTTTGAAAGATAACGACACATTATCTGCAAACTTGGCTACACGTCTTTACAATCAGTTTGCTCTATTTCATCCTAATTCCTTTAAATGGAGGCTATGAAATTATCAGATGTATACAGATATTCAGAAGCACTGTCAGACTACACAGATACACTAAAAGATAGCACCGGATAGCAATAAGTATGAACTTATGTATTATTGTAAAAGTGGTAATGTTTGAGTGGTTTTTAAACACATCAAGTTTCAAATAACTTTTTGGCTTGTTGAATTTAGTGAGGAATTAGTCTGGGTTTTAACATTTACTTGTATAATATAGGAATTTAATTGGATATTTTGATTTTCCTTTTTTTGCAACATATTTAGTGAATAACAAAGGAAAAGAAATTACCACTTTTACTATACTTCAAATAATACTACTAGTTCATTTACCCTGTGTGAAACCATATATGAGGTTATTAAATACAGTTTAGGTGTTTCAAATAAAACCAAACAGATATGGGTGATATTAAGTCTTTTCACACCTTGCCAGTGATTGCTTGGATGTTCAAATGCTGTTAGTGGAGTCTAATTTAGCTGTTTAAACATGTGAAGCCATTCCAATTGCTCACTAGTCCTTGTTTTCAAACAGAAATGCTGCCCATTTTGTTTACAGATCGATCCCCAGCTCAGCGTGAAAAGGATTAATATAAAGTCATCTAATTGATTGAGAACAGATATCACTACATCTAGTTTGTGGTTTTGAATGCATAGTAGGGTAGAATCATCATCATCATCTTTCGGCTGCAGAGCAGGCGACCACATTTTCTCCACGCACGACGGTCTTAAGCAAGAGTGACTATCTGTCCTTCTTAAAAATCATGCCTTCATGGCCCCTAAGTATACATTGAATATAGGTCACATATGATGTTGCATGGATGACCAGGTCTTGTTCAGCTATGTGTTGGTATTTCGGTGGTATACTACCATGGTTGTTATGTATGGTAGAGTAGGGTCATATAAGCCATCGCTACATTTTGCCTAATAACTACAAATGAATACTGGGAATTCCAGATAAAAGGTAAAAATGTGCATGTAAAACAATAATATAAGAGTTTATCTCAAAGACTTCAGATGTTTTATAGTCAATTTAGTTTCCTCCAGATAGCGATCTCACTTTACACTACACACCTTACTTTACGCATAGGCATTAAATGTAGAAATATACACTTTATGTCTTTGGATGCATACGTGATCAATTCAGTTATGTTAAGATAATGAAAGTGACATCACTGTTGAGAGGAAGCAAAATAGACTATTAATCAATATATTGAACATATTATTCTCTACTCTTATACATTTGTGATGAATATTTCTATCAACAATAAAATAAACCTTGGTATATTATTCATCAGGTATATCAAAATGAGCATTGATAGTGTTAGGTTATTATGAGCAGCAGGCACTTATTCATCAAACAAATTGTAACTGCACTGTATGGCTAAATCCCCTGCCTTAACAAATTACACCTGTTGTTCAATTAAAACATTTAAGGAGATGCTGTTGAAATTCCTACAAAACCAAAACAGGGGGATAAAAAAGATAATTTAAAGAAATTTATGAATAAAAAATGGGGGACATAATAAACTTAACATACTTTAAGTCCCAAGTATGTATCAACACTTGACAGAAGTGCATCATATGTTTAAGATCAGACATATGGTGTCATTAATGCTTATCTGGGACTTAAAGGAGGATGTTCCGATCACTTAAGCTGTTTTTGCCCATCAACTTATTTTGATATCAAAAGAAACCCCATATTTTTCTCATTATTTCTGTAAAATGTTTGGTGCAAGATATGTTCCATTTAGACATTATAGACCAAAATGCAGTGAATCTTTGCCAAAGCTGGTAAACCACCTGGTCAGTTTGTGTACTACTCAATGGGCAAAATTTCAAGTCACCTTGTGCTTCTAAAATAAGAAATATTGGAGTTATGCAACTCAAACTTTGGAATATGGCTATTTTAAAGATGACCCTTCATGATGTAGAACAGAAAACATCAAGTTGAAATTCGGGCCAGCAATCGGAACAGTACAAAACTTGCTATAGTGACAATGGCTTACATAAAGCTAATTACAGTGATGTACGTGACCCTTAAATGCTGAAATACTTCTAAGCTTAGTCTATGGTATAACCCATGTGAAACTGCTGCACGTATCGATTGTTTTAAGTGTGCATGTCGGTAGGGATTCCTTTTGCCTATGGATACATATGAACCTCACTATTTCGTCAAATTTGGTACTGAACAAAGTATAGGTAATGCATTACCCTTTGGACTTGCAGCTTATTGACAAGCAAGGACATGTGCCTTTGCCAGATTTGATTAAAAAACCTCTACCTTATACACTGAGATGATAACCAGTGTCTTAAACAAGAGTTTATGCCATATAGTAGTGATAAGGAACATTCTTAAAATATGGGATCTCTTACTTAGTTTTCTGGGTAACTAGAATGATTCAATTATTTATCTCTCCCAGAGTAGGCCAGTGCACACAGACATTGACCTCCCTGAAGAAAAAACACCCACACCAAACCATGTGATTATGAGTTATGACCGGATTCGAACCGGCAACCTTTGTATTATATCCACAACGCTCTTACCATTTAGCTACAGAGACAGAGGAGTGCATGATTATAATCTGTATTAAGTTTGAAGTTGTCCTTCACATTCTTTTCTTGACGGAATTCATCACGATAAGTTTTTGGTTTTTTCTTCAACATTTATGTGCATTGGCCTACTTGGAGGGAAAGATAAATAATTGAATATTTCCTGTTTTATATGAAAAGATGATACAATAGGATATGGCTTTCATAGTAAACACACCTTTTAACTTGATGTGACTGAAACCAATCACACTAGTTTAATGGCTACAGGACTCATCAATTGAAGTTTGGGAAAGTTCATGGAACCAATATATGAATCACTTTTATTTGCTTACTTATTAATGTTATTATTAAATTTGAATAAAAATGTTGAAAAAACGAAATAAAGGTATTATATTTGACTTCAGTTTGATTAGAATGCATGCATTGTCTCATATAATATAACAAGTGATACTGTTATTTTACACATGAAACGAACCAGTCCCTGGCTTTGTTATGCTACATAAAATTTAATAAATTGCAGTGATTTACGTTCTGCCTCTGACACTCAGATTCTTACTAAACCTAAAACTCTTCTCACTACCGCCAAGAAAGGGTTTTATGCCTCCGGTCCATTTTTGTGGAACAATTTACCGCGTCACATCAGGCATGCCTCATCACTAACCCAATTTAAAAAGATGTTAAAAACTCACTTATTCCACCGTCATATAGTGCATGTGATGTTTAAAACTGTTTTAATAATGAAAATGTTTTTTATTTTGCTAATCACTGTGGTTAGCATACAAGGATTCAGCTCTTATTAGGAACAGATTCATCTACAAAAATCATCGCTACCCACAGGTTTAAGCAACCAGCTTGAAAAGACAAGTAGCAGCCTTCTTTTCAATGGCAATTATAGTAACACATCTAGAATTGAATCCCCTGATCGATAGGCATAGATGCATACGAATGAATTTTGGGAATAACCAACGAAGATAACTACTTCAAAATAATGTGAATGCCTGCTTTATCATATGAGACAATAAATGCATACTAAAAGCTTTACACAATACCTTTATCAAGTCACAGATCCTGATGATACAAACAACACAACAATACGAAGGTAGGTACATGGGATCAATTACAAATACGATATAATGTTGCAAACCATATATAGCATACAAAATATTATTATGACCTATAATATAAAATGCAGGAAACATCAGTGAATATGCACTCACTTCATTTCCCTTAATCTATTCTTATAATACACCAGTCTTGGCAAATATATTACTTTTTCCCAAAAAGTATAACAATTCAATAATAATAATATCAATTCTAGCTGTACATAATAGGCTGTGTAAGCCTATGAGGAAGTTACTTTCATACTGTGATTTTGACCATGCCACCGCCGCCACCTGCTGCACCATTCCGACTTACTCTTTTTGGTGCTCTGTTACAAAGAAAAAAGACAAAATATTGCATAAAAATAAAATAAAAATCATATGAAATATCAGAATCTTTTGCTAAAGGCAAATGTGTGTGTGTGTTTTATGCGAAGTATGTTGGCAGTCCGTCAATGTTAATGATTGCGCATGCCACATATTATTTTGGATTTCCATGCAGAGAATAGAACCAACCAAAGGGGTGAGAATCCCGAGTCACACACTATGTTAAACCACACCAGTCAGGCACAAAATGTTTTGTTTGTTTGTCCATAGAGGGTCTTTAAATGGTAGGGTCGGTAGATCGGATTTTTGTTGTTGTTGCTAGTGGTTATTCTGTCCCAGTCCTAGCCAGCATGCCAAATTCTGAACTGTGTCAGATCTTTTGGATGACCCATACTTTACCCAAAATGACCCACATAATACTACATGGTATGGGGTTACATGGGGGTCAATTAAGGTCATATACATGACTTTTGTGGGGTTTTTTTTGGGGGGGGGGGGTTGAAAAAGAAAAAAAGTAAAGTTACACAGTTGGTCGGACGTGGACAAAAAAACAAACAAAAACATTTTTCTGGGGACCTTACACTCCCCAAAACAATTATTCGGTCATCATAGCCTTACGTAATTGCGCAATGAACCGCATAGGTTTGCTGTTGTGTTTTGCAGTGTCCGGCTATTCAGTGGAAACATTCAGGATGAGCAGTTACTTCTGAGCTGGAGTGTTTGTAATTGGGCTATTTTATAAATTAATGGTACACACCCTATATAAGACATGGGAATCCCCCACAAAACATCAATTTGGCAGGTGGGAATTCCCAAGAAAACATTCCATGTTTCTTTCAGAATGGAATCGAAGACATGGGAAATCCTCCAAAAAAAGTAAATAACCTGGGAATTCCTAAAACAAACTTTAGGTGCTTCTGGGATTCCCAATTTTGAAGTATATTTTGTAATTCCAATATTTTAAGGCAAAATCTTGCCATGGGAATTCCCAATATTTTTATTGGCATGATTGTTACATGTTTACACTTACCTTGGTGACTCAACTACATCTGGTTTCCTTGCAGCACTTTGGACAGCCTGTTGATCTTTTACAAAATTTCTGCATGATGCTAGTTTTGATTCTAGTGCCTGTATGTGTGAATATCAAGCAGAAGAGTGGTATATTAATACATAACTGAAAGTGAAACTGTCACATTGAAAGATATAAGTGTTTTCATGATTTTGAAACATTGGTATATCAAGATAGGTGAATTATGAATTGAAATAAAAACACAATATCTTAAGAATATTGTACAGTGAAGTTGATTGAAATTAGCCCTTAAATACAAGGCATTCATTCAAAGATGTTGTAATAATGCTTTTGACAAAATTTGCGCATGTACTGCAGTTTGATCAGTTCCAAATTGGCGAAGCTGCCTTACAGCAGCGAATTAATAAAGAAGGACCCTCGTGGTGAGATAAAAAATGAATATTTCTTGCCAATTTGGAACTGATTAAACCATAGTGGCTGAATTTTAGTGAATGCTTAAAATGAATAATTTCTTACACATGAGGGGGGGGGGGGGGTGCAAATAGGTCACACTTGCAGGGCCAGGGTACATGCCCTCCGCAATTCAAATATTTTATCAAAAATATATTGACTTTCAAGGTAGGTAAATCTTTGTTTAACAAAAGAAATTTTATTTATCCCCTCCCCCACCCTTCAAATCAAATAGTAACCATTTCAATCCATCAGGCTAAATTTGAATTATGTGAGCAAAACCGTTATCAACCTGAACATTTGCCACATCAACCAACCATTCAAAACGGTTTTTTTCTGAGCGGAGAAAAGTGACCCCAAAAGTCACCGTGATCCCCCCGGGATTTGAATCACGGACCTCCAGTACCAGAGGCGAACGATTCCCCACTATACCACGGGTGTCAAGGCTACTTGGCCGAGTATATTCGGCCGCGTATATAGCCTGGGTCCATTTTATCCTCGAAAAAATTGCACGTAGAGATTGGCTCATTGGATTCTGTTAGATTTGGCAGGGTTAGGGTTATAGAAGTAATATACACACATTTCGTATCATTCCTTTTTCATGGGGTGCAATTTGCATTCAGCAACAAAAAACTACAACCCTTGTATCACAATTTAGAACCAGACTTTGAATCTTATATTGCAATAGACATATTTTTGGGTGCAAATTGCCATGTGATACAGGTTTCAAATACTATAATCCTACATGTGCACTTACCCCAACCTTTCTGAGAAGATCTCCAACAATATTGAGTGCTGAGATACGAGCTGATGGAGTAAGCGGTGTGTTACCTACACCGCCGCCTCCACCTCCTCCACTTGCAGTATGTGTGAGATCTGTGTGTCACAAAAGATGCACAATTAGTCTAGATATAATTGTGAGATAGGCTTTTACGACGGGTATTCATAATATAAGTTAAAAGTTTAACGGGTTCGCCGTCGGACGAGTTTTAATCTGTCAAGCTTTCGTCAGTCTAGATATAATTCAGTATTTGTCCGCCTTAATAGAGGGTGAGTCAAAATATTCAGGTGCAGATTTTACCGATTTTTTAAACCAGTTAATATATAATTAATATAATTATTGATATGCACAGTAAGAATGCACAATTAGCTATAACTTTAATTTTATTTCATTCAAATTGGTTATTCCAAACGGGAGATATGTGCATTTTCCCAAATTCTGTGAAATTCAATCTGTTCCAACTTCCAAGGTACCTCTATGAATGCGAATGTTTAATGCACCTATTTTGAATGTGTCAATCAATGGTATTCACAATGCCTACAATGGAAAATGAGGGTATATTTGGAACACTTTGGATTTCGCACTTTTTCGTTAATATGTTGTAATTATATTATGGCCTGGAATAAGGTATGGTCTTGGAAATTTCGCCAATTATAAGAAGTATTTCTACTCCTATAAACAATGACGAAATTGGCCAATTTCTAACAGAAGTATTTTTCCTGATTTTCTCAAAACGGGACGTGAATATTTTGACTCACCCTGCACATGTATGTAAACGGAGCACTAAACATAAATGGAACAGAATGGTACAAAACAAAAGGAAATTGGAATCACCCGTCCCTGTTTCTTCCAAATATTTGGCTGTATGAAAATCTACTAAAATTAGTACACCGTGTAAGCATTGTGTTAAAATATGAACACAATTACTATGTCAGCCATCATGCTTTAATAGGCCTTTTAAGCCTGGCCCGAGCATTTTGCTTGGGTCTGGCCCAAGCGTGTGTCTGTACGGACCGACCGTGTTAACAAACAAACAAACTTTAAATAATCCGAAAGTTATCATAAAATTAAGCCAGGAATATTAAAAAAAAAGAAATTATGCCTTTAATAAAATGTCAGTAACAAATCTCTCCAGGAATTAATTCCTATTAAGCACGAATAAGAATGATGAATTGGTGAGTCTGTTGAAATGTCAGCCAGCTCACAGATGAGCTTAAACAGTCCATAGCATGTACCCCCTGTGGAATACGTATCTGGAATTCGAGTTGTATGCCATCATGTCTAACATAGGGATATAGATAATACATAGACGGGGGCTATACTCAATTCATAGCTATTCCTATAGTTGGGTAACAAAAAACACCAGGTTCTTCAGGTTTAATCAACACATAACTCATGAATTGATTTATTATTTTATTTTTGAATTTGTTCAAATTTGCTTTAATATTTTTTTATTCAAAATTAATATTATGGACAATATTTCTTTGGATAAAAAAAGGAAAACACCACCCCAACAAACCTACATGAAAGGATTTATTTTTTATTGCCTATGAATAGAATACTGGAATTTCAGTCATGTATTGATGTCTTTTTTAATTGATAGCCAGTATAAAAGCAATATAAATAGAATACAGCTAGAAGGTAAAGATGATTAAGTGCTGGCCATCAAGTAAGGATCCATCAACATACTGAGCAAAATAGTTCTTATAGAGAGGATGTCATTGTGTGGGCGATGTGCCTATTGATGGTATAGGAAAAGTCAGTCAGATATGACACAATCTGACACAATTAATCTCTCCTTACAATGATAGATTGCAGCTGAAGTATAAAGAAATGACTGACTGACCGACAGACTTTCACAACCGAGATTCACCATGTTCTTACTTGTATTTAGCAGTACTTCTTATATAGATATTTCTTTAGAATATTATATGTCTGTATTTATTTAATTTGACAGTTATCCAATTTTGAGCCCAATTCTTCAGGGCAATCTGTGCTAGAAAAAAAATTGAGCTTTCAAAGTAAATATTAAACTGCAAATAAATCCAAACACTAATACATTTTTTTACCTGTTTTGTATTAAACAAAATGATATTGAATTAAATTTTGACAAACATTTTTGACAAAAATGTGTACATTTGATAAGTCAGAAATTCATCAATTGAAAAAAAAAGTGTTTCTCTAAATCCTATACACGCTCAATTTCCATTTGATTTTACAGTAATACCAACTAAGAATATTTTTCTCTGTATAGGAAATTGGATGAGCATTCTATAAAAGTATACACACTACTTAATACAAGTGTGTATCACAGCAATTTGGTTGTATTATGATGGAGTTGAGAAAATTCATTCCTAGCTGTCATAATAATTGTTTGTCAACATAAAAATCAATATACCATATTTCATTCTCATTTTAAGCTTACATTTAAAACTCTTCACATTATGCACGATTCATATTAAAACAGTTAGCAAGTCAAATTTGAATATTTTTTGATCACTTAAAGGTAGATGACCCGATCACATTTTCATAACACAGATTTTTCTCAAACATATGGAGATTTTCATATCATATGAAAGATCATATTTTTCTGATTAACATACTGAAATTTGACGGTCCAAATCAGTATGATTACAAAGAAATCGGTGAAATAACATCGAATTACTGCGAAAAGTGGTTAACCACCAATATAGTTTGTGTACAACTCAATGGGCACATTTCATGGCATCTTGTGCATCTAAAATAAGAACCACGTTAGAGTTATGCAACTCAAACTTTGGAATACAACTTTTTTGAGGATGACCTTTCATGTCGAATAGAAAACTTCAAGTTGAAAATCGGAACATCTACCTTTAAATGATGCACGAGTAAACCTATGCAATAATTTTGAATTTTCGATAAGCCTAATCTCCAATCTGGATCCATTTAAACTTCTTTTACTTGTGCATTATTTGACATAGAATACTTGTGTTATAATGAAATCCAAACCTACCTCTATGTGTTGATATACTAGTGTTTTCTGCTTCATGCCTGACTTTATTGTCTACTTCTGTCTTGGCAGCGCTGTCTTTCCTCTCCACTGCTCTCTTCTTGTCTTGTGCATCTAATGGATTTTTAAGTGTCATCGGAGGTATTGACTGTTCTTTTACTGCTAATTCTTGCCTCATATCTGTAATAGATGGATGGATGGAAAGATCAAAAGAAGAAAAAACAAATGGTTTATTAAATAAAATAATTGCAAGTTTGTGGGGTTGGGATTTTTTTCGGGTGAAAGAGTGTCGGAGAGGTGAAACATAAGTTTGTACTTTAATTGGATGAATAGAAAGACACACTTCTATATATGTACAAAACCTGGAACAAATCACATTTGGTCAAGCTGAAATACAGCTGATATGCAGATATGGGCTACTATATTGTCAGGAAAAAATATAATGCCCTACATGTACAAGCTCTTTCCATTCTCATTCTACACTTAATCTAGGTACATATCTGTAAGAATGAAAACATAAAAACTAAATATCAGTTTTTATCAATTATCAATTAAAGGAACAAACAATGTAGATTTCCAGGCAACCTCAGGAAACACTACAATTACATATAGGATTGTGTTATAACCCTAACTCTATAACACCACACTTTAATTGAATTTAATTGATTATGTTTTGTATTTATTGCATCTTTTAATGACAGCACAGCACAGCAAAGTGAAAATTGTTTATTATGTATGCATATTTATAATTTTTGTACCATGTAGTATGAAGGGCCAGAGGCCTATATATACAATACATAAATGAATGAACACGGCAACAAATCTTTTTTTCTGACGGAGAAAATTCACTCGAAAGATAACCCGACCCCCCTGGGATTTGAACCAGGGACCACCTGCACCAAAGTAAATCTCCATTCCACTACAACACGCCTGCCAATGCTACTCGGCTCAGTATATTTGCCTCGTAATACAGCCTGGGTAGACTGGATCCTCATGTCTTCCCTATTTTCCACACGGCCCTGCGAGGGTCCTCAAATGAGAAGACTGGAAAAAAATACAGTTCCAAAAGTGCACGCTGATAAACTGCTGAATATACATGAGCATATTCACGCACCAGTCACGCCACAGTGAGCCGATAGTTTCACGCGGCGTTGTTCACCCCGTGACACGATAGGGCACACGATTTGCTTCCCTGTTGCGTAGCGTAACGATCATTCGATGCACTGACTTTGAAGTGGACCAATCGGGTGGTATTTCAGTTGTTGCTGTGTACAAATGCGCATGCTCAGTATTGGTATGCATATTAATATATGCAAAGTTGTCGTTGAATTCCACGACAAAATCGCACACTTTTTGGACATACTATTTTCCCAGTCCCTCTTTTTAGTCTGCCATTTTAAAAGATGGCGGCCGTACAGAGGGATGCAGGAACCCAGTCTATAGCCTGGGTCCATTTTGTAGCCCAAAACAGGCTGGTCGTGTTGTTGCCATGTGGTGTAGTAGGGTTAGGGTTATGGCGAGATGGAGTGATGTCAACGGGAATGATTGGGTGGTATGTAGTGGATTAGTGAAACAACTATGTGTGTCTCAATAGAACAAAAAAAAAGGGTAAAATATCATTTGATAGATGTTCTTCATTTTAAAAAGAAGGAGCGTAACATATAACCACCCTATTGTACATTAAATGGTTTCATGTCAAATAACAAATTGTGATTCATGATAACTTCACAGCATTTCATATAATGTTGCTTTACTTACACGATGCATTACATCAAGGTACTCTGAACTTTTGGGATACTCTGGATTTGATGATAGCTTGTGATAGCGTTTGTATCCATATATTCATCATTAATTGCGGGGAAGGATTTGCAAGCTTAAGTAATCTTTCATCATGTAGTAAATCCACCTTTAGATAAATGGTAAATGCTGTGCCATGCAAAATGCACCTTAGTCTGTTTAATATGACTGAGGGATGCTATAAACCCTCCATCCTTATTTCCATTTCAGACAGTTTTGATCGATTCCAATATCACTTTGTGATATATGCCAGTTACGTTTTCTAATGGTTGGGGAGTTAAAATACCTCAAATACTCTCATCTCACAGTACGATGGCATCACCATCTTCCATTCAATATTTGCATCTTTCTTCTTCCCTGGATGTTGTCACATTGCTCATTCTGTATGAGACATATTGCAAGACAGCTGGTGCTTCACTTAACCACTTTGAGGGATGTTCTCAGATTTGTGTTTAATGGCAGAATGTGGTGTGATAGTCAAATTACAATAGCAAGCTATGATACTGTTTTAATGAGTTCAATGAATAATTCATATCCACCCCTATGGCTCTATTACAACATCTAATGAATAATTTCAAATATTAAATCAATTTTTGGATCAACTTTTACCATAGCAAACAGGAAACGGGTTGAACTTGAATGTGCATCTCCATAGGTTGAATCTACTGTTTACAGCCGTCGCACTTTTTTAAAGAAATAAGATCGGAGAGTTAAGAAGTTGAGGCCAAAATTGGATTAAATTGACTTGCTGATGATGTTGACGGCTCCTCCACAATCCACTCCATTCTAGCAAATGAATGATGAATGTTTCATTTGTCAATTATAGACTTCTGGATGACTTATTAATTACCTTTCCGTGATCAAGTAGCAAGTGTTATATTGATACAAGTACCATGTACAGTAACATTAAAAGGTATGCAGTGAATCTACACTGGCCAATATCAGAACTCAAGTATACATTTTACTACAGAGGCACTACGATACAAAAGAGGACTGAGATAGTTTTTCTGTTTGGGAGTCTAACAGTTTCTTGTAAGAGGAGTGTAAAAAGTCCCTGCTGGAAATCCTAAATGTATATATCTTTTTGAAAAGACAGAAAATGGTCTTCACAATATGAATTAATACTTTAAAATTTTATTTTGCAGTTTCCTGCAATAAGATTCCTATTTAACAATATTGTTTGAATTTATAAAAGCACAAAGATACCTCAAATCAATAATTTATATCATTGGCAACCTTTTATCCAGCAAAACTTATCGTGTTTACAAGACTTTTACACATGGATGGATATCCCTGATGTCTGTTAATGAGAGACATCAGCAGCTAGAAACAAAATGACAATTAAGTTTGACATATCAAACTACCTTTCAATATTACCTTGTAAGGATTTAATATGTGAATGGTTGTGATCAATTAGAAATTCAAAATGTCACACACATAAACAGGCATGTGAATATCGAGAGCAGACAAAAAGACAACAACCAAAATACAGGCTGATAAATGAAAACTTGGGTGAAAGACAAGGAGGAATTGATTCTTCAGAACATTTGGTAGTTCTGTAAAAATGTATCAGTTGATGAGCATGGATTAGAATAGCATGGCTTTGGCAAACAAATGTGTTTTAATCACAGATGTCAACCATCAACATTCAAAAATTCCAAAAAAGGTGAACAGCTTTTTGTAGATACGGACCAACATACCACAAAGTTAACATGGGATGAAAATAAACAGGCCTTAGAACAAAATTCTTTTGAACTGAATAATTTCTTGAAATCAGAAATTCTTCAAAACAAGCATGTATTTAGGAAAATATTGTACTGAACCTGTGTATATTGTTGCCTTTAGGAGCTATTGAAGGTATGTGTCCTCGTTAATGATCACAAGCCCAACAGCATTTTTTGGCTGTAGCCAAAAATGTAAGCAATGCCAATTACAGCATAGTTTAACAAACTTGTTTTGAAACTAGATTAATTTACATATTACATTTTATATCTACAGATTCACATCTGGTACAAAATTTTCTTTATGTGGGATATTCAACCAGTCATACAAATCCAAAATACTACACATGGCAAATGTGCTAAAATCTCTTAAAATCTCCTTTTTTTAGTTGACAAGGGTTATAACTAACAGAATCACTTAGATATAATGTTATATATGAGGACAAGAAATGCAATCATCAGTCCTTATCAGTTTATGTAATGATTTGTTGCAATAGCTTGTACAAGCAAAATAAATTGATAAAGTTACAGCTGATGAGTTGAGCGCAAAATTTCATTTATACCTGTGAATGGCTCTTTATGTGCCTAAGGCGAGTCATTCTGGTACAATACGATACAATACAATACGATACAATACAGAAAGCATTAATTGCACCATTTCCAAAAGGCTCAGAGCGCTTACAAGATAAAAACCTTAAAATTACAACTTAAACTACAAAATGTGAGTGTAACTTGAGCATAGTACAATATATTATAGTCTACAAAATAGATTAGAAACAAATTATATATAGAAAAACTGGGAACAAATAAGTTTTCTGATTGGGTAATACCAAATGGGAAGATGAAAATATGGTAGTTGTACGCAAATTGACATGAGGGATTCTTTTGGAAGTTCACAAGATAACAAGAAAAGTCACCTGGCTTAAGAATAACGGATGAGGAATTCACTGAGAGTAAAAAATCAATGTGATAAAAACAGAGTCCTATTCTATTTGATACTGACTACCAATTTCCACATAATGACATACACTTGCACATCTGCCCCCAATTTGCTGTCTGATGGTTCCCTCAGGGAATGAGTCAACCCAACCATACTAAATGAATATGATAACTTGGACAGAAGACAGTCATACTTGAGATTTATGACTAACACACACAGAATCTGGGAGAAATAAATGTCCACAATATGAGCAAATCAGGCTGTTGAAAAACAAATGTATATTATCCTCTGTTTTCCAATATTTGTCCATCTACTATACTTATTAAAAAAAAAAATTGTCCTTGTTGAATGAACACAATACAATTAATGACCATTCAATTTTGAGACATCGAAGTTCATTGACTGCTCAGTACTTGTAATGTGTCTTTACAAAGATCTGTTCATTACCATCAACGTGGGTATGTATGTGCATATGTGACGCGATCAAGGGGAATGAGTCGGATGTCGGGAATATTGATTTTGAGTTATAGGTAACAAGAGGTGACAAATTCTTATGATTTACTTTGTTTTCTGAGGGGGTAAATTATTTGTAACTTAAAAACTAGAAGTTTGATTTTAGTGGGGTTTGGACCATACTGTAGCATTTTTACCTGCTTTTAAATGATGGATAAATATCAAAATTCAAAATTGCTGACAGGTGACTCATTTCGCTTGATCACATTACATATTAGTGATTTTTATTTATCACCATCATTGATGGTGTGAAAATGTATGTACTTGCTTAACACCACCCCTCCCGTTTTCATGGTAATTACTACAGATGTGAATCATTACTATACCTCTTGCTTCATCTTTAAGTCTCTGCACCGTAACCTCTAGTGACTCTTTCTCATCAAGTTCATTCTCCAAGAAGGCATTTCTCTCGATAGCCTGAAGAAGGAAAAAGTTATGTTTAGTAAGAATGTTATTAGCATTATATGGTCTATTACTCGATTTACTTTCAGGACACCTCACACATTTAGATGTGAAACAGACAAAATGGTCTATATTTTGCCCATGTGATGTCAGAATGAATTCAAGAGATGGATAGAGCATAGTGCCAAGATTCAACAATTGGTGTGGGTGTATACTCCTGAACATAAGAACCATGTGAGCTATAACCATGTGCACTCATTGTACAGATTTAGGCATGGAACAACATACTCCCATGATATAGGCAAATGACGTATGGAGGAAATAGACCCCTGTAGAGACTTGATTGATTAATTCAGATGGTAGCCTCTTTACACTCATATACACAACCACAGGATATTACTAGGGAAACATAATTCCAACAAGTACTCCCACTAGATTTACACTTAATTGCTTTATTTAAAGGATGAGAGGATCTGCAACCAAAAAACAATACAAAATTGTTATCAAGCATTTTGACATTCTGTGTGAAGATGGACATTGTTACAGAATTTCTAGGCGATCTTGAGAAAATATTCTTTATTGGTGTGAATAACTAGAGGCTCATTCCAGTCACTTATCACTTTAGCACTTGCAAAGAATAGAGTACTCTTTTAAAATGGCTGCCATGAAATATTTTGTCATTGAAAACACTTTTAATTCAATTAATTCAATTCAATAACCTAGTGCCCTTAAACAGGTCGCTGTAGGGGCCCTTCATTTTTCATTCAAACGCAATCTTATAAATGTCCTTCACTTGGACAAGCAAGAGGGGAGCACACAATATCCAAGTAATAATAAATGTTACACCTACAACATACATGTAATTACTCAAGAGACGTTGTAAGAGAGAATGGAATACAATTCAATGACTGTACACCATGTTATTGATGAAAACATACTATGTAGTTTTACATTCTACATATAGGTACAAATGTCTAGAATTCAGTGAAACATGAATTTCAATTTAAATGGAGATATGTGCCTAGGGAAATCTGAGCTGTATATTTTTAGCAATTTTGAAGTATAAGTTGGGCTATACAGTTAAGATTGCACAATAAAGTGCTGTGTAGCGAAGCGGGTATGGTATTATGAATAAGATGGTTATCACATAGCGAGTGCAATTCATTTTCATCCTGATAATATATGTGACGGTTAAGTTTTTTGTATCAGTACATACAAACCATGTTAAGTATAGTAGTTAGAAACACACAACTTATCCAGTGAACTAACCATTGCACAGTGTACTCAATAAGGTGGTATCACTTTTATTGATTTATGGCTGATTGGATAATTGGATTGGCAAGTGCTCGACAGAATTACAGAATTACGATAAAATAAAATGGTTGCACTTAGGCAAAAAAAGAAAAAAAGTTTGGCTCAAATGACATGAGAGACTGAAAATCTAATGCGGTCTGCAGATTTTTTTATTTGTTTTCAATTTAGACCTGATCGTTATTTGTTTGGTCAAAAAGTTGGATTGGATCAAAAAAGGGGAAAAAATTGAAAAAAAAAAAAAAACTAAAAAAAAAGCTAACGCGGGCGGTTTCGGGAATGCGCGCGGGTCATTTGAGACAAACTTCTTCTTTTTTGGCCTTATGGGATTGTTTCACTGAAAAATTTAAAAATAAACTGTCAACACATTTCAGATTTGTAGTTTGGGTTCCAATATATTGCATGAAAGAGCCTACCACTATCCTTTCATGCTATCTTCAGTAGATAGCAAACAGTTGCTATTTTGATACTTTAACAGATATGTTACAAACAATACTAAATTAACAAATCTATGTATATGGCTATCTTCAGAAGATAGCAACATAACAGCATTTGTTCAATCCAACCCAAACATCTCATTTTTTTCTTGTAAGCTGAACAATGACACTATGACAGTTGCTTTGACAACCAATCAACTAACTGTAACATTCCATTGTCTTAAATGAATACAAATACCATTTTAAATTGACCCATACTCATGTAAAATATTTCTCTGTATGTTCTCTTCTTGGGCCATCGGCCCATCATCTTTATTTCAAGATAAAGATTATATTACCTAACTGTTGTGAGGCAATCATCTTAATAAATTTTTTAATGTGTTAATTTGGGAGATAAAATGTAGCAAGAATTCCTTCTTTTAAGGAAAATTCTCATGCCTGATTAAAAGCATTTATTTTCACAAATTTAGATACACTTGCTAAGAAAAGTTACTGTGAAAGTGGAAATTTTCGCGCTACATTTATTTTTCACGCTTTTAGCGCTAAAATCAGCAAGCGCGAAAATAAAAAAGCGCAAATATATTTGTTTGTATGTAGGTCTATGTTCAGAAGCTCAAAATCGCGAAAATAGAAACAAGCAAAATTGTTCAAAATGTGGGAAGCGTGAACATTTATATGCACACAAATTTCAACTTTTTCAGTATTAAATATTCTTTTTGCCAGAGATTTAATATAGCAGCATACATGTATTTAAAACCTTGAAATTGGAAATCAATTGTTATGTCTTGAATTAAAGAGGGTATTGGTGCACACCATCATGGAGATGAGTGGTCCTATTACAAACACACAGCTATGATTTATGACTCATACAATACCAGGTACGGGCCATCTGTAAAAACAATTAAACTTCACCATCACCAGGGATAATCTGAACAGGTAGTTATTACACGTCATTATGCACGCTTAGTGCTCTGAATATTCACATTATAGCTATTCATGCATGGATATTGGCAGAAAAGGGGTAATTATTGATCTATGGTTCCATCATCAATATATTTTATTGCAGATTTTATTATTGATATAGATAATGACTCATAATGAGCATTTAATTAAATTCAAGTTTACATTTTTGGTGTAATGTAATTAACATTGGGTTGACAGAGAGGGGGATTTGATGGTAATGGAGTAGTGTCAATTAATAGCCCAGCATTAATTACATGCATGTACATTTAAACAAAGCTACAAACTAATACAAATCAAATAGATTATTTTTTATGAAGAGCTATGGTAGACAAGGGACAGTCCGTATTGGTTTACCCTGAACCTTTATGTTTTTTACTAGCAATTGCCTATTTTAAAAAATCATCAAAGTATAAGCACAACCCAGTTATCCAGATATGATGGTCGGATAAGTGAAAAATCTGGATAAGCGAATTATGTGTTATTCTGCATTGACTGTCCTGAAGTGCTCAAATTGAGATTATAGAAGGGTACTGAATGAGGGGTATTTACAGAGACAATGTATTATTTAAGCACTAAACAGCACTACAAAACATCAAAAGACAGCCTTCAAATGCTTCAGAGTGTGAAAAATAAGGTGATTATACTGTAAAAACCTCAGCCAGATAACAGAGTTATCCGGATACGAGAGGTCGGATAACCGAGGTTGGACTCTACATCAAAGAAATATACTAAAAACACATTAAAAACAAACACATAAAAAACATCCATCCATGCAGGCCCGTAACTAGGGGGGGGGGGGGCGGGGGGGGGGGGGGTGGGGGGCGACGCCCCCCCCCCCCCCCCACCACCAAATCTGAAAAAAAATCCTTTTTTTTTTGGTACCAATGTACCTTTTTTTGGTACCAATGTACCCTTTTTTGGTACCAATGTACCTTTTTGTAACTAATGTACCTTTTTTTGTTGTCAAACACGCCCCCCCCCCCCCACCCCCAATTTCCTGAAAAACGACCCATTTCCCATTGTGTAAAGCGTTTTTTTCGGGCCCGTTTTGGACTAAAACATGTCCTAATCCCCCCCCCCCCCCCCCCCGCTCTGAGATGACTATAAAAAAATGGGGGCAACCTTTAACGATTTTTGTTAGTACCAATGTACCTTTTCCGGAAAATACACCCCCCCCCCTAAAAAAAATCCTGCTTACGGGCCTGCATCCATGCGATATCATGTAGCGCCTAATAGCGGGCATATGGGTGTCTGAGTCACAGTATGTTATGACTGTAACATATTAATGGTTATGTAACATATGTTAAGTGTTTTGTGTTGTAAAAATACATCAAGTTTAACATACCCTATTTTTAACACCAATTGCATCCCTATTGGTTTAAAAATGTTATACTTACTGAATTTAACCTTTGTTCAAAATCTTCTAATGAAACCACTGTAGTTCTGTAAAAAATAATAAAACAAGATTATAGCAAAAGATAAGAAATCTTTAATCATTGGTATTTTTGCACATTGCACGAAACAAATGTATCCATACAAATGATTATAAGTTAGCAATTTGTATACATGGTCGCGTTAGTTTTGACGAAACTGCTTGTGTTTTAATAAACAAACACTTCACAGTTTATGAATTCATCACCTCATGAGAGATGATAAAATGCCTCTTAAGTTTCTAAAATTAAAAGATTATTTGAGAACTTTGGAAGATATTTGCTGGTGGTTAATGAAACAATTATTATGGTTTATCATGCAATTAGTCTTATCCACTTTCATGGCTGGACATAATATCCATTCCTGGGTAGGTAATTCCCTTCAAAAAGACAGACTTCCTTCAAATGGTTATGTATAAAATATGTGAAACTAATGATTTTTTGGATATGATTTTCGCAAGTAAGGATATATTGGTCTCTTTCTACATTTCAAATAATCTAATCCCATTCCACACCAAGTTCCTATGGATGGTCCATGGACTATCCAGAATTTCCAATCTGTCTATCTTGCACATTGTGTGAAAACAGACATCCACAAAAACTAGAAATTGCCCATGAGACTTTGTCTAATGCATTGGTAAAAGCTTTTCAGATTACAATCAGCAAGAGAATACACTGAGTATAACCTTGACATAAATTTCGTAAATAAAGCGTGTCAACACTTTATTTGTACAGATAATAAGGGAACAGTTTGTGCAATATTTTCATCATTCATTTGATACTTTTTTACATATTTATATGTACAAAACAGCTATCTCCAATGCCAACACTATAACCTTGACATAAATTTCGTAAATATAGCGTGTCAACACTTTATTTGTACAGATAATGAGGGAACAGTTTATGCAATATTTTCATCATTCATTTGATACTTTTTTACATATTTATATGTACAAAACAGCTATCTCCAATGCCAAAACTTCCTGGGAAGAAGCTTCCAAAATTCCCCATGCAATATATTGGGCGTATGTACGAAGCCTTATTGGTATCATTTCGTATTTCGACCCCGCAATTTCGACCTTTCGACCCCGAAATTTCGACCTTTCGACCCCGAAATTTCGACCTTTCGTTTCGCGCCCCCGAAATTTCGACTCGCGGCCCCGCATTAAACCTACATAACAATGTTGTCCTCTCGATGGTTCGATAACGCTGCATAATCTTTAGGCTCTAATCCTCATCTCCGGGCTTCATCTGCTATCTTGGAATTTATATTTCACGGCTAGCTATGGGCAACTCGTCGTATACCGCTGTTGTTGGAAGTGCTGGGCGATCACAAAAAAATATACAAAAAGGTCGAGATTTCGGGGTCGAAATTTCGGGGGCGCGAAAAAAAATTCGGGGGCGCGGATTTCGGGGGCGCGAGTCGAAAAAAAGAAATTTCGGGGGCGCGAAAAAAATTTCGGGGGCGCGAATTTCGGGGGCGCGACTCGAAATTTCGGGGGCGCGACTCGAAATTTCGGGGGCGCGACTCGAAATTTCGGGGCCGCGAGTCGAAATTTCGGGGGCGCGAGTCGAAATTTCGGGGCCGCGAGTCGAAATTTCTGGGGCGCGAAACGAAAGGTCGAAATTTCGGGGTCGAAAGGTCGAAATTTCGGGGTCGAAAGGTCGAAATTGCGGGGTCGAAATGCGAAATGCGAAATGCGCGACACGAAATGATACTAATAAGGCTTCGTACGTATGACCCTCACTCACTGCATAACACATGTGTTGTATAACATGGGATTTGGGGACTATAAAGAAGCGCACCTTAGTGACATAAAAGAATGACAGTCACGATACATAGAAACAAGTATTCGACAGGCGAACCTGTTGTGATGACATACAATGCATTGGCGGAGCCAGGGGGGGGCCTGGGGGGCACGTGCCCCCCGGGTCCCTGGCACCAAAAAAAAAAAAGAGAGAGAAGAAAAAGAAAGAAAAAGGAGAAGAAAAAGAAAGAAAAAGGAGAAAAAGGAAGAAAAAAAGAGAAATAGTAGAGGGTATAGAGTTCTTTATTTGTTACATAGTAAGTTTCCATGCCCCACCCCTTATTTTGTACGTTCCCGGCACAGATCACGGCATATCAAGGCAATAATGGCATAGCCAGAGGGTTAAGAAGGGGCCGACCGCTCCTTTTCCCCTGTCACCCAATTTTGCCATTGTCGTCTCAATTTTGATAAGAGAAATCATAGTTAAATTATGACGTTCAAATACAAAGATAGCATTTTTCGTTGTATGTGCCCCTTCCCCAAAAAATAAATTCATAGCAAATTAAGAAGATAGTTTGAAGCCAAAATGTACCTCAATCCTAGCAAAACCGGGTAAAATAGCAACACATTTAACAATAAAAGCAGTGTCATAAGGCCAAAATATATCTCAAATGTGGCAAATAAGTATAAAGAAGCCAGGGGTTTTCGTAAAAAAATAAAAAATAAAATGTGACATTTTAATAGAAGCAACAATGTATCTCAATCTTGGCAAAATTAATGTAAAGAAGTCAATTTTGCGTGGTTCGTATCTCAATCGCGGCACAATTTATGTAAAATAGCCCAAAAAAATTCGCGCGCGTGCTGCGCGCGCACGTGACATGAACGTTAACTTTAATTTTGGAATCTAATTTTAAGACAAAATGTATCTCGATCATGACAAAATTAGTTAGTGTTGAGAAGCCAATATTTCGCGCGTTTTGCTCATGTGCCTCGAAATATTTGCTTTAGTTTTTAAGCTTGTACCAGCGAAAATTGGCAAATTATGTAGAACAAAATTGCGCGCTACGCACGCACATGCCCCAAACGATAAGACTTGGGACCAGTCCTTGTGTGACTTCATTTCTTGTTGTCCGTTTCGGGAGAGCCCGAGGGCCGAGTGGGTGGGTGAAGGGTGGGTGAAGGGTGGGTGGATGTTTTAGAACCTCAAAATATTTACATTTCTTTTTAGAAGCTTGTTATCAGCAAAAAAGTCGCTCAATTATGACAAAATTAGTGCAATTTTGCGCGCTAAGCTCGCATGAACCTTCAAACATTACATTTAGCTTCATAACAAATTAGTATCAAATGTTGTGCGCTACGCGCTAATGTGACTTCAAACATTAACTTTATCTTATGAAACTTTTATGAAGGCAAGCCTCAATCATAGCAAACTGTAAAATAGCACATTTTTCGCGCGTTACGCGCGCCTGTTAAGGTATCAGGTCACTTTTTTTCTTTACTTCGCCAATTTATAGGTATCTGATTAATAATAATTTCAAAAATATATGATTTTGATTTGCAGCTTTAGTTTTCTTTTAAATTAAGATTTTGATATTCATAAAATGTACAAAAAAAGAAGATAGAATTACCCAAAAGAAAATGTTTTTATTGCCAGTAATATGTAGCATAGAATATATTAGTATAAGTATGCTAAACTTCTTTCGTGCATTGATAAAAAACAAATATTTATTAGAAATGAAGAGGTGGCTTTTCGATAAAATGTTGGTCAAAAGTATACACCAGATCGCACCAAATGAGTTCGAAAATTGAAAAAAAATCCAATTCTGAGGGGGAACATCCCCCTCAGTCTCCCCCCTGTTCGAGCTTTTGGACCATTCTATACTTAAATCAAGAATATATCAGTATAATGCCAAACTTCTTTCGTGTTTTGATAAAAAAACAAAATATTTATTGGAAATGAAGAGGTGGCTTTTCGATAAAATTTTGGTCAAAAGTATACACCAGATCGCACCAAATGAGTTCCACAATTGAATTTTTTTCTACTTCGGAGGGGGGCACATCCCCCCTCAGACACCCCCCTGTCCGAGCATAGCTCGGAGGGCAGTGCTGCGCACCGCTTGGATGGTACCTTATCAAATTCAGTTTTTGGGGCCTCCCATAACTTTTAGGGATCAGAGCATGAGTGCCCCCCGGAGAAAATAATCCTGGCTACGCCTATGCAATGTCATTGGATGTGTGCACAGTAGAAGCAATACTCAAATAAATTCTCTACACAAGTGCTCCTCTTATCATTGGTAAACATTTCAACATGATATTACAGAAATGTTTTTATATCTTTCCGCTCAGCAAATAATCATGAGTATCTCCACACATAGGATAAACCAATATCGGAGCTACATAGTATGAAGTATTGTATACAGTAAACATGGTAACAAGAGTTCAATGAGTCAAGATTCAGAAGTCAAGCATGGTTGGATTCTGTTTGAAGTCCAACTTTGACTTTGCTTGACTACTCTCTTCAATCAGCTACAAATTGACGAGCCTCTATACAGCAGCGAATTGATAAAGAGAGTGCCTGTGCATGAACGCAGCAGCAGCATCGTGCAACATATGCGCCTCATATTTGTGACGCGTACCTACATGTATGGCGAAAATCGCGACCGGATGCTTGGACTATGTGTGCGTTTGGAGAGATAAAAAACGCATATTTCTCGCCAATTTGGAACTGACTAAACTATAGTAGATAAGAACATTACCCCCACTCCCAAAAAACAAAAAACAATCTGACAAGATAGAGGCTGCCTGAACATGAAGCTTCAGTAAAGTTTGCAGACTATGCTAACTGGAACCAAGAGTGAATGTATCAGATGCCAAGTGAAGCAAGGTTTAATGCTGTTTGACACTTGAGAGTATGTCTCTACTTGACATGCACCTCAACTGCTGCTATAAAATAGAACCGATAATTTGAATTCTGTCAGCATAGGGGCTAGCTGAAGATTATTTACATGTTTTGTTAGACAAATAATTGATTTCTTATTCATGGTTCAGTATACATTGCGTATTGTATAAACACTGCCTGGAGTATGTGAGTTGTTTGAAGCATGTTGCCTTCTGACATATATCGGTAGATATAAAAGAAGCTAACCTACATAACAAGTATGATGACATTTGTATTCTACCAAAACCGAGGGGGTATAACAGAGAAAATGTGATCTGGGGGTGTGAAGTTATTTGCAAGATCTTACAGGAAAGTGTCCACACCAGAATTAGAGTTGACTTCAGGAATGATTTAAAAAGATTAGTTATATGATTTCTGGTGTGATTAAAGCATTAGTTGTATGATTTCTGGTGGTATAATTGTGACGATTAACAAATTAAATGTTAAAGATAAGGCAATTAAGTTACATAGGTGCATCATTTTCTATCTGATCACTTGATTTGACCAACAATTAGGGTTAGGGTTAGAATTGGTCAGAAAAGGTGGTCAGAAAACAAGTGGTCAGATAATGGTGGTCAGGTTATGGAAACACCCAGTTACATAGTCAAAAGCATAACTCTTTTTCATCTTTATGTAGAAACATACTTTGCTTACTTGTTTAGGGAAATGAAAAATACTTCTCCCACTTATTGACAATGATGTCTTTAATATTAATTCTAAATCATGATTTCAGTTTTCCTAACTACAAAATTCCAAGGCATTTAGTAAGTGGGTCCTTGATCGTCTAAATGCTTCTTAAATATTCACTTTCAACCACTTCAGTTACAATATATACCACTCTAGGTACCAGCAATTGATGATGAATCACCGTGTATGTAGGTTACATCAATATTGAAATGGTTCTGTTTCTATGGTAACGGTGCTAATTAATAAGCTGTTCCTACCAGATACCCCATTTAAATTATTATTCAAATTGGCAATGTTTGTGGCAAAAGTTTTTTTCATGAAAGAAATGTGTATTATATAATCATTTACATGTAGATCAAATTATTGAATTACCATCATGAGCAATGCAATTTGGGCAGGAGATGATTTGATTGATTTGAATAGAGGAAAGGCGTTCATCACATCTAAACATTTCACAGGTAATTTAAAAAAAAATCTGTTACACAAATGTAACGATAGAAGTGGTACGTAACTCTCTTGTAATCAGTCAAACTGGTAATAATTAATTCAAGATATTTCAGCTAAGAGACATTTCAAAGAGTATTGGGTATTATTGCTGTTGGGATAATGCCGAATTCCTAAAATTTACTTCAAAATATTTGGCTTAAAAGGAGCAAATTAGCAATTTCTGGATGATTAATTACCTTTTGTATTCCCCGCTTATAAAAACAGCTATCAAGGATTAAACAATTTTGGGTTCAAACAATGATCAATATCCATCCGATCACTGTGAAAAGGTTTTAATACTAAGTTGCACTGTAGTATTTAAAAACGGTCCAAATAATTGGTGTAAATAATTGGATATTGTGAGAAATACGAGCTAAGATTAGTTTGCACTTCCGTTCTGATCCATATTCTATCCAGGCGGCTTTTTCATTTATAATTCAATAACATCATTTAATAAAAGTGCACATCTGGTTGAGACTGGCTCTCAGGCACCGCATCAGAGCACTCTGCTTGTATAATGTTTCATAATGCTTGTTTAATTCTTCATATTTATGAATGAATATCCCCTATCCCTGTCTGAATATAACATTAGTCATGTAATATTCTTCACCTAATCATATGCTAATTGTAACATGTAAAAGTTTAAGCATTCAGTGTATTTAAAGGATACAGAAATTTCCTACAAAAATGATCAAAGTAAATACAAAGGCTATTAGGATTGACCCCCTTTTTAATCCAACTCCCAGGGGCCATTTAGTGTGTGCTAAGAATTTCTTAATCAAGTCTTCATACTTATCAGTCAAATTTATCTCTTGTTTATGACCGAGTAAATGATGCACGCATGGGGAGAGGGTCTTACCAGCAAAATAATTAAGGGAATATGGCTCGATAATTTTAATATTTTCATCAGCAGTCCAAACCCTTAAGGCTTTGTAAATACACACTCTTTTATAAAGCTTGTAATATGCATGTACCATGTACTGTACCAGGGTTTAAAGTATCAGAAAATATGCAAGAGCAAAAACATACCACCACTACATTGTAAAAACAAATACATGTAAGCATGATTCAGGAATATACTACTGGTACTTTCATCTAATGTTTACTTAAAAGTTGCTTGTTTGTGTAATACAGGGTGTCCCAGAATGGCTTATACCAGGAAAGGTGCATTTATTCAGCAGTAGCTGCGTTCAGACCTGGCTTTTAACTCGAGTTAAATATTTTATGACCCGTGATAAAATACCTGAAACATTTTCGCTAACTCGACCGATTGTCCACACACAGGCAACACGTCGTTATCACGACCAAATTAACCCGACAAATTTAACTCGACCGCCTGCCCCTAGAGTTAAGTTCCGGATGTTAAATAAGAGGGCTTCACGTGTTACACAAATCTATTAATGTTTGTATGGCATTAAATACGTTGAGTAATGGAAACTCACTATTTCCGACATGTTTGGCTCAAGATTTAAACCAAAGCATGTGCAATTATAAGAAAAGTGAGACCAGTCGGTATTAAAATATTTAAAATACAAATGTTTATGGTAAAAAGTGAGCTAGGAGTCGATCCTAACAAAACTTTGTCGAAACATATAGTTAATGTTTATTAAGAAGAGATAGTAGCACGACCGTTATTTTGGTATACTAATATAAAATATTATACACGCGTGGTATATGTACAAACAAGGATAGCAAGTAAGCGAGATATGCGTAAAAACAAGGCAGGGGTAATATTGAGTCGGAAGTCTTCAGCAGGAGGTCAATTACATTTGCGAAAGGTCACATTTACCTCGAGCTATCGCACGGCGCTGTCCAGACATTACGTTAACTCGAGTCAACTGGTCGAGATAAGAATTTACCTCTGACTTTTGTCAGAGGTAAATTGGTCGAGTTAAGGTCGGGTTAAGTTAACTCGACTCGTGTCCACACGGGCACTAACTCGACCATTTTCGCAAATTTACCTCGACTCGCCCTTAACTCGACCTTTAGCTCGAGTTAAATAGCCATGTCTGAACGTGCCTTATGAATACCATTGTTATTGGTCAAAGTGCTTAATTATAACATCTACATGTACATCTGAGGAATTTTGAATTTTTGAAATTGGACGTTTCTTACAGAAATTATTGACGGTTTTGTAAAAATGGTAGATTCCAAGTTTGGTATAAAATTGGATCGATTGAGCCCATGGGTCTCGCTATGAGTTTGAAAAATATTGGGTGAGACGCATTCGAGCCCAATATTTTAAAACTCATAGCGAGACCAATACATATTTGGCGTAAAGCATCCAATGTTATCATTATTATGTTTGGATCCAATATTATCCACACTAAGATTCATTAAAACATAATAATCGCCAATATTTTACCTGTTTTGAAATTCATAAAATACATTGGCCATGTTCAGCCTAAATCTCAATTTAAATGATATGCAGGTAATTAATTAGCTGTGTCCTCTTTTAATTTCCACTACAAAATTAATAGATATCAACTGTTGAGGATTTTTATGAAGCAATATTTGAATGGTGCGAAGGAATTTTTCTGATTAAGTAATTATATCATACTTTCTTAAGCAGCTGTTCTGAAGTTTGGTGTGAGTGTATCAATTGAAACACACTGAAAGTGAAAAACATATTTTCCCAGATTTTCAACAATGTCATGCCATATTATCAGAACGGATAAAGATATTTTGATGACGTTAACAGTTTAAGAAGGAAACATATTCCCTATAATATTGCAGGCATAAGACCTGGACTGCAATGTTGTTTTTATATCTTTATTATTTTTTCCAATGCGGTATAAATTATTCTGGGACACCCTGTTGAATTCAATAAGTGTATACAATTATTTTCTGTCTGGAATCAAATATGTCAACATGAGTGTGCATTGCCTGTAAGTGTAATGCCAATTTGATACATGATATGGGCTCATTACTTATAGTGATCATTAGTTCTAGGTCCAGAACTTAGCCTTACCCTAAAAACAACTGAATCCATGTATATTGACAACCCTGTCCTAGATCTAAAATAGACCCTCTGTTTACCCCATCTCTGACTACTCCAATCCAGTGTCCATCGGAGGCAAACTCTAGCCCCCCCCCCCCCCCCCCTTCCCAAATGCATGTTCATGATGCAATAACACAGTGGTGTACTAGTATTAGTAGTATAATATTATGATAGTAGTAATACAGTATAATAATACAATGTCTTGGATAAATGCATGGATAAAATGCAAGCCATTCTTAGGCTCGTCACGAGGATGTATAAGTACAATTACCATGCCTATGTCCATTGACCATTGATCTACCCAATGTTACACCTGTCCAATTATCTGCAGTGATGCGCCAACTGACTTTCTCTATCCTTAATCCTTCCACTGGCTATCCTTATCCTATCCACCCACTATTCTGCTAAATCATGGACTTCCATAGTTAAATACTGATCCATGAAGAGAACAAACTCCTGTCAAACAAGTTCTCTTTATTCTGCCCGTCCCCCACCCACAGGGCACTAATCTATATCATCTGATAAAACACTGATTTCACTTCTTCCTTTGACCATCTGCCCAAAATAATGAGTAGCCATCTTCAGTTACAGAGTCGATCTTCAGTTACAGAGTCGATCTAAGATTGACTGGCTCTACAATGTACTCCATCCAGTGGACATATGGTGTACCGAACCAGTGCCAAATCAACCTGATCAAGTACTCCATCTGTGTGCACAGAGTAATAACTTGCTGAAGAGTGATGATTACTCATCTTACAATCAATGAATGGATCACATCCTCTCAATATTGACCGCATGTGTGAGATCTTAACAGTGCAATCTGTCAGCATCTTATCATTTGAGGAATTAAATTCTAATCTCAAACCTTGCAAGCCTTATTGCTTTTTCTTTAGAAAGTGCATATTGATTTTTTTGTTTACAAAATTAAGTTGATGATGATATGAAAGGTGACATGTCTGTTTTGTTTTAAATTAAATGTTGCAAATAATGAAGGGATATCAAGTCCAAGGATAAACCATTTAAGAATTGAACTTACAACTTAAAAAGCCTCAATTTTAAACAATAACACTCCCTCACCATTTTTGCAACATGAATACCCTGGCATGAATTATTTACAAAAAATAACAAGGTAAGGATTACACTTAAATGATACATGTATTATAGGATGTGCCTGCACACAAGTCAAATAAAATATCACATTCATGAAATGTTACATCTATCAGTTGTTAAGGGCAGTGTCAACCCGGCATTTGTTTCAAAAATTGAATTTCATATTTCTCTATTATTTTATACTTTTATATGTATTCTATCATAACAATCATAAGTTACTAATCGGAAGCGATTATTTCTCGTTCTTTTGGGTGATTTAAAATTGTTGTTTTGGTAAGTTTGAGTCAGGAAAAGGCGCATGGTTATTTGGCGGGAATTTAAGCGGAGTTCCGCGCTTTTCAAATGCTGCGACAGCTGTTCGATCATTGCGTCGCGCGCTGAATATTCCCGTGCATAATACTAGACGCGCCGCTTAATATCTGCGACGTAGACGCGAAAAACAAAAGAGCGCAAAACAATGTCTAAAAACGTAAACCAAGGCCAATCTTACCGTCATTTAAATTTCAGTTTTCTTCCAATTTCTTCACATTGTGACAATATAAATTGAATCTGATAGTTTATTTTGATTGTTCATAATGGTATACTCGCCTTTTAGGTCACACGCCCGTGTATTCCGTAAACATTTAGCTTTAAATGGGGGAAAATGTCAATATTTTAACTAAACCGATGTTTTCTAGAAGTTCAAATTTGAAGGAATTTTACGAATTTTCAGACAACCTAACAAAATCAGTTTTTGATTCAAAATTTCAAAATTTCACAAAAATCATCTAAAGTCAATTATCTAGGAAGCACTTTTTTTTTTGGCTTAAAAATATTTAGTTTTGAAAATATTGACCAAAACGTGCCAACAATGTGATTTTTGAGAAAAAAACACATTTTTTTGGCACTTTTTGGTCAATATTTTCAAAACTAAAAATTTTTAAGCCCAAAAAAAAGAAGTGCTTCCTAGATAATTAACTTTAGATGATTTTGGTGAAATTTTGAATTAAAAACTGATTTTGTTAGGTTGTGCAAAAATGTAGAAATGCAAAAATGTAGAAATCACTATTTTTGGGGAAATTTAATACCAAAAATGGATTCTCCGACTCATTTCATTTGAAAAATTGTATACTTTTATGTATATTACATTATTAGTTTAAAAGTTACAGTGCTTGATAGATAAATTTCATATATTTTGGGTTGACACTTCCCTTAAGCCTCTTTATCATCAAGCATCAGCAAAATATTTACAGCAAATGTCAAATTACATTAAGGTGTATAAAAAAAACCAAGCATCAGTAGGGTTGTTTACTTGACTTCTTGGTAAGGTTCCTACAGAAATGACAACTTTGATTAATCATATCAAATAAAACCCATCTTTTATGTCTGGTATCTTTCTAACAGTTTCTTGACAGTTTTTGATCTTCTCCAGGATTTCCATTGCACTACCTCAAGAGTATGTTTCTTTACATTATTTGCTATTCTATTTACCAGTGAATCGAACGCTATATTTAATTATGTTGGTCTTATAACTGTTTCTATTGAGGAGCAGAGGTTTTGACTCAAGGGAATCAATTCATTTGAATTGATTTCATTTATTTGAACTACATTGAATATGACCAAAATCATGAGAAATATAATCAAAGCACTAACCCTATCCCCCAAACCAGGGGTTTTAACAAAATCACCGACATCGCAATTCGACAAATAAATCCCGCGACCCGACCGGCGATCGAACCAGGGACCCCCGGCTCTCAGCTACGCGTTTGCGCAGTATACTGCGCTCTCTGTATAGGCTCGGTTGATTACGTCATCGAAAACCATCCGCACATGCGCTTGGACATAGGCTTGCTTGGAGTACTCAGGGCCACAGGACGTTAGGGTTAAAATGTCCACATTTTAAAAAAGAAAAAAATCAAGTTTCTTTGAAATTCTTTCCCCCCGAAATTTGGAAAACAAGGGTATTCTTTTTACAGGGCATAATTTACCCCTTCCCCAAACACACACACCAAAAACATGTTTTCACTGTTTTAATTTTGCCTTACATACAGAAATTGATCATGCTAATCGGCAACTACCTACAAAGTAACATGTATTTTTGTTGTACTATTTCTAAGGATGCACATTTTCTACACTGCTTACCAGGAAATTAGAGGCTACAGGCGACACCTGCCACGTTGTAAAGGTAAAGAAGCGTAGTGGTACTAATTTCCAGGATGGATCACTGACAAATTAAATATAGATCTTGCATACAAGGTGACCTTCTTGACCTGAAGTGGCATGTAACATTTACACTTTGCAAGATTTTATTAGCCACTGAGTATGTATTGATACAATAAATCTGTGACGATGGCAGAATGTGAGATGACTAAATTTGAAAAGAGTGCGTTTGTTTATTTTGGTATTTTGCAATCAATGAAACACATATTATGTTGCTTCAAAAAATCAAAATAGTCTGGAGTGACATATAGGTGGTTGCAACAACCAAACAGGATAAATCTACAATACCATACGGCGATACGCGTAACATTTCATAAGTAAACACTGACCAATAAATCATGAAGTACGCAAAACGCATTATATATCCACAATTCCAGTGGGTGTGACAAAAAGATTCAATTGCACATTATATCAATATATCCATAACTTGATATTCCATACAGATTTGATTTAGATGTAATCCATATTGACAAAACCAAACAAATACGATAAGTATTTGTTTACTCAAAGGTTTGTTTTACATGTGGGAAAATAATATACACACTTGTGCTGCTCAGGAGAGGCAATGGAACTTATTATAGTCAGCTGCAAAGAAGATAAGCACTTTTTCTGAAACGACTGCGTACTAAGCATAAACACAGAAGTGTGGTTCCGACTGGTGGAATAGAACAGCGGGAGGTTGAGCCGATCAACGGGCGCATCCGTTTGGCCTGATTGTATCTACATGTATGGCTTCAAGAATATTACCACCACATGCTCATTATTTCGCGTGCACACGTTAGGCCAGTGCTGAACTTATCTGCCGGCGACTATAAACAATGGACTTGAGCAAGCAACAAAATGTGGTTGACTATCAGGGCTGGAAAAAATGTTAATTTTCCAGGAAGTAAGCAAAAAATCCCAGAAAGGCGGCTTGATTTCCCACCATTTTGTATGTATTAATGTGGTGTGCCTTACACAAGCTGAAATAATATTGGTGGGTGTGAGGAGGAATGAAGTGGATGGAATTGTATTTATTGGCATTTGTTGCATGCCAACATTTCAACATCAAAGCCCGATACTAGTATTGACAAGTCTAAGACAAACAGAGCAGTGGTATATGTACCCATTGAATTGCACCATATACTCCGAGTCAATTATATTTCAATGAATGTGTTGTTTCGAGAGAAATTAGCCAAATCAATGCACGCACGCTGATGTTGATGTGTGAATAATGACGTCGAATTCGCAGGGGGAGTGCTATTATGAGTTTATCAACATTTGCGCAAGTGCACTGATTTTTCTAATTTGTCGAGAAACAAAACGCATGTACGCATGTATTGACCTACATGTAGTTCATACACTGCACAACATAAATCAAAATTGAGCATAATTTTGATTTATGTAATATCAAATAAAAATATGTCAACTAGTTTGCTAATTTAAACACCCTCAATAAAAATCGGCGAAACCGCGATACCTGAATAACGAATCAAAACAAAGCGTGTGGTGCACACATTAAACGGCACACCCAGAGTGCATTAGACACTTTCAATGCACTGCGCATATTAGTTTCTTGCTTTCTGATTGATTCGACACTACTAAGAGTGTATGAATTACTCACAACCTACTTGTTGGCATCTGCTCAATCTCAGTTGAGTTATATGACATCCCCTTTGATTCTTCTCTGCTTTGCGCATTCAAACTTGCTTCTATCATGGTCATAGATGTTAGTTGGAAATTGCTACATCAGATCACATCCATCTACCACTGAACTTTGCTACATCTGGGGTGTTTGATTTTCCAAGTGCCATCTTTTTGCCATGGTTGGTATCTTTATTCTTTGCAGGTTCATACACCATGGCTATAAGTACCATATTTGTGGGAATCCTTTCAAAATGAATTCCAGAACCAAGTTTGGTCTGACTTTATCCAGCCATATTTTTTGGTTTCCAATAGTCAATTTAGAACATTCATCATCAAATAAACTAATTTGTGTTCCCATCCCCCTTCCACCATCATGTCTTTAGGCCATGGCCATATAGCACTCACTCACCTTTGTGATCTTTCTAAGTCATCATTCCTTTGTTCTAATTCCCTGATATATTTTTGTAATTCTTCTTTTATCGCTTTAATTTGTGCTAGTTCATCTTGTAGTTCATTTATTTGACGGAGGTATTCATTCTGTGACGTTTCTAGTTTATCCTGAAAAATTCAAATACAAACATAATATGTTGATTAGTAACAATGACACAAATTTCACGTATCTACACATTTTTATGATTATTCAAATTTCATTTTGAGGTGAAAAACCTCAAACACAAACAAATTGGACTGGATTTAAAAAGAGTCTGATATGACTGTAAAAATCCAAAAAAATCTGTAAAACCTGTAAACATTTTGCCATTTTTTAACAAACAAAAACATTTTTTTGGGGGTCGGTATTCATTTGTACATGAAACAGCAGGGTTTCTTCTTGTCAATATATAGTTGGATCTGATATATACATTTGCGTACATGTAGCTAGGTTTTTTATATTAAGCGGCAAGAAATACGAAAGTGAACTGACATGACTTATACTGACTAAACAAATGTGAGCTACATGAAATATTTTTATTTTACACTAATTTAGCCATTGAGGTGCATTTTTGGCTTGTAAAAAAACCTTAATTATTATTATTATTATTATTTGCTTATATGTGTTCATAAGGACAAAGATAACAATGATGTTAAGGTGAAAAAAGTGATGTTAAGGCAAATATTTAAAAAAAAAAAAGGAAATTCGCTTTAATCCGCAATTAAATTTATTTATTTATTTATTTATTTATTTATTTTTGTTTTGTTTTGTTTTGTTTTGGGGGGGGGGGGGGGGGGCAACATACGTGCCGCGTGCAAAAAATGCTATCATTGTACTTTTGACTGTCTTAATTCCATGATTCCCTTGTCAAATGAACCAGCTGTGCCAATCTCAACCGACACAACTCAAGTATTGGGGAGGCACCTTTCTGGCTACGCCACTGCTGATATAAGATTACAAGTGAAAAGTCAATTCGGTTGAGATGTTATAGTGAAACATGAAGCCACATTTTTCTGATAAATTGCTGATAAAAAACATCTTAGCTTGATTTTGATATGTTTCACCAATGCTAATATCTATATTGTTTTTGAAAAGGTCACCGCATCTATTTATATGTTGCTCAAATTAACGAGGAAATTTGGATACCCCGGACCTCTTAATGTACCTTTTCTGTGTATTTTATATTGTGAAGTGCACAGTCATTCTGGTCAATGAAACTTCCCAGTAAGCGGTGTCATATTTAATGAATATAAAGATACACACAGTTGTCTGTATTCCTTTTTTATTTACTAGCACAAGTGACAAGAATCAAAAGATTACCAATTGAGCCTAACATAATTAAAATATTAATATTTGCACAAAATTTCTTTGTGTTTTTAAACAAAAAGTAATATTTGTAACTACACCCTGCCAGCCTTTTGCTGTATAGTTAGTAATTCATATGAAGCCTCATATTAGAATATGTTCATATTTAATTTTGGATACTGATGATATTCAACTTCTTTAACAGCCCAATTAATCTGAGTTCAAGTTAGGATTTGAAAATTTCTAATAATCCAATCCACATTTTCAAGGGATTTTGTCAAAACTGTCAACGTGTATGCATGCAGTGAAACATAATGTAATTTTGACCAAGACAAAGATCGATAACAATATGAGTTATTAAAAGTGTTATATGGTGTTCCATCTAAATCCCAGACATGTTATTATTCATGGGCCAATCTTCCATTTCGCACAACTGAAGATGCCAGGTGTTTTTGTCTATACCCTAGATTAACAGCGAAAAGATCTCCTGCAAAATAACCCAATACAGATAGATACTCTGTCTCGTGCACCATGATCTATCAGGCTAACTGGCAATTATTTTGCATGAAACAGAGAAACAGAGAAACTTCACAAGTATTCTTTCTCACGTATCAGTTAATCATATAATAACAAAATTCCCTAACAGCATATTCATGAAGGATCCCAAGATGTCAGAGGTAAACATCTCGCCTAGTATGCATTGACAAATTATCAAACACAGGCATGCTTTTCTACATGAAAACAGTGTGAAAATATCTTGTGCCAAAATAATACACTTTTATATGGACTTGTGCACTGTTACCTTTAAAGCATCCCATCGTCTGACATACATATAGAAACTTTGTAAATAAGTAAATACATACTACATTGTAGTACGGCAACAAATGAGGGCTGACGTATAGATGACTATTCATTTATTAACTGTAGGGTCCAAACTGATCAATTTTAGTAAAAGAAATGTGAATAACAAAAATATCACAAAAAAGCGAATAAAGATACAAAGTTCAATTTACAACATTGTATTGTTAAATTGCAAAAGTTTTCCAAAAATGAGCCCCATTGATTGAAAGATGAAAATTGGATGTACTTTTGCTGCCTATGTTGTTCTACGTTATGCTATATTTTGAAGTCATAGGATAGCCATACTGTTATCATATCCTATGACTCATCTTTTTGTTTGATTGATTGTAAATGTCTGTGGGGCAAAGTGGTTCTGAGATGTGCCTTTTTCTTTGACAGGATTCATTATCTATAAAAGTGGATGAGTTATATCAAATGAGCATTTCCGGCATGGGAGATTTACTAAAAGTATGCATGTGCGTTATGTATTTCCTGAAAACCCTTGATTTCAGGAAACGTAGAGGATGTTTATTTCTGGCATGTCAAACGGACCTCTCAGGTAGGGTTGGTCGGCTTTTCATTTGTTTTTTCAACAACAAAATCGGGAATTTTGGGGGCATTTTCACACACACAAAAACCATCATTTCCAAAAAAATGCACAAAAATTAAATTCAAATTAAGAAGAAGAAAAAAATCATAAGATTTCACGAATTTTGCAACATCTTTCAAACATTTAAAAAAAGGCAGCTTTATGAACACCCATTTTTTGGGAGTTAGATGCCTACTAGATTTGCTCTAGGTGAGCTTGATTTTAATGTGTGCTCAATTTTTAACTACATAAATGTATACCAGCTCTATGACGAAGATCTTGAATCTTGCTTGATCCCAGCCCAGAGGAATTGCAAATTATTATCAGTCCCTAAGAGAAAAGTGGACAAATATGACTTCACGGTACGCCTATACTGATATCATCTTCATGATACCATACTTACTTTTAAATTTTCACATTCAAATTGTAGTCTTTGGCTGGCTGCTGTTAATTCTGCTACTTTCTTTTCAGCCTGTTCTAATTGTGTTTCTAATTCAGCTTCTAATTCATGGCTACTGATTTGAAATTCTTCAAATTCTTCTTTGGTTTCTTCAAATCTGCAAGAAAGAAAAAGTATAAACAGTAGGAAGTCATCAAGGGGAAATTAACTGTGAAATTATGTATATTTTTGTGCATTTCAAGAAACCTGTTGCAAGGTCCTAGCATACCGATGTGGAGAGTGATGACCACCTTTATATACATTGAGGGGATCTGGCATCAAAGCCTCCACATTGAAAATCCATGCCACCCACCCCCTTTATCAATCTAAATTCAGTTTTCTGCTGCAGTGTCAAAAGGAGAACTTCATTGTAATTGTATCCTCCTCAAATTACAAGCTTACTCCTTCATTACTTCCTAAATTGAAGAATATCCTGATAATGCAACAGAAGCAGAAAGTCAGTTGTTAGTTCCTGCATGAATTGGAAGCAACTAAACATGATATACGGTACTGCAGGAAACTATCAATTCTGGAATCTCTGTGATCAGATGAACAATTTGCAATGTTGCTTGTTGAAAAGAAAGTTTATTTTGTGATCTCATGTAATAAGGTAACAACATAATGACCTTCTCACCCATGTCTGATTAAGTCTGTGTAACAAAACATTAGATATAGGTCAAACTTACACATTTTTGACATTCTCATGCTCAGACGAACAAGTTGGTATGCTTTTTGGTCATTGAAGCAATTTTCCATTTTGGACTGGGTTTGACGGAATAAAGTGCATCATTTAGTTAAAACAAGACACTTTTTTCTACGGTTGGTTTAATTGATGCATACCTGGGACCTATAATTTATACTTTATCAACTCAACTATTGCTTAGGATTCATGATGTTTGTTTCCAAGATAGCAACAAATTTACAGCCAGAAAAATAATCTGTGCTTCAATTTGTGTGTACCTTGGAGTCACCACATGGCTATGCATTATACGCAGATAAAGCCTGAGTGTACATCTTTCCCGTTTACAAATTATTAATTCAATCAGACACCTATAAATCTTTGGCAGCTGTACATAGTCCTGTGTTTACAATACGGTTATCATCTATCAAATAGGCTCACTGACAGAGAGGCCAAGTTATAGCGCAGTGACATATGAATAGCGAGTGCTAGATGATGGACAAAAAAATAATATGCATTTCAAAATAGGCCACATTTTACATGTAGTTTTATTTTAATCATTAACCCTTACAGCCCCAGATCCCATGAAATCCCATTTCCCAGCATCCTGGCTCCGCGTGGCGCTGAGGTTCTTGTGTGAAATAATGGCCCCGGGCTATATAGCTGGGCGAATACACTCGCCCAGCACAGCTTCCCCCGTGGCGCAGTTGGTAGAGTGTCCGCCCGCCAACCGAGAGGTCGTGGGTTCAAACCCCGGGGCGTGGCACCTCTTGTTGTGTGTGCTTTTTTCGCTTGAAAAAAATTTCGTTGGAAAATCCACCGGGTGGGTTAGGGTTAAGGAACGATTTTTTTTCTTCTTTTTAATTTTCACTTTTTTTTCTCTAATTTTACCCTGATTAACCCCCAGATCCCATGAAATCCCATTTCCCAGCATCCTGGCTCCGCGTGGCGCTGAGGTTCTTGTGTGAAATAATGGCCCCGGGCTATATAGCTGGGCGAATACACTCGCCCAGCACAGCTTCCCCCGTGGCGCAGTTGGTAGAGTGTCCGCCCGCCAACCGAGAGGTCGTGGGTTCAAACCCCGGGGCGTGGCACCTCTTGTTGTGTGTGCTTTTTTCGCTTGAAAAAAATTTCGTTGGAAAATCCACCGGGTGGGTTAGGGTTAATGTCATCATATTGCCATAAAAAAATGAATTAAGATGACATGGCCTTATAGTATGAAAACGTTGACCTCATGAGCATACTATGGAAGTTTCTATGTTGCATCTGCATCATTAAAATGACCCATGTTTGATAAAAAATTAGATGGATGATACACAAAGATATTGATAGAGCTATGAGTTAACAAATATTTTTTTAACTCATTTTCATAGAGCGAGATCAAACTATTTGTGTATCATGCGAAATAATCCATCCAATGTTATTTTTAAAAAAAATCAAAATCAAAATTTCAACAACAAAAATCACCATAATTTTAAAATATATAAAAATATTTTTTAACAAAAAATGTAAAAATAAATTTCAAAAATAAAAAAAGATTTCTCAAAAAATTTTCAAATATTTTCAAAAAATTTCAAAAATTAAAAAGACAAAAGAAAAACCAAAAAATAAATAAAAATGCAACATCGGAAAAATTGGTCTCTACTGCATTTTGTGACTGCTACACATAATCGGCATATTAATACATGCTTTTAGTGTATTCGTGCCGCGTAAGCTTTAATGTGTTAAAGAAACCAACAAGTGCTAAAAATATTGGTTAGCCAATATCGTTCTATAACTCACCAGCTGACATAATGCACCGAATAATTGGTTTTTAAAAATGTACTGAAAGAATAGGACGGAAGATTCTCAAAGCATAATAATGGTTGCATCTGGTCATTGGACCTACATTTTTTGTTTTAAACATCCTGAATTGATGTGGAGAGGTTCACATATCGATCATTTTGCTCTGACACATCGAAGATGGTGTGTCCATCTTTGGACACATACACACACATTTAGCTATTGATCTATGCACATGATAAAATGCACATAATGAACTTGTACATGTACATAATTTAACATTTGAGCATATATTGTCCCTATATTACGGAAAAACACCCTATTTTAAATACACACAGTATATTGATCTATGTAAAATATCTATCGTTCAATGGCAGTATGACATATAGCCAGGAAAATATGGACGAGGCTCAATGAATGAGAAATTAATTGGCCACCCAAGTTCATAGTTACAGAGATATGATATTCCGCTTGAAGTCATAAAAGACTATCATAATCATAATACTGATACATCATCCTACATGGTAAACCTTATCTTACCCAAAGGCTACTTACGAGGGTCATTCAATAGGTTCTACCTCCTACCTCAAAACTTTGTTACTATATAAGCCAGTTTTATGCAATATACCACACTTGTACATGTAGCTGTGAATCTCAGCTAAAATTCTTATTAACTAGATCTGAGAAATGGTTGTACTTTTCTGGAGATGCAGTGAAAACCAAACTCCATTTATTTAGTGTGACGGAAACGGATGAAAAAAGCGATATATCGCTGAAGTGCTATTCAATTGGCCTATTTTAAGAGAACAAATGTACCTATTGGACAATTAAAACCATTCTAAATGCTTGATATCTCTTTAAACAATAAAGGTGACTGATTTCTTAGGAATAAAAATGCCCTCTAATTAGCCAAAACCAGATCAGGACAAGCATTAACTGTACTCCTCCCCTATAGAAACCTGTAAAATCATATTTGATTTTCATAAATTAAAAGATCTTCAATATACAGAACTAAATGGAGGGATTACAATTCTCTCTAGAGATCATTTTCTATCATTGACTACCTGATTGACTATTACGAAGGTTGCACATAAACTCATAAAGTGACTTTAATGGTAAAGATTTAACATACGAGGCATCACTGTAGCAGTGTAGCTTGACTAGTAACAACGAAAATTTGACTGATTCGCAGTATTCCAAAGGCATATCAATACATTCAAGTTCCTATTACACCATTTGCAAGCCTATAAGAGTTAATATTGGTTACACTTATTCATACATGATAGTATTGTAATATATTCAGATATCATTCATTGATTTCCATTTTCAGTATTCAAATCGTGCATTGATATCTAACCATACAATACCGGAAACCCCCGAAAAACATGTATTTATTTTTAAGGTAAGTTTCCGTTGTCCAAAATCTCTCTCTGGCTTTGACCGCACCGCATCATAACAAAAGTGAAACCGATATGATTTACTATGAGGAGGTAGAACTTATTGAATGACCATCAAAGTATAGACAATTTCAAGTCAAAATTGAAAAAGTTCCGAAATATAGAATGATGAACTAATAATGCCCAATTGTTATAAGTTTGATTGTTTTTTCTGTTGTTCAAGCTCTATATTAACCATGGATGCCCGAGTCAAACCCAAGAAGTTGATGAGCACATATGTCACTTTTGGAAAATATAAATTGAAAGAATCTCTTTGGCTATCACTTAATGGGCTATTCCAGATAATAATGACCCCCCCCTATAGAGGACATCGGAATTCCAGACTTTTCCCCACCAATCTTTCAATGGAATTCCATACCTTTTGGCACATGTTCTTGGAATTCCAGATTTTTTCACAATTTAGACCCCCCCCCCCTGTAGAGGACATTAGAATTCCATACTTTTTTCCCACCAATTCCATACTTTTTTTGAAGTTTGATCTGGAATTCCATACTTTTTTGAAGTTTGATCTGGAATTCCATACTTTTTTGAAGTTTGATCTGGAATTCCATATACTTTTAATAGAGGGAGTCATGGAATTCCGGAATAAAAAATAAAATAAAAATTTGTCCTATAGAGGAGGGGGTTCATTATTATCTAGAATAGCTCAATATGCAGATAGCATTTTTAAACTATAGTGATTACATTGACCATTTCAAACAAGGATTTTGTTTCTATTGAAATATGTGGCAGCTTGGTTTGAACCATCATTGCTTTGTTTGCAAATAGGCCTAACACATGAGAGGTAGGCAATAAGGGAAACAAGAAGCAATGACAACCCCATGGACCATAACAATTTGAGTTAGTTGCGAGATTGGTCATTTTCCGCTCAACTGACCACCGATAGCGTGATGAAGAGGTGTTCATCACTGACTTGCAACGGAATAAATCTCAGCGTCAGAACCAGATTTTTAGTCTTATGTTCTAAAATGACCAACAATGACCAATCCTCCACTATATTGGAGAATTTTTAGTTCTTAGTCAATTTATGTACTACTAATAAATTTATGCTTTGTATTTTATATGTAGACATGGGATTATTCTATAGCACTCCAAGTGCCATTGATATTCAGCATTTTCCACATATTTTACTATACAATTGTATCAAATCATGCATAACAGTCCTATTATATTGCTCTAAAACATTTCATACTATCATTGGCTTAATCACTTTGATATCAAATTGAATTATTTAATATATTCAAAATCAAAAAAAGACAAAAGAATTATAAAGAAAAATACTTTTTTGAAACTTTGATATGAGTATTTCATTCTTTTTCTTTTGTTACTTTATAGAAACTTGCAGTTCTAGTTGTGTGTTTAGTTATTCAGAGAAGCAAGTGATCTTGTATACTTTTCTTCAAGTAAAAGCCTGCCACAACTCAGAATGATCAATTATTTATCAATTAAGTTTTTTCCTATAGTATGATCGGCCAATCGGTTATTGATTTGAACCTATTCCATTTAACATTAGAGGAACCACACTGGACCAATCACAACAATATTGGCATCGTTTACATGCTGTACCTACTGAAGTGGCAAATCAGCCAAAGTCTGTGAATCTACTGAAGTAAACATGGTAAATTAAAAGCCCACCCCCTCATCCCATGGGGGGGGGGGGGAGGGGTACTTAGTGGATATGAGGTTATGGGGATGTGCCGCCAAATAGAGTCCCATTTTTCACCCGTCTGGTAAATGACACATTTTGTCAAGATAGCTGGCTGGCCGAGCTATTTTTCAAGATGGTTGCCTGCTTTTTTCAAAATGACCGCCACTTGGACTCACAAAATTACATATTGGCTGCTTAAGGGCAAGATGAAATAGAAAATGAGACCAAAATGATGTATTGACCTGAGTTCTGAGACGTAGAGAACCAGTTTATTTCACGGGGCTAAAGTAAAAAAAATGCTTCTTTTTTTCTTCATAAAACAGAAGAAGAAAAAAGGAGGCGGCCCCTAAAAAGGAAGCGGGCGGGGACGCTAAACATGATTTTTTTTTGGCCCTAAGGGTCTCTGGTAAACATATGGATCCATTCACCTTTGAAAATTGGTAAATGTTTGGGTCAATTTTTTATTTTGCTGGCGGTACATCCATTCCAAAAAAAAAGTACGCCCCCCCCCCTCCTGACTCCGGTGGCATGCCAATCAGACGCCCACTCACTCTCAAAGAAAATCTTGGCTTGGTCTGTGTAGCCTACATGTACATTTTGTACTTGCACTAAATAAATCAATCAAACAACTACATTGTATTCTTACAATGGCTTTTTATTCATTGCACAATAAAAAAAAATGTTTGTAAGACACGTGAGACAGTTTGACAGTGAATCCCTGCCCTTCAACTTGCACTCATACAATGCCTGACATACGCATGAACTCACAAATCTATTTTACATGTATTGTCAGACTGTGCAGGAGTATAGCCTTCATCACAACAACAAACTATCACATGACTCCATGCATGACCAGTAGAATCATACACAAACTTAATAAACTTATCCATTCACCCGGAAATCAAGCAACCATGGATGTCTTTGAAGGAGACTAACAAGTGAAATACTATTAACGCCCTTCTAGGAATGCTGTAATGCTACGTCACTGTTAATAACTTCCTTCATAAACTTCCTAGTGTAGTAAGTCAGTGGATACCCCGAAGCTAGCTCTAGAATACTTATCAATCTTTTATGAAAATTGTTATTTAAAGGTACACGGTAGTCCAACTCTTAGAAAGTCTTCAATGAATGATGATGTTTTATTTTAAAATCATGACTAGACCATAATGAATTAGAAAACCCCAAAGTTTCACAATTCATCACCTTTTACCATCAATGTGCTATTTTGTGATTATATCTATACATCTAGGCCGATAATATTTGTAACTTTATTCATAAATTTGATTTCGACAATGAAGAGAAAACAAAACTCAAATCACAGTAAATTAAAACAACTTAAAGGTATTTTTCTTGGGACACATCCAATTCTATAGTGAGTGCCCTGAGCAATTTTGAGTATGTACATTCCATAAACAATGTTTGTACACAAACCCAATTATCTGATTATCCAATGTACATGTGATTCAATGATGTCAACAATTGGCATTTGTACAACTGTGCAATTGGATTCCAATACTATCATACTTACCATTAAAAGTCTGAACACATGTGGACTTAAATAGGAATGAAAGTTGAATAAGAGTTTATCCACATCTGCCTGTGTTTCTTATTTTGTGTCCCGATTGGAAAACCTTAACAAATTGTAATAATGATATTCAAAATTGAAAATGATAGAAAAAATAAATAGAAAAAATAAACAAACAAACAAACAAACACCCTAACTAACAAAAATTAACAAATAAATATATATTTATCAATCGATCGATCAATCGATCAACCAATCAATCAATCAATCAATCAATCAATCAATCAATCAATCAATCAATCAATCAATCAATCAATCAATCAATCAATCAATCAATCAATCAATCAATCAATCAATCAATCAAGCAAACAATCAATCAATCAATCAATCAATCATAAAAAAACCTCAATCATTAATTAATTAATTAATTTATTTATTTATTTAATAAATAAATAAAATTAATTAATTTAATAAATAAATAAAATTAATTAATTTAATAAATGAATTAATAAATAAATAATAATTATTAATTAAGTAATTAATCAATATTAATTAATTAATAAATAAATACATGAATAAATAAATGAATAAATAAATAAATAAATAAATAAATAAATAATTAATCAACATGACATTATGCCAATAACTACCCTTGAATAGAGTGCTCAATTCCGCGAGGAAGAGCATAATAAAAAATACGATTTAAAAAATCTAGATCTAGATAAATAAACAAACAAACAAAATGTATACATCTTACTCATGTATTGATATCTTTCATGTACCTTTGTTAAGTAAATCAATAACATGGATTTTACCTCCAAAGCACAAAATTGCAAGTCTCTATCTTTATTTGCATCAATTGCTGATGAATGCATCACTCATGAAGGTCAATTGAATTGTAAATACTTGAACAGGAAATTTACTATAAATGCAATTTACATGGTTAACTTTTTAAAACAAACATCACTGTCTTTATTTAAATGTACATGTACATGTAGTGTCCTTCGTAATACACCTTTGGTTAAAAACACAAAAAAAGGCTTAAATTAGGACATCCCAAATGATTGACCTTTTAACATAAAAGATTCCTCATGCATGTTTTCATGATGCATGTGTACAACAACTGAGATGATTATTATTGAATAATCGTCTTTAATAGGTACAATATACATCATACACATAGATCTTCTGAATGAATTCCCTCAAAAACAAAAATTACTATGTACATGTACCTCAATTAAGACAAAATTGACTTAAACATGTTTAAAATTGTTAGCGTGTGACAAGCGTTGCGATCAATACACTATGTATACATTAAGCATTCGCCGTGTGAATGTTTCGCACGTTGGGTGTAGGTTTCTTCTTCAGCGCCGTGTTCTTATATCATTATATTGTCACTAGCTAAACCCCAGCATCTCTGCGAACCCCTAGCGATCCGCTAACGAATACAGCGTATGCCAAATAGGTCTTGAACGAATGACAACTTACACGAACGTACACCCAAATTCCAAAAACGTCGGGCACATGTTAGCTCTATACGCAATCAGTGTGATAGGGCAGTAACAAACTACATTTTACTGTTTTTATTGCTTTATTATCCCTTGTTATTGCTTGTTACCCCACACTAGTTGGTATCTTACTTTTATTTCATACATGTACATACATGGACATAACATACATGTAGCATACATAACCTCAAAAATAAAATCAATTTTTCATCAACAGAGAGAAAACAATTTGTTCGTGGTAAAGGACAATGAAACAAAAGATATGAATGGTTGGATACCTTGGGATATCAAATCAATACTGTGGTTATCAAGCAATCAAATGTTGCATGCATTGTTACCATGTATGATAGCCCTACTAACTTAAAGGCATAGTATGGGATATTTTCCAAGGAGCGCCCTCTATTCATTTTTTTAGAAAGTAGATTTTCTTGCAGATTACATTTCTGATCATAAATCATAAATATATTCTGAGTTACAGAGCGATAAGATTCCTAATTACTTTAAAAACATGGTTTTAGAGTGAATTAAGAGTGAAAAATAAGTTGTCACGCAGACCTGACAGTTTATTTTCACTCTTTAAACCATGATTTTGAAGTAATCAGGAACCGTATCGCTCTGTAACTCAGACTATATTCATGATTTATGATCAGAAATGTAAATCTGCCAGAAAATCTACTTTCTAACAACAAATCATGAATAGAGGGCGCCCTCTGGGAAATATCACATAATATGCCTTTAAGGGAGGTGTCAACCCTTTTTGGAGCCATATTTATCAAGCACTGTAACTTTTAAAAGTGATGTACATAAAAGGTTTTTTTTTTAATGAAATGAGTCAGAGAATCCATTTTTGCCATTTGGTATCAAATGTCACTGAAATGAGTGATTTTTACATTTTTGCCCACATATCACTATTTTGGCACCAACAATTTTCAGACAACCTAACAAAATCTGTTTTTGGTAAAAATTCCAAAATGTCACCAGTAGTTTGAGCTGTTCTACCCTGTAAAATTCATCGAGGGAGGGGGGGGGGGGGACACTCTGCTGATTGCTACTGTTACCTGTTCGCGTGACAGTACCCATATAGAAAATTCAGACAATTTTCAGACAACCTAACAAAATTTGTTTTTGGTAAAAAATTCCGAAATTTCACCAGTAGTTTGAGCTGTCACTAGGAGCAGGCAAAGTCCGGAAAGTACCTGTTTTTGTCCAGAAATGGCCATAAATGGCCAGAATTGGACAGAATTGGCCAGAATTGGACAGAATTGGCCAGACCCAATTAAGAAATTCCAGAATTGGCCAGAACCAATTAAGAAATTTCAGTGCTATACAGTGTGAGTGAAATGAATGCAAACCTAGTCCAGAAATGGCCAGAATTGGCCAGAAGGGATTACTATTCCAGACTGTGTGTCTGTATCAGGGTCATAAACTGTCTCACCCAGCAATCCCTTTGTGTAAAATTTCATGGTGGAATGTAATCCTCCTAATTGGAAATGGACACGGTCAGTGAACAGAGTTTTAGTAAGATTGGGCACTGTGATGTTCTGCTAGGTTAATTATGGGTATTTTACAGAGGGGTATAACCTTTTTTTTTCAATGTTAAAAGCTGATTTTAGATTTTGTGTTTGCTGAATTTGTTTCCATTTTTTGCTGTAGTTTTTTAGTTCTGTTTGAGACCTTAAATATTTCTCAGGTTTAATGATTTATCATACTCATGCTTTCACAAAGTTTTAAAATCATATATTACTATGTATCAGGGGGGTCATTGACATTGGAAAGTGGTATAGGTAGGTGTCGCCCTGAAGACCAGCATGCATCAGCTCCTTGATGATCCATTTCATTGTAAATTCAAAACCCACAAACATTTTCATTTCCTTTTGTTTGAAAATCTGTGTTCTAAAACCCAATTTTTCGAAAAAACAAACTCCGTATTTCAGACGCCTACCAAAAAAAGGTTGAGTGTCCCCACCCTGAACTAAATAGGCATACTTGTCAGATCAACAGTTATCATTGTGATGTTTCTTGAAAGTCCTTGAATAACAATGATACCCCCTGTTGTATTGGATTTTGGGGAAAAGTAAACATGTTTTTTTAAAAGCGGAAACTTTGTACGGATAGCTAGGCGTACATTTTTCTGTTTCAGAAGCAATCAATTTCTTAAAACTTCTTAAAATGTTCCCTAATTGTGTGGGGGTGTTACACAACAAAATTGTATAGGATTATGAAAATTGCCAGTTTCTAAGAACATCGTTTTGAGAAAATGAGACAATTTTGGGAAAAGTAAACATGATATTGAAAAAGAGAAACTTTGTGGGAAGCCAAGCCCTTTTCTTTTTTTAAATTTCAGAAAACGATTAATCCTGTGAAAAAATCAGAGAGAGAATTTAAAAAAAAAGTAACTTATGTTTTAACTCCAAAACTATTATAGCTACTACATAAATTGAAAAGTTCAAAACTACAGTGAGGTTTCTTTATAATCCTTATAAATTGATTGGCAATGACACTTAATGACAAATCACCATCTTTTGTTATGCTCTCTTAAGCACTTCACACATACAATACTTGAAGCACTTGACATGGGACAATTTCATCAAGAGGTGTTTACATTAGGCTTTATAAAAAAGTGAAAGTTTATCTGATAAAAGTATTATTATATAAACCATGACATCTTAAATTGATTGGTGTGTTAAATTGATTATTTCATTCTCCATCTGAAGTACTTCACACATATTAGAGTTAAACCAGTGGCAGTGGTTAAACAAGCAATTGGCATGGTACCATCCCATCGGAGATAGGCATATTATAAAAGTGTAACTATTGCTGTATCAAGCTTTCATGCGTAAGTGTTAAACCATGGAGGTGTTAGTTTATATTTTCACTCTAAATTCACTCTAAAATTCAAAAACCATGAGTTTGAGGTAATTAAGAATCTTGTTGCTTTGTAACTTGGAATATATTCATGATTTATGATTGAAATATAAATCTGCACGGAAAGCTGCTTCCAAACAATTTTTTTGAGGATTGAGGGCGTCTGCTTGAAAAGATCGCATAATATACCTTTAAACTTTATGATTAGGCAAAATAAAAAGTAACCTGTTTAGCGTCCCCTCCTGCTTCCTTTTTGGGGTCCACTTACATTTTCGTTGTTTTTTTCTTCTTTTTTCAGTCATAAGTTGAAGTAGAAGGCCAATTTTTTTAGGGTGAATTCACACGGATGATTACAACTTTTATATACATGAGTGCCACCCCAGACTTTTTTGACACTAGTTACTCTGGGTAACAATTATTGTTCATTTTAATGTAAATAATTTGCATGTTATAGGTAAATATGGGAGTCATATTTTGCCTGAAGGAGGAGTGGGTATTTTAAATACAATATTACCAGTGAGTTATATGTAATTATACGTCAAATGTGTCAAATGATATAATACAGATTAATGGCCTCGCTTTAACATGCCTCATATTTATAGTACAGATTATTAATTTTGAACTAGCTATTAAATAGAAGCTCCTGGTCAGAGCTGTTTGTGTTAAGTTTATAATTATGTAGAGCCTACACATTAAAATACAAATGTATTTATTTCAATAGATCTCTTTGTGAATTTATCCTCATTTCATACTGTGACCAAATCTATTCTCCCTTTCACAGAAGATCATAAGCCAAGTCAACAAAGTATTAGAGGTCTATTCAAAAGCTACTTCAACTTGAAGTACTGCTCTTTTGTTAATCTTTAATGATACTTAATAGTTGAAGTGGATTATCTGTCAATGCATTCAATCAAATTACTCAGTGGCATGGGCAGGATATTGTGAGTGGTTGTCCACCCAGCCATAAATGAAATCCCCCGACTCAGATTCTTCTCAATTCCCCTGACCAGACACCTCTTGAATTTCATGTAGGGGAGGGGGGGGGGGGGGGGGGGGGGGGGTGCTGGCGGTTAAAACAAATTGCACGGTCAAAAAAAATCACACAGTCCAAAAATCGCAGTCATAAAAAAACCAGCACAGTCAACAACAACAAATGGCCAATCCTTCAGGTTTAAAAGGCAAGACAATTAAGCAACATGTTTTAGCTTCCCAGTTTTGACAAAAAGGGAAGGAGCAGGTCCTTTTTTGCAATTTTAGTTTAATTTTTGGGGTAGTTATAACAATTATCACAAAACCTTCCTAAAATGGCTCATTGTACATTTTTAGCAAAGCTGTAGAGAGCATACCAACTTTAGAAATATCAGGTAAAACAAATGCAAATATAAATAACATTGGAAAGGAAGCAGGAGAGGATGCTATACTAAAAAAATACTCTGCCCAATACTATCGATATCTTATTCCTTTGCAGTAAAGCTGGATCATATTCAAAATTGTTATAGTTTTTAAAACAAAATGTATCACTAACAAAGTTACATTCATATAGAAAGAATTAATAATTTAAATAAATAAATTGGTCTCAAAACCAACTTTGATTCACTTTAGTCTTTTAAGCATAACATGCCAAACAAACAGACTACCAGGCATTCACACACACTTCACATTGGCTAATAATAATAGGTCAATTTGTCAGCAAAAACTGTATGAGTTTTCCTATTAATGGCAAACTATCCTTATGTCATTAATTAGACCTTTTTATGTACACATGTAAACTGAAATGAATTACATTTTTTCTGCATTTTGGTGTGCACCAGCCATGACCATATCCAATCAATATTATTTCCTCCTGCCAGGAAGATTTTATTACAAGCAATACAAAGGCTATGTCTGGGCCAGAAACTTTAAGACCATCTTTAACAATAGAACTTAATTGGGTGTTAACCAAGCAGACAGTCTGTCTTCTGTTGAAGTTAATCAAAAGATTTCTGAGCTCAATCTAGTCCAGAATTGGCCAGGAACGGCCAGAAACGTCCGGAATTGGCCAGAAACGTCCGGAATTGGCCAGAAATGGCTAGAATTGGCCAGGAGAGTCAAGTCCTTCTGGCCAATTCTGTCCAATACTGGCCAATTCTGTCCAATGCTGGCCAATTCTGTCCAATTCTGTCCATTTATGGCCATTTCCGGACGAAAACAGGTACTTTCTGGACTTTGCCTGCTCCTAGTGTGTTCTACCCTGTCAAATCCGTCGAGGGAGGGGGGCGGGGGCACTCTGTTGATATGCTACTGTTATCTGTTCGTGTGACAGTTTACCCATATAGAAAATTCATAGGCCTACATGTAGTCATTTTACAAACCGTTAATTTTATTTTCTTGCTTCATTGAACATTGTGTTTAATGTTAGACCTAGACCTATACAAAATGTATTAGTTTATTTTTCAGCGGTGCTGGCATAACTAGGGTCGTTCAGGTGGCATGTTTTGGCCTTTTACTTATGGTGAAATCGCAGTTTGTGACGTGACCAGGGCTGTACTTAGTACTCGCCCGTGGCGGGTAACTTTTGCGTCGGGCGGGTAACTTTTAAAATATACACGCCCGGCTGGCCGGTAAGAATTTTCTGTTGGTAAATGAAGATTACTTGTTTTGCTGGTAAGTTTACAGTCGGGCTGGTAACTTTTACATGCTACCAGCCCGGCTGGCTGGTTGGAGAAAAAATGAAGATACACCCCTGGACGTGACTTGTATTAATCAGAAGCGTACCTGATTCCGTCCCTCATAATATCTGAAGTAGAAGAAGAGAAACCGAACAGGTGCGACCAAACGACAGGTCATAATTAAATCTTCATCCCCATTTCTCGCTTTCTCTCTAATTTTTCCAATTTTGCTCTCTCCTTTACTAAGTCCAGAATGGGTGTTGATTTTACGGGTGAACACGCAGGCGTCACCATTTATAGTGACAACTCAAAATATTCATGCCCATTCGCGCTCATTATCGATTAACGCACGCGTTTTCATGCGTTACGCTTCACAAAAATTGTAGGAACTTTGAATGCGATGAAAAGGTATGGCTTCTTTTTCACACTCAACATCAAAAAGGTGTTTTTTTAAAACACATTTGAGGTTATTTTTAAACTAAGAAAAGAATGGTTTGTAATCAAACTTGGCATGAAGTTGGGGATTTATATGCTTCCCGGCCACGATTATATAAAATACAGGATTTGAAATATGTGTATTTTCCCGCAAATGGCGGTACTGTCACTTTCCACCTTCATCTGTTGATTCTTTTATGTTCATTTTTAAGTAAAAAGTATGATTTTCATTTAACTTTCAAACACGATAACTCAATAAAAACTGCATCTGATGGACAGCTAGTACATGTAAGTTTAACGCAACAAGCATGAGCATCACCAGACCAAGTTGGGGTTTTTTTGGTTTTTGGCCTATTTCCGATTTTTCGGAACATTTTGTGGAAATTCATGTTTGTTGAATTTAAAGTAAACAAATATTTCAGATATCAAAAAAGAAAGAAAAAAGGAACCCGAGTAGTTTTCTTAAGATTACAAAAATCGTAAAAGGACACATTTTCAGATTTTTTTTGTTACCTTGTCAGAACTGAAGACTGGTCAAAATTCTCGTTTTTTATGATTTTCTCCAAAATGGTTCTTTTTAGAGCAATGTCATGTTCATGGTTAGATTTATTGAACCCTTTCCTTCAAAAAAATGTATACTTTTATATGAAATATATGATTAATGACGAAGTTACGGCAGTTTTGCGGAAGCTATTTCTGACACTTAAGAAGCTGAGAAAATTCCCTTTGCATAACATTAAAAATTGAAACAGAAATTACTTAAGAATTATTTTTATATATTTTTTCAAATTGTATAACTTTTTTGGATTCAGCCTGTATACAGTACCTTCGGAAATGCTGAGAAAATGTCTTTATTTTTCATTTTTACTGTGTTTTTTTAGAAATCTTATACATGAGAGGGTTTCCATATATCTAAACAACCTAAAAATGTTGAATTTCATTTGTTGAGAAATCTCTCTGTGCCCCTTTAAAGTTCATTAACTAGTTTCACCAAGTAGTAGGGCAGCAACGTATTGTGCAAATACTCTATTTACATGTACATCTAGACAAATTCGCATCTGTAGGAGAATCCCAGAGGCTACATTATATATCGTACAAGTATTTTATACATCTGTTGAGATAATAATAAGGTAGCGCTTGTATATCAATTATCAACCATATACCGAACATCATCTTACAGATCTTTCAAGGTCAGTCTTAAATTAAAGTGAGAAATTCGTAGCATAAATGTATAGATAAAACAGTGTGAATAAAATGAGTTTTTGTAACTTTTGAACGGTCAAGTTTATTTTTTGTTTTCGGTAATTTGGGAGATCTTTGTACGATTAAACCAATTTCTGGTTCAAACATCAAATTTACACTCTAGTGCGAATTATCATTTTTGCATAAATTCAATTTCTCATTTTGTGCTTTATACGTTTGTTAATAGAATAGAAGTTAGAACTTGATACATGAAGTCCATGATGACCCATTATTCGTTCATGTAAGATAATAGCTTGATTCATTAGGTTGATTGGATTTTGAAGCAATTCATCCATCCATGAATGTGACACAACACATCTGTACGAAACAATCACCAAACCCATTCCAATTTATACTCGCTTTAATCAGTGACACTGACAGTTAACTGTCACTATTAACTGTCACAGTGTCACTGCTTTAACAAATTGCAGTGTTTTGACACTTAATTAGGCTAAAACTTGACCTGAATATTTAGGTAAAGTGTGTTACCATCTTTGGTGTAGGGCATACCATGTACACAATAAACACCTGTGTTGTGTATACTTCATGTACATACTACTGCATTCTAAATTGAAATGAACAGATTCAGCCTGGACTCGATCCGAACATTACGATCCAAGCACCATGATCCGAGCGCTTGTGTTCTTCCAAAGGTTGAATTTGGTCTTGCGAGGCACTGCATTCCGAAACAACAGGCGCACAACACTGTCACAGTCTTACAGATACCGCATGTACACGAGGGAATGGTTTGAAATGATCGACAATTTTTTTGTTTTGACTATAACTGTACTTACTTTCATGTACATATTATTTATTCATAGTTTATAAAACAATCTTTTAATGGGCATATTTAGGGGAAGATTAATAGGACTACGGTACTTGATTAGAAAATGTTAGGCCTAGACCAGAGGACCATAAACAAGTTGTATGTTTAATAGCTGCCGTATTGCTACGGTTATTCAATCTAGGATCATCTTAGGCCTAAAAAAAAAAATTGTTTGATTGGCGTAACCCGACCGACCCTAAATACATCGCCGACCCTGAATATTTTTTTATTATTTTGAGGGGGAAAAAAACAAAAAAAACTGAAATCTGAAGTTTGTTATTGTTTAAAACTTCAGAAACTTGTACTCATAGAGTCTGTTGGTTTCTATAAATAAAAATAAAAATGTTTAAAGAAAAGGGAATTTTTGCCGTCTCTCCGTTTGTGTGTACTGCTGTCTTTTAAGTGTTCAAAAGTAGATGATTTAAAAATAAAAAAATTAAAAAAAAAAAAAAATCCCGACCGACCTACCCTATTTGTTTTGGTCATGTTACGCCAATCAAACTTTTTTTTTTAGGCCTTATTCATCTACATTTACAAATGTACTCAAAAATCCTGACAAACAGCCATAATTGTAGGGCCCTAATCATTACTGTTTCTACTTTAAATCTATTGATTTGGATTAGTGAAACCATGCATGCATGCATGCAAATGAAGTGTTGGCTTCCATAGTATTATAGTACATGTAGAACATAATGATAATACTGATCCCCAAATCACTTAAAGCAGCCCCCCCCCCCCCCTATCAATGTATCCATTGTTATTTAATTCATAGTTGTGCCTTAGATTTTGCCGGGTCTTAGAGTGTGTTTCTACAGAGCCTCCGCTATTTGCCGCCAAACATTTTATCCGGCTAGAAAGGCGGATACACTTTAACGGGACTATTTCTACAGACACGAAAAAGAAGAATAATGTCAAAATAGCTGGCAAGAGAAAGTCAAGTGTTATGAGCGCAATGCATTGTGTGCGAAGTTTTAAATCATTGATTGATGCACCAGTCACATGGTCGTTGCAACTTCCGGTTAGCCGTCTAATATCGCGGCGCGCTGTTTCTACAGAGCTCTCTCTGGCTTTTATCCGGCTAATCTCCACCGCTATCCTGCTTTATTAGGATAATTTGCTGGCGGACGATTAGACGTCTAACGGTGTCAAAAGGCGGCGATGACATGTTTAGAATCATTATCAGGGGGGGGGGGGGCACAGTGCCCCCCCCCCCTGAAGGTGCTCAGCAGGAAATTCAAACCAGGAAAAATGGGGGAAGGGAAAAGAGGAAAAGAAGGGGGAAAGGGAAAGAAAAGAGAGAGAGAAATGAAAAAGGGAGGAAAAAGAAAAAGGAAAAGGAGAAAAAAAGGTGAAAGAAAGAAAAGAAGAAAGGGAAAGAAAGAAAGAAAATTTTGCAGTACAAAAAGCACAACAGTCAAAAAATTGTTGACTGTTGTGTTTTTTGTACTGCAAAATTTTGTGACCGTGAGAAATTTTGTGGCCGTGCGAAATTTGTGACCTTGCGTAATTTTGTGACCGTGCAAAATTTTGTGACCGTGCAAATTTTGTTGACCCCCCCCCCCCCCTCCCCCCACTTACGTGAAATTCATGAGGTGACTGACTGGGAAAAAATTTGGGGCAACCTTTTACGAAAAAGTTTTTTGTTGTTGGTTGTGCCCCCCCCCCCCTGACAACCAACCTCTGTTACGCCCCTGGTTGTGACATAAGACACGCTATAAGGTGATGACATGATCATTGTGAAGCAGTGCTAACTTCTAAAGCCGAAGATGATATGACACTTCGTTTGATCTAACATTGTACAGAGGCGGGATTAACTCAATCGGTTAGCGCGTTTGTGTTATAGCCTACTTTAAAAGCAGAGCCATGGGTTCGAATCTCATAGCGAGAGCCATTCTTTACAATAATGTATTTCTTTTTTTAAACATGTTTGTTGACATTTTTTAAATCTGACAACGATACCACTATGCTATTTTCAAAAGACACATTTTTCAATATAGGTCTAATCTGTTAATTTGGTTTAATCTGTCTAAACGTGCGTACATAAAGAGAACACATTGGGATAATTATAACAAAACATCCTCCACAATGTAAAATTGGTGAAGTGTGGAATCCCTCGCCTCTGGTGCGAGAGGTCCCTGGATCAAATCCTGTTGAAGAAAAAATTCTGAAAAAAGTGGGGGGAAGTGTTAGGGTTAAAGTGGGATATTACTATTAGCAAAGAAATGGATTATGTGGTCCAACACCAATTTTCCTGAATTGTGTACTAAAAATGTAAAAATGTACAGTACATCACATGTTGTTTGGCCCAAATTAATTCTAATTTTGATGTCATGATTCAATAATGTTCAAACTCTTTGCACGCTGAGGTGTCAAAATATATGTTGGACGGCTAAACTTTAGAATACCCTACCATTTTTGAAGCTCCACTTTTTTTAAAATCATCTTCGACGGCGCGAAGCTCAACCTTTTAAAAAATAATGCAACATCGAAAAGGTCTTCCTTTTCAATATCACCTTCGCCAGCGCGAAAGCACCGCTGGTGAACCATCATCATCGACGGCGCGAAGCTCAATTTTCTTTTTCCTACCATTTTTGAAGCTCCTCTTTTTTTTAAATCATCTTCGACGGCGCGAAGCTCAAACTTTTAGAAAATAATGCAACATCGGAAAGGTCTTCCTTTTTCAATATCACCTTCGCCAGCGCGAAAGCACCACTGGTGAACCATCATCATCGACGGCGTGAAGCTCAATCTTTTTTTCAAAACAATCAACATCGGCGAAGCACCGCTGATGAAGCCATCATCATCGACGGCGCGAAGCTCAATCTTTTTTTTCAAAACAATCAACATCGGCGAAGCACCGCTGATGATGCCATCATCATCGACGGCGCGAAGCTCAAGCTTTTTTTCAAAACAATAGTATTTTGTATAATTTTCAAACCTCAATGACATAATACAGTCCTCAAAATAAGTAACTGACCAGGTAATAAATATATTCTAACTCCAAAACTATTATAGCTCCTATACGTCTAATGTGGGTTGATTATAATAATGTGGTTTTATGATATGCTGTGTGATATTAAATCCTTGATTAAGGATCATTGGCACTGCCGTCCGGCACCCAGACGATGGCGGACACGACGAACGGCCGTAAATTTTGAATTTCCGTTGGTTTCAATGCAATAATGGATTTTGATCATATATCCCCCCTATAAAATTCATCACACGTGGGAATTAAATTATTTTATCCTAAAACCACTGGACTTGTATAACCAACTCAAGTGTCGTCAGTACTTTAGCGTCCCATTAACTATGGGTCGTTCTTTAAAAGCCCCATCCAAAGATATATTATGGGTCGTTCTTTAATAGTCCTGTCCTAATTGTTAAGGTGTTGGACTGCCCCTTAATATTGCATTGGGACTGAAGTTCAGTATCATGTGACAGGTCGGCTTAAACATGTTAAATAGATTATGGGTCGTTCTTTAAAAGCACTGCCCAAATTGATGAGGTGCTGGACTGTCCCTTAATATTGCATTGTGGGACAGGTTGGCCGAAATAGATTACGGGTCGTTCTTTTTGCATTGGGAAATTATGGGTCGTTCTTTACCCCTTGATATTGCACAGGGACCGAATCTCAGTATCATGTGACAGATTTACCAAACTAGATTATGGGTCGTTCTTTAAAAGCCCCGTCCAAAGATATATTATGGGTCGTTCTTTAATAGTCCCGTCCAAATTGTTAAGGTGTTGGACTGCCCCTTAATATTGCATTGGGACTGAAGTTCTCGTAGATTATGGGTCGTTCTTTAAAAGCCCCGTCCAAAGATATATTATGGGTCGTTCTTTAATAGTCCCGTCCAAATTGTTAAGGTGTTGGACTGCCCCTTAATATTGCATTGGGACTGAAGTTCAGTATCATGTGACAGGTCGGCTTAAATAGATTATGGGTCGTTCTTTAAAAGCCCTGCCCTATTGCACAGGGACCGAATTTCAGTATCATGTGACAGATTTTACAAAATAGATTATGGGTCGTTCTTTAAAAGCCCCGTCCAAAGATATATTATGGGCCGTTCTTTAATAGTCCCGTCCAAATTGTTAAGGTGTTGGACTGCCCCTTAATTGGGACTGAAGTTCAGTATCATGTGACAGGTCGGCTTAAATAGATTATGGGTCGTTCTTTAAAAGCCCTGCCAAAATTGATGAGACGCTGGATTGTCCCTTAATATTGCATTGTGGGACAGGTTGGCCAAAATAGATTATGGGTCGTTCTTTTTGCATTGGGATATTGTGGGTCGTTCTTACCCCTTGATATTGCACAGGGACATATTTCGGATTGTAATGAGCCCTGCTGGGCTGTAGAAAAAGATATCGGTCGTTCTTTAATAGCCCCGTCCAAATTGTTAAGGTGTTGGGCTGCCCCTTAATATTGCATTGGGACTGAAGTTCAGTATCATGTGACAGGTCGGCTTAAATAGATTATATGGGTCGTTCTTTAAAAGCCCTGCCCAAATTGATGAGGTGTGGACTGTCCCTTAACATTGCATGTGGGACAGGTTGGCCAAAATAGATTATGGGTCGTTCTTTAAAAGCCCCGTCCAAAGATAGATTATGGGCTGTCCAAATTGTATGTAGAATAACACCGCCCATTCATGAGGCAGCCCCTTAATATTGCATTGTTGGACGCCGCCCCTTATAATTGTTGAGGTGTTGGACTGCCCAAATTGATGAGGTGCTGGACTGTCCCTTACCATTGCATTGTGGGACAGGTTGGCCAAAATATATTATGGGTCGTTCTTTTTGCATTGGAACATTATGGGTCGTTCTTTACCCCTTGATATTGCACAAGGGGCCGAATTTCAGTATCTATGACACCCTCCAGAGCTATAATTATATATGTAGCATACCACCGGGATCGGGAGGAGATCTGACAGCCTGGGGGGGGGGGGGGGGGGTGATGTAGGGGACTTGGGTGAAATAAATACAACAATACGTCGGCGACAAACCACAATCATACATGGACACACTGATTAACCATAACATTTATAATTTTATCCACGTAAAATTATTTTCCATAACATTGTAAATTGATTCACTACAATTAATTGACCCATCATGAACAAACAAAGGTTGATACACTTTGTCCGTAATAAGGAACGCATTGCCCTCTCCCACTAGACAATGTAGATAGGTTGATCCCATGTTATTAAAAGCATAGGTAGGGTCAATATTTATTTACCGGGGAGGGGTAAGAGAAGGGGAGACCTCTGCCATAGCGTTAACATTAAACATGTCCCAATTCTTATTTAAATTGCGAGCCCGGACGTTGCCAACAGTGTCCAAAGTATGATGGTAAAACAGTAGGTTTTGAGAAAAAAAAGATTGAGCTTCGCGCCGTCGATGATGATGGCTTCATCAGCGGTGCTTCGACGATGTTGATTGTTTTGAAAAAAAGATTGAGCTTCGCGCCGTCGATGATGATGGCATCATCAGCGGTGCTTCGCCGATGTTGATTGTTTTGAAAAAAAGATTGAGCTTCGCGCCGTCGATGATGATGGCATCATCAGCGGTGCTTCGCCGATGTTGATTGTTTTGAAAAAAAAAGATTGAGCTTCGCGCCGTCGATGATGATGGCTTCATCAGCGGTGCTTCGCCGATGTTGATTGTTTTGAAAAAAAAGATTGAGCTTCGCGCCGTCGATGATGATGGCTTCATCAGCGGTGCTTCGCCGATGTTGATTGTTTTGAAAAAAAGATTGAGCTTCGCGCCGTCGATGATGATGGCTTCATCAGCGGTGCTTCGCTGATGTTGATTGTTTTGAAAAAAAAGATTGAGCTTCGCGCCGTCGATGATGATGGCTTCATCAGCGGTGCTTCGCCGATGTTGATTGTTTTGAAAAAAGGTTGAGCTTCGCGCCGTCGATGATGATTGTTTCACCAGCGGTGCTTCGCCGATGTTGATTGTTTTGAAAAAAAGATTGAGCTTCGCGCCGTCGATGATGATGGCTTCATCAGCGGTGCTTCGCTGATGTTGATTGTTTTGAAAAAAGGATTGAGCTTCGCGCTGTCGATGATGATTGTTTCACTAGCGGTTCTTCCTCGCGATGTAGATTTGTTTAGAAAAAGGTTGAGCTTCGCGCCGTCGAAGATGATGGCTTCAACACCGGGACTTCGCCGATGTTGATTGTTTTGAAAAAGGTTGAGCTTCGCGCCGTCGATGATGATGGCTTCAACACCGGGACTTCGCCGATGTAGATTTATTTAGAAAAAAAGGTTGAGCTTCGCGCCGTCGAAGATGATGGCTTCAACACCGGGACTTCGCCGATGTTGATTGTTTTGAAAAAAGGTTGAGCTTATCTATTCTGCCTTGTACTTAGAAAAATCAGCGCGATATTTTCTCTAAGTGTTGTCCCTTAGCTCGTTTGTTGAAAATCATTACGGGATACATCACGATCCGCGGCGTCGAAGAAGATTGTTAAAAAAGGGCAGCTTCGAAATGGTAGGGTATTCTAAAGGTACTCCTGTTGGACACCCCCTCAGCCCTCACCATTGGGTATATTTCTATTATATCCCAAAATGTGTAGACATGGCCAAAGTATAGTCATTTTCAACTCAACTATAGTGTATTTCTAATTTATCTGATCAAAAAAAATGTTGTTCACCAAAGTTGCAGGGAATTTATTCCTCTCAATAACCGTACAAAATTATGTACATGTATGAATAAGATATCAAATTGATAAAATTATATAAAAATTGCACCAATATATAATCTTGTTGACTATTTTTGAACATTTACACACACAACCCGTATGACAAGTAGGTGTGAAGTACACATGAAGGTGCTATTGTATTCATGCAGTCATGGTGAAATTCACTATCAAGTACTGTACCTATTCATATACATTGTAAGAGCATGTATGTAGTCAGGTACACTACTTAGAAATCAATGAATAGTATAATATAACAATAGAGTCTTCCCCCAATTCCCACACAAATGATAAGTTGCTGTTTTCTGTTCAAGTGTTTTTAAACTCAAGATATCTCTAAAATTTCCATTATAACATGACCCTTTTTTCACAAATTCATAAAGATGAAACACTTCTCTTTCTAAACATACCAAATGTTAGTAGGAAATGCAAATAGTGTCTAAATAATTAGCATGTTATTACAGAGCTAATTTGAATCTATGAACTGGCAGCTACAATGTACTTTTAACTGCCTGCTGTTATATGAAACAATGGATGGGCAGCAAGCTCTGCCTGCCGCATGCAAAGGCAAGGGCTTTAACTGCCTTGTGCTGAACTTGTATCTCCTCTGAGGCATGATGATCAGAGCTAAAAGTAAAAGGGTCAACCAAATGTCTATTAAAATGAATATGGTAGCTCTGATAATGCCACTTACAATTTTTAAGAGTCATAGATAAAGGTTCACTATCATCTTAACTTCACAGTTTCTCAGACTTCACTAGCATTATATTTCATATAGGCCGCCTAGTTATATAATAATATTAATAATCTAATTGAAAATTAAACGAACAACACAACGAACAGCACAAAGATGAACACACCTGAAATCATCATCGGTTGTGCCCGCTTCAAACAATGCACGCAATATGCTGTAATAGTACCAACAGGGAGGGACCAATGTGATGTCATGTTCAATTATAAATCCTATTGTACAGTACTTCTCTATGGAAACCGATCATCGCAACGCGAATACTTCTAGTTCTGTACGCGTGGTGATACTTCGCGTAGAGCGAATCTCTAGTCTATCAAGAGCTGCCTGAGTCGTGGTTAACGCGTTGTATTCCCGTGGCGAATATGTTAGGTAGAAAATCGATAGCAGTCGATAGCAATTACATGTATAATCCTCTTTATCGTGCCGCCAGTCCTCCCCAGTCAAGTGCCATCTATAAGCGCTAAGGTTATTACCCACTCACTAGGCAATCAATAAATCCTTGATGTGGTCTTCTTTCAAACACAAACATATTTATAATTACAAATCATTAACCGATATTTATTGTTCCATGGTCAAACAACATTCCCAAAAATGGAAGTGGAATATATCGAATGTTTTTCATTCATTTCCCGCCCGGGTCATTTCCAACCAATAAACATAAATAGTAACTCCTTGGTTCGAAGTATAACGGTTAACTGTTATTGAATATTGAATAAGTGAAACCAGGGCAATAATTACCCATTCAATAGGCATCCTGCAGCGATCGATCAATGTTATCCGATCTTTTTTAAAACAAGGCAAACTGTGGCTGTTTACAAAATATACAATACAGAAAATAAGGGTCTATTTTAACCATCAATGGAATACATTTACATGTTATTATAATGGTCTGTCATCTATAATCAAATCCATGGCCTCAACACTTGACATTTAATGAGATCGATTGAGCCATGGTTCACCACGAACTAGATTGTCAACAGTCCCGATCGCGATAGACGCACTTATGTTTTACGATCGGTTTGTATTGATTTATACCACTTGACAAACAATGGACCAGTAGCCTAAGATTTCGCGTGGTAGTCTCGTTGCCTTCGAAAGAGAATCTTCTACAGCATTGAAAATCACCACTCGTCGGCCACGAGTCGCACAACTAGTCGCCAACGCGAATTGTGATCGGGAAATTTTGAACAGTACTGTAGTTAGTTACTACCTGGGTAGCTCTACTGTAAAGCCCAGATTTCCCCATTCCATGTTTATCTTGAATGTACACACACGTTGCATGCACGGGTAAAAGCCGACTTATAAGTAACAAAATCAGTACACTCTGACGTGCCGGCTTCTAGCTAAAAATCCACCTGATGACCCGGGGTTGAGTTTCAGATATGTTATAAAATACCGTTTGTGTTAAAACATATCAAAATTTCAAAGAAAAATTCGCGAGCTAACTCAGGTTAGAGCAATTTGAACACAGCCTCCAAAGCATGTAAAGTCTATGGGAGCCGAATTAGTGATGTACGCCCTTAAAGGTACACATCACTAGTTCCCGGTGGTTTCACTCGCCAAGGGCATGTGCACGGTAACGAGTACCAACAAAATACATGCAGTCTTGGGCGGGTTTATTAATCACAAACTCGCAAATAATGACCGTAGGCCTACTTCAAAGAACCCGTGTGAGCCAATGATTTCTTTACTTTTTTTACGATTTTTCCCCCATTTTGCCCATGAGATAGACAACGGACCATTATAAAAAGAAGTTGGATGTAGGGAAATTGAATATATTCGACTTCTTCTTGATTAAAACAATGTTTTGGTTTCACAAAAACTTCATATTTTTGCAGTATAAAAACGTAAACCCGCCTTTTATTAATAGGAAAATGCGACATTATTTTAAATACGGTGGGGGGGGGGGGGGGGGGGGTGGGGGGGGGGGGAGCTTCCGACTCAGAAAATAGTGTAGAGGTCTATAAGATTAAAAGTTTCTTTAACTTTTCAATTTTCAACCTGACATATCATCAGTGCTGCAACAAATGTAGTAAATTTCTGTCAGATGATGTCCGCCCAACACCGTTTGACAACTCGATCAAAGGGTGACGGACGATCGCGGATATCGAAATTTACTAGTTTTGGGCGAATTGCATTATGTGTCGAGAGTAATTTATCACTTAAAATGCTTATCCTTTCGGGCAAAATGTGTTTATATTCTTATATTGTTCATTTTTGAAAAGTTTCAATGACTTCATACAGTATAAAATCACAAAACTTGCCGATGCACGGGATGCTATCTACTGAAGACAGTAGGCCTACTTCGTGTGCATTCCACGCGGCACGGAGATAGTTTTTAAAAAACACGCGCAAAATACAAATTTACGCATGGCGATACGCCTCTTCAAATGACTACATCTCTAAAACTATATTTCAGAATTCTATAAGATTTGGCATTTAAACTCAAAATTGAACACTGAAAACAATGGTATATGATTGATATGACTTTTGAAAAAAAAGTGCTCTTCAAGGGCGTACACCACTAATTCGATAATACGCGGCACTTCCGGCAAAGTTGAGTACGATAATAGTTCCTATTTGATGGAAAGAATGGTAGCAAATGAAACTAATCATTATTGTTTTTGTGTCAAATTTGTGTTCTGCGTATTCCTAAGAATGTATATTTAATGTTTCAAAAAGAAAATACGTGATTTTAACTGAAACATAATTTTACGGACCGATTTACACACACGTTGCATGCACGGGTAAAAGCCGACTTATAATAAGTAACAAAATCAGTACACTCTGACGTGCCGGCTTCTAGCTAAAAATCCACCTGATGACCCGGGGTTGAGTTTCAGATATGTTATAAAATACCGTTTGTGTTAAAACATATCAAAATGTCAGAGAAAAATTTGCGAGCTAACTCAGGTTAGAGCGATTTGAACACAGCCTCCAAAGCATGTAAAGTCTATGGGAGCCGAATTAGTGATGTACGCCCTCTAGGGCGCACACAACTAATTCAGTCTAGAAATCCACTTCCGGCAAAAAATTGTATGTACAGCAATTATTATAGTTCCTATCAAGCACAAAAGTGTGCGAGATCAACACATTAGTTAGTAGTGTTGTCCTCTCGAATGAGGCATTTATGTGTTATGTGGTATGTACAGGGTGGTCCAAAAAAAACTATACCCAACTTTGGAGGCCATTTTCTCCTAGATTATAAAATATTTTAGTAATTTGGTTTGCATATTATTAAAGCATATATCGTTGAGCATTATTGGTGAAAATAGGGAAGATATTACATTAATATTTTTTGAGATATTGCTATTTTTAGCGAGTATGTGTAAAAATGGCTTTTCCACGGGAGCTGTCAATGCATCAACATGTTTGAATATGACATGACACAATAATGTAATCACGCGATAGTCCTTTGACAAATGTTTTTGCGAGAGCTTTTATTTACACTAAAATGGATAAATAATGGATAAATAATACTTTTAATATTAATGCAATATCTTCATTACATTATTGTGTCATATCATATTTAAACATGTTGATGCATTGACAGCTCCCGTGGAAAAGCCATTTTTACACATACTCGCTAAAAATAGCAATATCTCAAAAAATATTAATGTAATATCTTCCCTATTTTCACCAATAATGCTCAACGATAGATGCTTTAATAATATGGAAACCAAATTACTAAAATATTTTATCATCTAGGAGAAAATGGCCTCCAAAGTTGGGTATAGTTTTTTTTGGACCACCCTGTATGTACATGTACATGTATGTGATGAAGATTGTAAAAAAACCCGGAATGATTTGAGTTTTATTATAATTTTATCCTTCGATTTACCACCACTTTGCATCCAAGCCTGAGGACTGAAAATCAGGTGATGAAATTAGGAAGGTGAGGAACTGAAGAGAGGCTCTGAAGCAGAGCTATGAAGTTACAATTTACATGTATATTATGACTGTGTGTGGCCGGCGTGGGGGTGTCTGTCTTCTGTGAAAGCAGAATGAATGAAAATATTGTTTACTTGGTTAAGTGTACTAGTATGTGCAGGATTTTGGCCATGCATGTGATTTTTGACAATGCACATTGCCACACAATTGATGTGCGTTTATGTGCGTTTATGTGCGCCTTCTATATTAATTTATAATTCGCTGTTGTTAAGGAGGTTTGCTTGATGCGTAATTCCTATAAATGCTCTGTAAACAGCTAAACTGGAATGTGGTGAAGAACTGCAGAATTGTCAAAACAAGCCAGCCGCCAAGTAAAGTAAAAAGTGATGGGAGGCTCGCCAATTTGAACTGCTGATTAAACTATACAATGTAGGTGACCCCGGAGATCCCCGTTAGCCGTTGACAACAAAGGAAAACGTTTTAACAATATCAGTGTATGCTCTACTCAACCATGCAGTAGAGCAATCACTTGATGGAGTCACATGTCAGCGATTGTTGATAACATTGCAAAAATTATAAAACTCACACCCAAATATGCCAATTCTTGTGAAAAAATCAAGGAAAGCCCTCCTAACAATTAATATGCGAGGAAAGCCCTCCTAACAATTAAGGAGGCCATTCAGTAGGTCTTTACTCTTTTTTAATGTTTGACATACAGAAATGTCACATGGCAGACATTAAAAATGACCTCCTTAATTGTTAGGAGGGCTTTCCTCGATTTTTGTAATTCAACACATTAAGGCTACCTGTACAGGGTGTACCAAATTAGGACTCTGTTTCATGACGATGTAATTATTATTATAATCATTTGGACCATGACCAATTTAGTCTCAATGTAAAGCCCAATCAATTATTATGATCCTGAAAATATAAGATCAATCCGATGCAAATTCTGAAAACTAGCGTACTTTGCGTGAACCATGTCATTTACTGGTTTATACAATGGGATCTACATGTATAAGACCTGTAAATAACATGGTTTACGTTTCAATACGTTATAATAATTGTCAACATAGTAAATAATCTATCACTCAGTCAATAGCAAAGTTTAGTTTGGTAATCCATTTAATTCTGGCACAAATCAATACTGGCTAAAAAAATCCGCAAACAGATGCATGCATATTCTGTGCAAATTTAAGAAAAAATGTCAAACAGTTCTCGAACCCACTGTGGATGGTTTATTGAGTTACACATCGAGCACTTTCATCATGTAATACTCGACTGTTACTGTGTAAATTCCCATTGTACAAACCAGTAAATGACATGGTTTACACAAAGTACGCTAGTTTTCTTATTTTTCATCGGATTGATCTCATATTTTCAGGATATCATAATAATAATTAATTGGGCTTTACATTGAGACTAAATTGGTCATGGTCCAATGATTATAATAAAAATTACACCATCATGAATCAGAGTCCTATTTTTTTTTTATACACCCTGTATAATGTGAAGGGACTTTGAAATATTGCCATTTTTTCGAGTGTCATGACATTTTATGACTGTTTTTATAACGGTTGTAACATTGACACACGTTACAACCGTTACACATTCGGACGATTCTCAAGACCCTGATATTGATCAAAATTACCCCCAGTTGGTTTTGTTTCAAGTAATTGATGTCTGTCAACTGAGGAAATATGCACAACCCGGCCACACACATGGTCAACTTTTCAAGATTTAGCCTTTTATATCTTGTATGTGTCAAGATTGAAAACATAACGGTTGTAACATGTGATGTCAAAAACCGTTACCATAGGATAGGGTTTGTGTACAAAATAAAATTAACATTAAGCTAGGATTCTGAAATTTTGCTCGCTATCTCAAATCTCGAAATATCCCCCTGGGATTTGATCCAGACCAGGGACCTCTCGCACCAGAGGCGAGTGATTCCACACTTCACCACGGCTGTCAAGGCTAGTTTGCGCAGTATATTGCACAAACTATATAATATGGGCTGGGTCCATTTCCATTTGTTCATCAAAACAATTAATTTAAACATTTATTTACTCATTTTTAGGAACAAACATCGGCAGCTTTATATAATGAATGAAATCCACACGCAGCGCCCAGGTTAGCGTGATGTATCCAGAAGGACGTTTTGCTGACAAAACAATGGAGATGGAGATGGAGATGGAGATAGTTAATTGCAAGTGTTGTCAAACTTTTTCAAATAAGCTTACCTACTTTAATACTGTCACATCCACTATTTTCGTTGTTGCAAATTTAGTACTTACTTTTCTTTGTATTTTTCCGATAAATTCCTCCAATATTCTATTTCTTCCTTCGGACTGGAAAATGTTGGTATTTTATTGTCGTCCATTGTGATGTTAAGGTAAAATATTCCGATAATATAATCCACAAATTGCTTAAAAACAATCAAATCATGATATAGATTCGTAATCGTAGTTAAAAGATGTTGACGGAAGATATGTGCACAAAATTTCACTCCACTCGACCGGCGGTTTGGGAAATTCAATTGAAAATTTAACGTGCAGTACACGCGATCACATTCTTTTGACGGCTAGTGTTCAAGTTAAATCAATTGTCTTATTCAGCACCATAAACCTATTTATCAACACGTAAAACATCTTGTTTTATTTTTACATATTGTGTTATTATTTTCATATAGAAAAATTGGATCAATTAGATATCTAAAAACCTCTAAAGCGTTGTTTTTAAGTGCAGCATCAATAGCACGTTATAAACTATCACAACAAGAATCTTTTCACATTGTGTGTGTTCAAAAGGTATCAATGTTTGATTTTAACCCATCCCTATCCATATTGCCGTATTAGTATAAATTAAGGGAAGTTGCTGTTTATTTATATAACAATTAAACTAATCTACTGATGTTAACTGACCCCTATATCTTCTGGATTTTATACCACCATTCATACCCAACACAAACATCGCATATTTTTACATTGGCCTATGTTATGGACGTGTATATCTAATTTACTTCCTCCCTTGGAAAAATTGGTTGCCTGCACCACCCCGTCCCCATTTGAAGAGGGTAGCCTCGCAGATAATAATAAACACATGGAACGAAATGACTTTTATGAATTTATTTAGAAGAATAGTTATAATGATATTAAATAAGCTGTCAATGGTTATAGGTGTGGGGGTTGGGTTGGGGTTGGGGTTGGGGTTGTAGGGTTGGGGGGGGGGGGGGGGGTGGGGGCGGTGTTGGAAAATGAGGGGGATATAAAGGGTACTCAAAAAGGGGATCAGAAAAAAGTCCTTGTTGGGGGGGGGGGGAGGTCAAAAAAGTGGGTATTTTTGACAAAGCAGCATTTTGAAAGAATTAAATTGACAGGTAAACCGAGGACTACTAACTTTTTATCGAACAACACAAATTGACAAATATGCGGTACTTGGATCAATGAATGTAAAACTCAAAGCAGCTTTATTGTTGAAGGGTATACACCACCAAAGCACTATGGGATAGCACGTCCGGTAAAAGTTTATCACAGCAATAGTTCCTTTTTGCGGTATAAATTGCGAGATTTTGATAGACTTTTTTCAACTTTCTTTTGATTACTTTTGGGTATTATACATTTTTATGAGTGTGCCGAGTACAAATCTACAAAAAAATCGCACTAGTTTAAACATTTTAAAGTTTTAAACGACCGAAATCGGCTTAAGGTCCTAAGGATTTGATGTAATTAGGAATCGTATCGCTCTGTAACTTGGAATGTATGTACGATTTATGATCAGAAATCACGGTACATCTGCAAGAAAATCTACTTTCTAAAAAAGATAGTGAATAGAGGGCGCTCTCTGGAAAAGATCACATAATATGCCTTTAAGAGGGGTTCCTTCAAAATGATCTTGTGAAGGGATCATACAGAAGCCAAATATATCCATTACAAATACTAGGCCTACATTTATTTTATCATCGAAAAAAGTGTTTGTTTAATATCTAAAATCAAAGAATCTTGCAACATGTTTTATATAAACACACAGTGAGCTACAGTGGTTGGGAAGTGTGAGGTTAATATAGTGGTCACAACCTATGCAAACTTAAAATATCAGAACTGATTGAATAAATACCTTTAACATCACCAACTTTCACTCCAAGGAAGAAAGCTGAAGGGCAAGACAAATTTAGACGCATAAATAACTGGACATGTGTGCCAAGGATACGATATTGTTTTAGAGACCCATGCAGATATATAGATGTAGTTGATGATTCGAAGAAGAGGAAGAAGAGAAACAGGAGATATTACTATAGGGGAAATTGGAGATGGTGAAACAGAGAGTGAGGATGAAGAGGAGGATGAAGAGGATGAATGGGGAAGGAGAAGAGGAAGAAGAAGAGGAGGACGTATATGTACCACATGCACAGCGATCACGAGTGTCGGGCGGATTATAAAGTAAAGAAGAAGACCTACACAGATTTTGCCTGACTTTTCAATTATGTTATAATATCTTAGTTTGTGTATACCTTACCTACCATAATAAAAGTGATTGTGTCTATGTTAGGTTTATTTAGAATGTTGTTATTGTTTCTGTATATAGGGAAAGTGCTGAACGTCTCTGACAGCTAGTAACATTTAGTCTTTGTAACTTGGAGGACATTTCGTAGCGTTCTCCCCTCCCCTTTTGGGCTTTCTTTCTTTTCAGTCTACGGAAAACTTTCATAAATACTTGGGTGGGGGGGGGGGGGGTGTTGGAAAAATTGAGTCATGGACATCATTTTTTTGCCATTGACCACCCCCAAAAAAATAAAAAAATAAAATAGGGTGCTTTTTCTTGATGGCCTTTAAAATACCTTCTTTTTTGTATCATCCCCACCCCCGCCCGTTCATTAACAGAAACAATAACAACATTCTAAATAAACCTAACATAGACACAATCACTTTTATTATGGTAGGTAAGGTATAAATATACACAACCGGCATCATCCATTTTTGATCACTAACATACACAACAAACTTGGGAACTAAATCTACCAGTAGCTGCGCGCCTGTTGCCACCTGTTGGGGTGTGGCCGTATCACCACCCAGCTGGCTACATGCTTTACAGGACCATCCACCATCTCCCCAACCAAGCATTAACTATACATCACTTGACCCATGACCACCATGCTATTATAGGCTATGTATCAGTCGGATGTTAAAAGGACTTGAATGAAGGGTGTCATGTATAAAGGCTATGACAAGTTAAGAGTTTGAGAGAAGATGTCCGTGCACACGGCACCTGAAAGCCTGGATTCCAGCTGATGAAATGTTGCAAACAATATCATCTGGAAGACTATTACGGGAACAGCAGTGGAATGAAGCTTCTGTCTAAGCAGTTCTGGCTGTCGGCAGAGAAAGAGCATGATGGATACGCTTGAACGGGTAGCACGGCGTTGGACATATGGTGTGGGAAGTATAACCTGCTATAGATCTTGTGGGCAGTTGGTATGCATCTTGTACAAGACCGTAGCCGTTGCTTCAGTTAAAGAACTTTTGCAGAGTGAAGAGGATGCCACCAGTTGTGTAGTGCTCCCTAGCTAAATGTCAAGACCCTCCTTGTGAATAATTCCAACTACATCCAATACAAACTCTGAATGGCCGGGCCGGCATGGCCATGATCTTGACATTAAGGATTTCAAGTATAGGATCGTCACTACCAGATTCATTATGAGGCTCAAGTGCCGAAAAGCTCGCATGGGTTGCATGCAACAAACTAGACAGAATCTGAAAGTCAAAACTTGATAGAAACATCAAAATCAAGTTTTAAGGGCACGTGTAGAAAGTATCCTATACTGGCTCAGAAACATGGACGGTAACTATAAGTTAGAGGATAGAATTGGTGGATCGTGGATGGTACACACCGTAGCTGCAGCTACTTCGAAGAATCAGCTGGCGAGACCACCAAACAAACAGAGTGGTGGTGTCAGTCACTTTGAGAAAGAGGCGTCTACCACTGTTTGCACGGGGCATTGGGTACGCACTATGGATATGATGGACCAGCCTCTCCCACTTGATGTTTTGGACTCCATGGCCATTCTAACCGTGGTAGGAAAAACACAGCATTGCAAGGCAGGGGTCGCATTCTGACGCGTCTGCGCGTCCTAAACCTCTCACTTTCTAATAGTGACGCGTCAGGTTTCAAATTGGAAAGACTTGCGGGTCCCGATCAAAATTGAAGGGACCCCTTAAATTTGACGATGTATGGAAATGGAAACCTTAAGAAATTCTGTAAATTACATATCCATCCTTTGCTCACAATATAAATTCATTAAAACTGCCCGTAAAAAAGTAAAATTTTCAAATACCCAAACTTCAGGACCCCTCAATTTCTTGGGGGACCCCTTAAATTTGTTTTTTGAAGTCCTATGGGGTCCTGAAAAATGTCATGGGACCTCTCACATTTTTGATCCAGTGCTATCCCTGTTTGCAAGGACATGGGTCTTTACCCACAGCTCATGGTAAATAAAGCTACATGGTACCAATTATATGTGTCAGCTGCTTCCACTATATCCGTCCAAGGACGCCGATGATGATGATGATGATTTAAAGATATATATAAGATGACAAAAGCTATTTCTACACAATTTGTGTATTTGTTGTATTGTCTCCTGTTAACACGTTTTTGTCTTCATAATTTAATTTTGTGTTAACATGTTAGCTTTAAAGTAAGTGTATGTAGGGTTCCGTGACCATTTGTTTGAGCCTTTGTTTCTTAGTGAATTTGTCAACTAGAACCATTTTAAAAGAAAATGAGCTCATATGCCCCTCTCAAAAGTGATGGGAACTTTTTTATAGCGCATATTCCAAAACATGTTGCCATGATTGAGACATTTTAGCTCTAAACGAGCATATGCTATATACATTATATTTGTTCTAAATTGAGCATCATTTCAATGATTCCCCTGGTTAAATACCCCCCCCCCCCCCACCCTAATCATGCTGATGTACTCGAGTCCCTATTTTGAAGGACTCGGGCTCGGACTCTGAGTCGAGGGACTCGGGCTCGGACTCGGACTCGGGCACTATGGACTCGGGAATTGTGCCCGAGTCCAGTCAATATTGGCTTATTTTGTTTGCAGTAATTAAATACTTATTTAGTCATCCAATCTTCAACAGTTTAGAATAGGCCTATGTCATAAATCATCATGAATACATCTGAACAATATGCTGTTGAAAATTCCTTTTGATAATCGTTACAAGCATTAAAACACAATTCGAGGGAACCTATAAATAACTAAAGTGATAATAATCATGTGCAATCGAAGGCTGTTTGTACGATGTAAATGGTCATGCGTTTTTGTCGGTATTTATACTGTTTAAAAAAATGATCACATTTCTTACAAAGAGGATATTTCATTGGCAATTTTCAAATTGATGGAATTAGGGATGACATTTTCAGTGAAAAGAGGTGAAACGGCAGAGAAAGGGTTGCTTTACAGAATATCACACCTTTTAACAAGTTTGTAATTTCTCGATCTATGAACTTCTGATAATCTGAATCAATTCTTATGCCTATAATTCAACATTTGTCCATGTAGGCCCTATAGGGATGCGAAGGTTAAAAATGCATCATTATGTTGACTTCACTGATATGTTGGCCTATTATACGAGGGGCATTCAGTAAATAATGAAAGTGATCATGGTATGGGATGCATGAGTGATTCTATTGAGGGATAATGTGATCAATACAAAGTATGAACCTTTGTCTTTCAAACAATACACTTTTGGAATGTTAGATACCTTTGGTTATGTAATGTCATTAACATAAACACAATAGGTTTCAGACACTGACTGAAATCTGTCAATTATTTGGCTGGATATGTAATATGTTGAAAATGGGTTGATCGATACATTTGCGTATATCTCGGCAATGCAAGCATAAAAACAGATAACACTTGGCACATAGTTAGACCACACACTTATCTCCGCTTGACATTATTTTTTAGACCTGAATTCCTTAACGCAAATAAGCAGGGACCATCTCAAATGCGCTTTTATTTAGCAAAATCCGCAATAATATACCTTTGAAAACAACAAAGGATAAAGAACAATGGAGGGATTATAATTTAGTAAATTTGTGTGGGATGTAAAGCAATAATAGTGGGGATTTCAGAAGGAGCTGTTCATAAAATTTCCTCAAACCATTGAAATTATGTGACGATTACTTTAACAATACATATATAGTAGCTCTAAAGATAACAGTAATAAGAGAGGTTGTGGCAGCCATCTTTGATTGATACATTCATGTATATCTTTATTTTGACTATCACAATATTTAAACACATTGATTTAAGCATTTTTAATTATTTCTGATTAGAATTTGAAGGCACAGTAAGCTTTTATCTGGTAAATTTCTTGATTTTAGCCATTTGTGGCCCTGTTCAAAATGATCTGCCGTCTGCGCATGCGCACATTTTCTGCAGGTTTCATGCGAATAAGTTCAGAAAATTAGTTAACTATCATATGGAATCTCCCAAACTGGTTAATTGCTTGGATTTTTCATAAATTGTTTGATTTTCCGCAATATTAGTGATTCGCTGACTGGGCATTTTTCAATGAAAATTGGCTATTTGAAATACTGATATTTGTATACTTTTTATTCGATTGCCTCTCCTTACTTTTTACTCATATACTACATACATCAAATTACACAGGGATTTAAGTTATTGTCTTTTTATCATACTTACGTGAAAAAAAATGGAATTTACCTGCTTCTGGTGTCATGTTATGCAATCTTCTTATCACATGTTTCATACAAATAATTCAAATTTCCCGCCAAATAACTGATTAAGTAGTGTCCCAAGTGTACTTACTTTGAGACAATGCTATGACGTCATAGTTCACACTTATAAATCCAAAACTGTACTGTTTGAAAGATAAAGGTTCATACTTTGTATTGATCACATTATCCCCTCAATAGAATCACTCATGCATCCCATACCATGATCACTTTCATTATTTACTGAATGCCCCTCGTATATAGCAAAATTAATGACATGCATGTGATCAGAACTTAAATACATACTCGTGACTCGGACTCGGACTCGAACATGAAGGACTCGGACTCGGTCTCGGATTCGGGCAGTAAGGACTCGGTCTCGGATTCGGACTCGAGAGGTAAGGACTCGGACTCGGGTAGGGTTGACTCGACTACAACACTGCCCCCCCCCCCCTCCCCCCATTGACAAAAGAGTTTAAAAAAAAGAAATAGGTGGAGGAAGGGTAAGGAGCATATATATTAGACGGCACAAATGGGGGGAGGTAAGGGATCAATTGTTTGGTAATTTCCCCAAAATTCAAATTCTAAATTAAAACAACATCCAAACCAAGAATAGAACGTATATTGTATGTTCAAATCCAAACACTTTCTTTTTTTTGTTCATTGTTTTCTTTTCTCCGTACTCGCTACTAGTGACGGCTGAAGCAAAAATATAAAATATATGTGCGTGAAGCGCGCAAATATTGTCAATTTGTTAACTAACAAACCACAAAAACGGTCCTGAAGCCATCTTGTTAAAAGCTTGAATAGGGCCTAATGAATCACTTATCCGCGCGAAAGGCGCAGAAATTTTGTTATTTTCTATCCATTTGGCCAAACTTTTTTTGACCCCCCTTGAGTACAGAAAACCTGTCCCCCTTCTGTCAACTTGAAGTAGGCTATTCCTGAACACTCCCCAATACAATGAATCTACCGATCGGGAAGTGTTAAATTAACCCGGCACTTGTTTCAAAAACTGAATTTTATGTTTGTCTATTATTTAAATACTGGAATTCTAGCATTACCATCATAAGTTACTCGGAAGCGATCATTTCCCTTTCTTTTAGGTGATTTAAAATGGTTGTTTTAGTAAGTCATTTGGCGGGATTTTCACCCTTTTCAAATGATGCGCCATTCGGTCAGCGGCGTCGTCGCGGGGTGAGTTTTCCTGTGCGTGTGCGTAACTTATTAGACCCGATCAGGTATTCCCAGCGAGGTCGTCAGCGAGGTTACATTTACCCGATCCTTATTATCCGCGTCGCAGACGCAAAAACTTAAAGACCGCAAAACAATCTCTAAAAATATAAATAAAGGCCAATGTATTTATACGGCCATTTAAATTTCCTTTTTCTTCCAATTTCTTCGCATTTTGACAATTTGAATATAATTGTTTTTATTACGATGTTTATACATGTAGGCTACTTGTTCATATATGATATAATATATTCACCATTTAAGTATGTATTTTATGAAAATGTAGCTTTAAATGGGGAAAAATGTCAACATCATAATCATTTCTAAATCGGCGTTTTCTAGAAGTTCAATTTTGAAGGAATTTGTACACATTTTCAAACAAGATAACTCAAAGTGTAAAGCTATCAAATGTTTAAAAACCGTTACTGTTATCTTTACATTTTGCTCTAGGAATGGTTTTCTCATATTTTCAATTTTTCAATTTTAACTTGAGTTATTCACCAATTAACATTAACACTATTTATGCAAAAATACTAAAATGTATATTATTTCAGATGTTTTGTCAATATTTCGAACAAATAAGCATTATTCCGAGAACCCCCCAATCCCCTCTCATGCACATTGTCTTGTTACTTGATTAGTTATTTAGTTTTAGTTAGTTACCTTAGTTAGTTTGTCAGTTAGTTAGTTAGTTAGTTAGTTAGTTAATTAGTTAGTTAGTTAGTTAGCTTAGTTAGTTAGTTATTTAGTTATTTAATTATTTATTTATATTTAGCTAGCTAGCTTACTAACTAACTATAGTTTGGTATACTTATTAACTATAACTAACTATAACTAGTCTCAACCCTGCTAACACACAACGTTCTTAAAACGTTCTTAAAACGTTTAAAACGTTCTTAGAACGTTTTTAGAACGTTGTGTGTTAGCAGGGAACTAGTCTCAACTCAACTAGTCTCAACTCAACTCAAATAGTTAGTCATAGCTAACTATAACTAACTATAGTTTGGTTACTAGCTAGCTAGCTAACTAACTAATTATAGTTTGATCAGTTCCAAATTGACTATCTATTATTAAAACTATAATTTGATAAGTTCCAAATTGGCGAAGCCTCCTTACAGGAGTGAATGAATACAGACGGACAAGGCAACAAGCGACATGTGCATCATAAGCGTGAAACCGCGTGCATATGGCCATACTCGCGCGTATACATACGCTTCGATTACTTTTGCGCGCGGAGAGATAAAAACGAATATTTCTCGCCAAATTGGAACTGATTAAACTATACTTATTAACTAAGTAAATAACTAATAAGTAACTAAGTAACTAAGTAACTAAGTAACTAAGTAATAAGTAACTAAGTAACTAAGCTAGACACTAACTAACTAACTAACTAACTAACTAACTAACTAACTAACTAACTATACTAACTAACTAACTAACTAACTAACTATACTTACTAACTAACTAACTATACTTACTAACTAACTAATTAACTATACTTACAAACTTACTATAACTTCTAGTAACTAATTATTAACATACAGATTGTGTAAATGAACTGCGTACAGAGGGAGGGAACTTCATAATAGAATCAGCCATTTGGAAAATACGTAACCCAGTGATTTTGTATTTTAATAATAAACAATTATTAATGTCAGGATTTCAATGATTGCAACTAAAAATTTGACTCTATACTCGAATAATATCGATATCCACGTTGAAACTAAAACTTTTACAACGAAAAAATCCTCATACTTGTGAAAGATTCAATGTAATTTTATTATTTCTAGAAACAATTATGCCCGCACTGCGGTCATTGTTTTCAATCAATCAGTCATTGTCGATTTGAGCTCTGGGAGAGGTAGGTGGTACACACATGCGGAGTTTGCTTGTAATCTTGTGACTATCCTGATGTCATGTTTATATCATTGTTGCTATCTGTTTACTTTACTATACCAGTACCATCCATGACGTTACAAAATTGTAGTCGGTCCATTATAATATTTAGAGAGTTTGACATACTTTACCGGTTTAGTTAGCCCTAACCAGTAACTTTCCAAGCTTGGAATAATTCCAAGTTCCAATCCAAGAACTTGAGTAGTACTTAACGAGTAAGTAGGCCTAGGCTACACAAATCACGTTTTCTAAATGCAGAGACACTTTATTTACTAAGACTAGGGGAGGGTTTTAACAAAAGCAATCCAAAATAAAGCGACAATAGTTTACTTCAGTTTGTAGCTTGCTTTAGTTTTGCTGGCATGTTTTGAAGTGGTCGGAGAAGTGTCCCTACCTAAAATCAACAATCTCAAGCCAAACGCATAAGGTTTATCGCGAATCGGTAAAAAGCCATTGATTATCCTATTCTGTTGCATTGTGTGATTGAAAAGGGGGAAACCCACAATGCATCAGAAAGGATAATCAATGGATTTTTTTTCCGATTGGCGATAAGGCTTATGAAGTTATGGATTTTTACCGATTCGAAACAAAATGCAAAGCCAAGGCAGTAGGTGGTAGGACATACTTAACAGCATTTGGATTGTATTTGTACTTTGTATTCATTAACAATGCCGACAGTTGACTTTACCCCAAAATATTACAATATTAATATTAAATAGTCACCTCATCAACTGCTTTTCAAAAACGCAACAGTAAACTCGCATTTGACTAGAGGTTGCCTTAAATAGTCCCTGCTGTTTTTACTGATGTTTTTATCATGTTTATGCTGGTTGTAACTCAACAGCTTTTTAATATTCCCATCTTTTAGCTTTTGTCAGTGTTATGTACTATAATGTTAGTGTTTTATGTGTATTAATTATTGTAAAGTGCTTTGATCTTTATGGAAAGGCACTCAATAAATCTCTGATGAAATGGTTATAGGATGAGCTTACACTTGGATGAAAAAGGAAAAGATGACATAGGAGAGGACGAAATGGGAAAAGACTAAAGGACGGAATCGGAATACACCAAAGGGATGACCAATTACCAACTTTCTTTTTTCCCCATTTTAGTTGGGAGAGGGTGGGGGCAGGCTTCTCGTTACATTGCGTTTTCGCGTCTGGGGACGCAATATTTTTGCTAAAAACGCAGTACATTTTAAACTGGACTCTTTATTGCGTCCATCGGGACGCAATCATTTCTAATCGTGTGTCAAGATAATTTTGCATGTGTAAGCTTACAAATATTTGAAAGTCATTTATGTACTTATCTTTCTCTTTACAAACAACAAAATAAATAGAGAAGACAGTTTTTGGACATTTCAACGCTGTTGTCCACGTTTAACCACTCTGTATCCGATTCCGAAGTCACAATTCGCAAATTACATTTTTGACTTGGACCCCATAATTTCTTCTCGGACCCCATAATTTTGAGAATTGGTAGATTATGGGGTCCAGTGGACCCCATAATATTTTTACCTAACGAGAAGTCTGGGTGGGGGTATATTGCAAAAAAATGTTTTCAATTGTCCCTGCACCCAGCTGCACCCAGAAGTATGGTATGCAGATAATTGCCTTGACATGTTTTTGATATAGAACCTAGGTTTGTTTGTTTGTTTACACGGTTCATCCGTACAGACACACGCTTGGGTCCTGAAGGGACCAGGCTTAAAAAGCCTATATAAGCATGCGGGCTGAATGGCATGAAAGTGAGAAAAGATGGAAGATAGGTTGACTGATAGTGTGCAGTGGTGTTTTTACCCCACCCTTTTTATTTTTACCCCACCCTTTTTATGAAAACACCCTTTATACTGAAAAGTTATGACCCACCCTTCACAGTTTCAGCTGGGACCCTGTTTCAGCTATTTTGATAATCGGAATGTTGATAAACTAGGTTTGCGTAATACCTGTTGCTTTAAACATCGATACCCTCATCAAAACCATGCATATTTTCTTGGTCGGAAGTATCAGTCGCGCCTATCCCTAAGCCACGCCATAAATGCCACTTCGGCAATGAATTCCCTAAATTGCATGCACAAAATGGCCTAACACTATCAGAATGCATGTGCGTAATAAATTTTAGAAACACTAAAAAACACTTGCGATAACGCTGATTGGCAGTGTGACGTTAAATTTACGATACAATCGATAACAATGTATTTCAAGTCCTTCAGCTGGCTATCGCACGCTTTTCATTTTTAATCCACGCTTTTTACACAAACACGCTTTATAACCAGATAATCACAACCCCACGTTTTTTTTACGAAATTCAGCAATTCTGTATCCCACGCTTTCTAAAGCGTGGGTTGCACACTATGTGATGTTATTGTTAGGTCCTTCTTGAATCAAACATTTGCTTCTGTTATTAAAGGTAGATGTTCCGATTTTCAACTTGAAGTTTTCTATTCTACATGAAAGGTAATCCTTAAAAGAGTTGTATTCCAAAGTTTGAGTTGCATAACTCTAATGGTTCTTATTTTAGACGCACAAGATGCCGTGAAATGTGCCCATTGAGTTGTACACAAACTAAATTGGTGGTTACCACCTTTCGCTGTAATTCGATGTTATTTCACCGATTTCTCCGTAATCATACTGATTTGGACCGTCAAATTTCAGTATGTTAATCAGAAAAATATGATCTTTCATATGATATGAAAATCTCCATATGTTTGAGAAAAATCTGTGTCATGAAAATGTGATCGGGTCATCTTTAAGGTCATGTTCCTGATTCCAAGCAACAGCCTGATGGCTGAATTTCCCTTGCAATAATTTATATGTTATTGTTATTGAGATTTTCATTTTTCAAAACCAAATCAATTTGACTCACGATTGATAGTTTCGTGTGTTATGGTCTACATACTTCATCAGAATAACCTCCTCTGGCCCGTGCTGTTTCCAGTTGAAGGCACTGTTATGGCGATTAGAGGGTCGTAGACATTACTTAGAAAATAGGGCCCCTCGTCTCCGTTCATGGCGTCAGGTGCCTTTTAAGTCAAATTCAAATGGCTTCACGGATGTTTCATGATTGTGGTTTGCTCTCTTTGCAGAGAATTTTAGCATTAGGCCAGTCAATTACATGGTTCTTTTGTACTGCATGGTAGGCGATGACATACTATTTTAGTTACTATACTCTGTCTCTGACTGTGCCCTACCTTTGATATGTGATACTAGAAGGATGGGTCAGCATTGCCTAGTTGGGAGAAGGGGGGGGGGGGGTATTCAGGTCGAGCAAATGCTTTAAGCTTTCCGTTAAAGACAGCTATTTTTCAATATTGTAAATTTAGCGGAAACAGGGACATATTCAATGTAGTAATTATTATCAGGGTGTTATCCATGTTGTTATCTTCCGAAATGGCGGTGTGGGGTCCAGTGTCCCACTAAAGGGCCCCTAGGGGGGTTCATGGACCAGTTCCCCCTGAAGCTAGTGGGTCTTGGCATGTCTGAATAACCTAGAAAAGCTCTCCTTTCTATAAGCGATTACATAACTTTGTTAACTTCATTTTCCTCAAGTCAAAAGAACTATATTGATCAACTAAATTAGTTTTTCAACCGAATAATCATTGAGGTGGGGAGCCTTGGACCCTTTGGGTGTTCCACTTAATACTATGACCAGGATTGTAGCTTTAATGATGTTCTGACAATAATGTCTCACATTTTTGTTGTTGTTGTTTTAGCAGTGCACACAGGAAGGTTTGAACCGTAGCGTATTACGGTATAGTGAAAGGATCCAAATAATGAAGCGAACTATAAAGACACAATGAGTAAACAACAAGAAGGTATGTTATGCGTGGTTCAGTGATGCAATGATTATTAACTATTCATCTAATTTGTGAGAAATTTTCTTAATTTCAATGCTTGTCATTTTCATAGTGTTTTTTTTTCAAGTAAGAACAAGATAAAAACCAATAAGGCAAATACAATGTTAATGGGGAAGTTGATGGTGTCCTCAGCTACCATCATCTTTTGATGACATTTAGTATAATTAATCTATTTTTTGTCTTATTTGATCGATGAAAAAAAAAAATTAATGATTAACCAAAGCACTATCTTTAAATTCTCAGGTAAAACTCCAGATGGTGCAACAGTGGAAGGACCAGAGACGTGGAGTGAAGAATACAGCAAAGCAGTCAAGGACAAGGGGAAATCTTCATCTTACAAACCTCCCTATAGAAGGTCACGCAGTTATAGTCCAAATATCCCCTATAATGGCTTTTACAGAAATCCCAGTCCTGCTCTACCCAATCAACCCAGGAACCGACCATCTTCTAGATCTCGACGAGGTCGCCACACTGCCAGTGGGTTGCATAGTAGTAATCCCAACAAACAGGACCCAGAATGGAAGAAAGATAGTGGATACGCAAGTCAACAAAGCAAGCATTCCAGCATAAAGGGAGGTAACTATGGGAACAATGAACAAGTGGGTAGGAAGAATTACCCAGAAAGACAGTACCATCATAGCAGCAGTGACAGAAGCTTCCAGCAAAATACAAAGGGTTCCACCAATCCAAGAAGTAAGTCTACAGAGAAGTTACGAATGCAAGATAGAGTAGATGACTCATCGTTGACCAGCACAAGCCAATGTTCAACAGAGAACTCTGGTGGAAATGGGAAGTCAACTGAGGCAGACATTGAAAGTAGTCAGGATGATGTTCCCCAACAGGACACACCACCGATGTATCCTCCTGACCCTGGAGAGTTAAGTGCAGTGCAAAGATACCACCAACAGCAAAGACTGAGACAAAATAAGAGTCTTGAACATGTCAGGGATCTTTCTATTCAAGAGCCTGTAATCAATAGATCATTGCCAGTGCACCTTGAGGCATCATCAGACATCGGAGTGCAACATGTGTGTAATGTCTCAGCTGGCTCAGCATCTTCTTCCAAAAGTGACCATGTACTTCAATGGCTCCAACAGAATGCCCGTCAGGGAATTCTTAATGCTGCTCCACCTCCAACACCAGCACAACCTGGATGTACAGCAATGCCTTTCCAAGGTGCCACTAGTGGTGCTAATAACAGGTGTTCTTGTCCCACCTGCAGACCACCTGTTAATCCTCAGGAGATGTCAACCAAACTGTTAGCAGTATTACAGCATGGATCTGCCATGTCTGCTGCTTTTAATCAATCTCAACCCTCACCAACCTGCCAAATACAAGGAGTTATTACTAATTCAGAAGGTCATGGAATCCTTGCTTTGTTGAGACCTCAAGACATTCCATGTGGGGTCCACCCTAACCAGTCAACCTGCTCTTGTCCAACACCACATTCCAGCCTGAACACCAGTGCAGGAGTATTACCCAACCCACAATTCCTCAGTCCTCAGCGAAATACCACTGCCAATCAATGCCAAGCCCATGCACATTCCATTTGCTCTGCTCTTAGCCCCATGCACCATGCAGTGATGACCGCTTCACACAATGCTGCTTCTGTTTGTGGAGGAGGAAGTCCGTGTAGAGGAACATCCATCTGTGGCGGTGCTTCAACCCATGGTATCAATCTCTGTGGCAGTCCATTACATTCTCAAGGTGTGTGCAGCAGTCCATTGCAGCAAGCTAGAGCACCCGGCCTGGATGATAGTATATTCTCTTCCATTAGTGCAATACAGCTTTACCAAAGCCCAGACAAGTTGAGCAGTATAAATAATAAAGGTAAGGGGAACAGGTGTGATTTATGTATATCTATTGTGCTCATTATATTGCTGTGTTTAAAGTAATAACTATGTGACGCGATCAAGCGGAATGAGTCGTATGTTGAGTATATTGATTTTGAGTTACAGGTAAAAACAAATGACAAATTCTTATGTTTTACTTTGTTTTCTCAGTCGATTTTAGTAGGGTTTGGACCATACTGTAGCATTTTTCACCTGCTTTTAAATGATGGACAAATATCAAAATTCAAAACTGCCGACAAATGACTCATTTGGCTTGATCACGTCACATATGATGCTCTTCTCTCTTCTCTGGTTTACTATTGAAAAGTAAAGTGCACCAATACCAAATCACCTTGAAGTAAAACTACGGTAAAATAACTCACTCAAAAGGTAAAATACTGGTAATTGTATTTATTATATTATTTGCAGATTGAATTATTGAGGAAAATATACTTAAATAATAATAATAGTTTGAATGTGATCACAATGGGATACTACTTAAAAAATAAGTAAACTGTAATGTTAACTATTTCTTAATAATTGAAACACTGAATCAAAACATTAAGCTCTTATTATCCCTAACCCTACTAGTACTACACCATACAGAACCACATGGCCAGCAGCACTTCTAGGTGCACCCACAAGTTCTATCCCATGGTGCACTAACCCCGGGTATAGAAGGTCTTGTGTGACTTGACCCGGCGACCCGGGTTCAATTCCCGGGGCAGCGGATATAGTTTCTTTGGTCCTCCCATTTAACCCTCCCCCATTTAACCCCCTCTCCCTGTTCTTCATCAGTCCATCCCAAATAATTGAAACAATACATAATCACTAAACAATATCAATTAACAGATGACAAGAACAATTCCAGCCTTGAGAATCCACCACCCATTGGAGTGTTCTGGGACATAGAGAACTGCTGCGTACCAAGAGGGAAGTCGGCACTTGGTGTGGCCCAGAAGATTCGAGACCGGTTCTTTGGTGGCCATCGTGAGGCAGAATTCATGTGTGTTTGTGACATCAGCAAGGAGAGCCCATTGGTCATACAGGAGTTGAATGATGCACAGGTAATTATTTGGTATTTGTTGTGCCTTGTGCAATCCAATTTATATAAAACTATATTGTGATCTCATCTCAACTATTAGTAAGTTTTTAGTCTAGTATCTCTGTCATGATTTTGATGGCCTATCTCTTGTTTTGCCTATCAAAATCAAATCGAGCTTCAATGACAATAACTTAAACATCATCCATAAAGCTGATATCGTTGCTTGTACATTTATGATGTGCTCCGCAACACCATGTCACAATCTATTAAGTAATTGCAGTGCTACAATATGTGTACCCTTTCTTTAAGCACTGGATTATGCAAGTCTGGTTCAAAGACAAGAGGTCTAATACGCTCATGAAAATTGCCCATCTACCAGGTGACATCAGTGTGTAGGGGATGCAAGGGGAGTGTATACCAACTTAGAAAATCAGGACACATGATACCATTATGAATAGATAACCCTGATGCCCTGCCTGCCATCTTCATAATACATCTTCTGTTGTGACCCCTCAAAAGGTGGTCATGTGACTTTAGTATAAACAAGTTTCCACTTTAAATCAAAGAGATTACATTTGCCTTGCAAGAATTGTTGTTGCCTCTACTAACTTTCCTTTTCAGAAATAGTGCTATGTATAAAAGTCGAAAAATGATCAACAAAAGCTATTATGATATTTTGCAGGTAACAGTAGCCCACATTAATGCCACTGCCAAGAACGCTGCTGATGATAAACTACGTCAGAGTCTGAGACGATTTGCTGACACCCATAACCCACCTGCTACTGTGGTGCTTATATCAGGTAAAAAGTGAATTATTGTAAGAATTTCATTCTAACATTTATTATTGACAGACAGATTCATCAAGCGTCAGTCAGCGTTAATTAAACAAACAAACTTTTAAAACAGGAGGGAGGGGGAATATTTTCTTGATGCACAATGAAAGAAAAGTTAGATGATATTCAATCCACAATCTATGTTATTGTATTTGTCAGGATTCAAAAAACTTTGACTTTAATTTTCTCACAGGTGATGTGAACTTTGCTGGAAATCTTTCTGATCTTCGTCATCGTAATGGGATCTATGTAATCCTTGTCCATGGTCAGGAGGCATCTGAAGCACTGAAGACATGTGCCAATGAAGCTATCAAATATCATGAGTTAGTGGCAGATCTTCCATTTAGATCACCGGCAAAGGTAGGAGCTTTAGTGAGATTTGGGGTCAGTAATGCAAATACAGTTATGTACCACAGAACCAGCTTTAGAAAACACTCCAGTGGAAAACATTGAAAATAACCCCGTCTCTCATGCATTATCTCATAGCTTCAGCCCAAGCTTAACAGACACTACAAACAAGTGTCAGCATCATCAAATCTAGACTGGATTGCAGATATTTATTCTGCATTTTCATTTTATTATTGAAAAGTCATTGGTTTTTCAGGCTTTTTCTACAATTCCTGTTTTTGTCAACAGATTTTTGGTCTCATGCCTGGTTTTTAATTACTCAGTAAAAGATAAAATTGTCATAAAAACACAGAAAAAATACAAAATCCCAAATGAAATTGTAAAAGAGTCTGTTTGTATACTATATTTTCTCATTATCAGTATTTGTATTTATATTATTTCCCTACAGAGTGTACTGGAAAGCAATACCCTTGTGATTCATAATCTTCCACCAAGAAAGGACCCCCACCATGTACGCAATCGTCTGCGCCAGTTATCAGAGAATTGTGGAGGCAAAGTTATTCATAATTCAAATAATAATGCCATTATCAAGTTCCCAAGTTCAGAGAGTGCAGCCAGGTAAGCTTAAATGCTGTTTAGTTTGGTATTTGTTTTTGTTTTTTATTTTGACAAAACTGTTTATATGTATGTTGCAAAGTCTATTTGTTTGGAAAATTAATACTTTAAAGGTAGGTGTTCCGATTGCTGGCCCGATTTTCAACTTGATGTTTTCTATTCTACATGAAGGGTCATCCTTAAAATAGTTGTATCCCAAAGTTTGAGTTGTATAACTCCAATGGTTCTTATTTTAGAAGCACAAGGTGACATGAAATTTACCCATTGAGTAGTAAACAAACTGTGTACCACCTTTGGAACTTATCTTGCACCAAACATTTTATAGAAATAGTGTGAAAAATATGGGTTTTCGTCTGAAATCAAAATATGTTGATGGGCAAAAAAAGCTAAAGTGATGGGAACATCCACCTTTAATACTAAACTCTATTATTGGGCACATATACTGAATAAGCTTGAAATGAAATAATGGTGGGCTATGAAACCAAGTGCTCATAAACACTGCAGGATGGTCCATACATTTTTATTATGAATGTTTGCAGCTTGTGCTGCACAATTTGCCTGTCATGTAAAAGACCCTGAGGGATCGAGAGAATGTTTTTAAATCGATCAGTACAGAAAACAAGCTACATGAAAAGATGAGAGATATCGCTCTTGCTCTCTGAAAAGGAGGTCATCATTCACCAACTGGTCAAACTCAAACTTAGCAACTACAGTAAGTGTTATTACTTAAAAACACTATTGTCACAATAGAAATGTATTTTTTCAGGTTGTAATATAGTAGTAGGCTAACTAGTCAAGTGCTCATGAACACTGCCGGAGGCCCATAGATTTCAGGGAATATTCAGAAATATAATTTGGTATGTTAGCTCAGGAAAGGGTTAATAAATATTTATAACGGACAGAACAGATACTTTAAGCTATTAGTAGGAAAACAAATCAAGATTGCGCTTGCATCCTCACAATAATTTGGTTAGCAATGTCTACACACACAGTTGCTTTAAAATTCTTTTTTAGATTGCATGTGAATGAAAACAAATTTAGTTTGACATTCCTTTTCATAATTTATCAGGGCTAAGAAGAGACTTGAAGGCGAGAAAGTATTTGGCAACAAGATCAGTATATCATTCCCTAAAACCAAACTAAACAATAGCAGCACTGTGCCTCAGATATCCAGAACCAGATCAGAGAGCCCTAAGAGAGATACTTGTACCTCAAGTCCACATCACAGATCTAGAAGAGATAATTCACAGAGTGATGATAGACATGCTGATGATGAAGGTGATAATCAAGGTGGGTTTTGTCCAGTCAATTTCTGTATTGTATTGCCATTTGCACCCAAAATTTCCAAAGAACTTTCAAAGTCTGGTGCATAATTGCCAAACAGGGTTTTCCAGTTCATTTTGTTGTAGAAAAACAACACATTTGGGGAAGATTTTATCAAAGCAAACATAGAGGATTATTAGTATGTATCACAGTATATTATTAATTGGAATCTTAACAATTTATGTGTGGAACAAAGAAATTGTCAAAAAGAACCAACTGTGTGTCTGGCTTTCACAAAGGGTCAGAATTCCTGATCACAAGATAATCAGTGTTAATAAACGGTAGTTATGTTATGGGTCTGTATGGGGTAGCATTTGGAACCTGCCATTTAGACCTATTATTGTTATTCAACAGCAATTTGATTGAAACGCTCATTAAATGTTATGAAAATATTAAAACGCAAATTTCTTGTTATGCATCTGTTTTTATTCTTACAGATAAAAAACCTGAGACATTCCTGCCAATGCAACTACCTCAACTTCACTTGCCGCCACCGTTACAACAACCACCGCCTCAACTATTATATCATCCACAACAGTATCAACCATCTCAGATCTTACAACAAGCAATCAAACAGCTCAATCAGCAAGATTTTAGCAGACCAATTGCAAATTTACAATCTGCACCTGTTTTGAGTGCAGGTAATGAAGAGCACATAGGCTTAACTCTACCCGTCTCCAGCCAACCCTTAGGCGGTAGAACCCAGTCACCGATAGGTACACCTAGGGATGGGCAATCTCCAATAGGTACACCAAGAAGCATTGCTGCTAATCCATACTCATACCCACCAGTAAGTTCCAGACCTGGATCACATCCTTCATCTAGATCTCAGTCACCAAGTGGCATACCAACTCAGTATATACCCAGCAGACAGGCTTTCAATCAACCCAATGCTGCTACTGGTCGGGTCCCATCAGAAACAGATGGCCGTTCATCTGCACACAGTGCTGCAAACCGAGTTGCTGCTGGTTTCAAACCACTTGATACAACAAGTCAGAGATCTTCCCCAGAGATTGTCGTAATTGGAGGTGATCGCCCAAGAAGTAGCTGCAGAGAGAGGTACAACTCAACAAAAAGTTCTGAGGATGACCGCCAGAGTGATTCCGAAGTCAGCATGTACTGGCGACAAGCCTTGAAGTCTACAGGACTCCTCCGAGCAACAGGTGAAGGTCCCAGAGCTTCCCCTCCTATTCCAGCTCATCCACAAGGGTTAATCTATCCCCAACACAACCCACACAATGTGTCCCATTTTAAACCTATACCACAAGTACAAAGATTAACCCCACCGGTAGGACAATCCATGTGGAATAGAGGTGAGACAGTTGAATCTCCAACATTGAGGGGACATTACAGAGTGCCATCACCGATGTTGGCCAACTTTAAGCCCAAAGGCTGGCAATATGTACCGTATCAGGATCAGAATGATCAGAAGGGTATTGAATTGCTGATTACTAACCTGGATTATCAGATGGATAGACGAGAACTAAAGAGACATCTTGTGGGGATACTCAGTGAACATTGTAAGGTGAGAGATCAACTAAACTATAAATCTGAAAAGAAAATATTATCTCAGATACTTAATGTTAAGAGAAAGAACATTGCATAATTTTTAAACGATGCCTCATTATTTAAGGTCATTTGGGTTGTGAATGTTTAAGACAATTGATGTTAGAAGCACCTTTGTTCGCCTCTATCTTAAAACTGTATTGATGATAATATTTGATACAGCAGATAATATGTGTTCAAACTGAGCCATAATAAGCAATAATTGTGTTTTTCAGCATTTCCTCATAAAGTATACAGAGACAAATATCACTTTGTATTCTGCACCTGGTTTTAACAAGCATAATTAAAGCTCTGATCAAGTGTTATTTGTTATTTAAACAGACACTAAGTACTTTATTTCCCAATATTGAAATTCAGGTTCTGCATCTGATATTTGGTGAGCAACTAGGCAGTCAGTTCCAGGCAGTTGTCCGTGTTGCCTCTATGGCTGATGCTATCCGTGTGCTGGCCAATGTAAATAGACGTCAGATTGGCTCTAGATTACTTCATGTAACAGTGCTTCCTAGAAGTGAATCGAATTCTGATAAGCTGAGACTGATGCTTATACCTATGCTGCAGGAGATTCCAGGCATGTGTTTGCCTCTGTACAAATTCAAGGCTGCATTTGAATCAAGGTATTGTATAAATTAGACCTCCATAAAACCCAGAACTTCTTGTCGGTGTATGCAAAGGATTGTGATACAGAACTGTTAGTGTCAACTGTCAATGGTTAGAAGTGACCACTGTTTTTTTTATCACTAGGTTATTATACCATGTTTCATTTAGAAATCGTACTGAAAATATTGTTAATTTTGTTATCAGTTCACATGTGTAAGTTCTAATACAAAGTATATCAAGTTTTGTATTTCATGATACATTTTATTCATGTGTGCCATTCCCCATAGATATCAACAGCAGCTCTACGTGGCAGATCTCTATCAAATCTCTGATACAGTGACCATTCGTGATTCAAACGTCGGTAAACTGGTATGTCTAACAACTACAAGCCGATCTAACACTCCTAGTTCATCCGGATTTAACTCCCCTGCCAACAGACAGAGTCCAGTGCCATTCATGCCCCCTAGGTAAGTCAATAAAGTATAGGCTTAACTGCAGAAAATCACAATTACTAGTTTGCAATTGTTGTTTGTTGTATATTTTTAAACAGCTATGCGAGTTTAAGCAATCCATATTTGTTCTTAGAGAAATTGGCGACATGTATTTGAGACTATATAAAACGGGTAGACAAAAGCTTAAATTGATTAGCGTGACTACCTTTGCGCAGTGAGTGGTGCATCTCACTGCGCTTCTCCTACGTGTTGATGTGGTGCAATAATGGGAGGCATGGCGCATTCACTGCACGAGATTGAATGGAACGTTTTGGGGTCATTCAATACGAATAAGAATGAGAATAAAGGTATTTGTTTATCTGTGTTATATTGTCAGACATGAATGCGTTCGTTAGTATTATTTTTTGCGTAATACCTTTATTCTCCAAGTCTAATTGTGATACCCTGGGTTAGTTAACTGCTCTACAGGGTGAGTAAAAAAACTGCAATAGTGGAAAGTTTTAAAACGTTGCAAGAATGACATATTTAATCCTAACTTTGTGTGAAAAAATGAAGTCGATCGCATTTTCTGTTTGTCTTTGGTGACCCTCTTTGCTGCACAACCAAATTTACATGTTTGTCCACGAGCACAGTGATTTTCAATTGAAATTGCACACATTGCATTTTCATATTTGAATATCCCGCCAACAAAAAATTGGAAAATGTCAGTTTTTTATTAAATTTAGAACATTATAAGCATTTCATAGCATGGGTAGGGTAAATTGATTATGTTAACTCACATGTAAATGAGAAAGGATTCATCAAATTCCAATAACATCACAAATGTACTCAAGTTTCCAAATTTGAATGAGAGGCACATTTTGTGATCTGATGCATATTTTGGGTATCTCGTGGACAAACGTGTGAAATGGTTGGTTTTTTTTGTATATAAAGAGCAAATGTGAACAATAGCCCAACAGACATTAACAAAGGTAATGAACTGAGTGATTACAAATCAAACGGGTAACTCTCAACAGAGAGCTCTGATGGGCCAATCAATTGGTTCACTGCAACTAAGAAAATAATCAAAAATACAAGTAAACACAATTGGGCTAGTAAAAAAGCCAATGAAAGTGGCGTGGGACAGGAATAGGAAAAACACCCAGTGCACAGGTAAAAATGTTCACCAAAGGCAAATGGAAAATGATATTGACTTCATTTGTTCACAAAAAGTTAGTAACAAATAAGGTTTTCTTATAACGTTTAAAAAAATTCAAACTCTAACTTAGTTTTAAAAACAAGATGGCTTCTTTCCACTATTGCAGTATTTTTGACTCACCTGTATATTCTGCAATGCTTCCATTTACATCAAAATCTCATTTATATTCCCCTCTGACATGTTTCAGTGAAATTACCAACTTCATTCCTTAGGAGTTGTGTTAAATGCATATTTATATCATTTAACACATCTAGTATATAGCAGGGCTTCTCAACTTGGGGGCACACGCGCCAAATGTGGTGCTTGGAGCAATGGTGGTTGGTGCTTTAACTCTTTAAAAATATGGAGAAATACATAAGAAAATAGGTGCATTTGGCACTTCATCATACATTTTATCTCATAATTGTGGCCCTCTATTGAATAATGTTGAGAACCCCTGGTATAGTATGACAGATTAGGCATGCTGAGACATGTATTTTGTGTTTAATAGGTATGTGTTACCAAAAATGTAGATTATACAGACTTTAATGTGCAAACCGCTAATTGTGTGCTTTCATACAGGTATTAAGTCTTCTCTCATTTTTGATTACAGCCTTTTGACCCTTAATCTTGCTTGAAAAAACTAAAATATATGATCAGGTACAAATGATCTATTTCATAGAATAACCTGCAAAATGAGATATATTTATTTCCTTGATCCTCCCAGGGATCCCACTCCTGAGCCATGTGAGGAGTTCTGTTCCATTCATGACACAGATACTGAAGCAGATATTGAAGCCAGGAACACAGATCCATTAATAGCGGTCTCTCTCAAGACATTTTCTGCACAGGTGCATACATTATTGCAGCTTCACGATGGCAGAATGCCATTCATAAGGTAGGTACAATCGAAAAGTGAATGAAACTGTGATCCAGGGTTGTGTTTAAAATGTTTTGATGAACAACTAGGGTGATAAGGCTGAGATTTTAAAAGGGGACAAATGCATGAGGTTTAGTATATATCAATAGAATATTGTGAAGGCTCTAATGCAGGGTCAAAATACTCTTTTGGCAACGAGGAGGGCTATTTTGTTGTGAAAATTGGGGGCTAATCACCCTTCGCCCCTATTTTGAGCCCTGCTGTAATGGCACCGATTGATTAAGTTGTACTCCTTCAAGACATCAATTTATAATCTGGATTGGTTTAGTCATCTTGACTCGAAAATAATTTTGGGGGCGTAAAGATCTCCAAAATTTTGAGCCAGGTTGACATTATCTCACCAATATGGATTTTCCAAATTATGATCGACATCCTTTAATAGAATCTGTTCATGAAATAAATGGTATCCATTTTTGTTCCAGCTTCTCCATCTGCTATGCCGCAGAATTCAACCCCCTTGCTGCGAACGCTAATGAGGGAGTACCTTTAGAACATCTTGTAACCTGTGTACAGGGAGTACGTGTAGGCATTAGCCGAGATGGCTTCAAAACTGTGTGCTGGTCACAGACAAGAGCAGCACAGGAACATGAAGGAGGAGCAGGTATATGAAAAGTTTATATACATAATGGGAAATAATTGACGGAATATAGCTGGTAGTTATACAGCAGTTAATATGTTGGTTTTGTGTGTTACCTACTTGCAAAAGTGTTTTACATAGACTCAAAGTGAACGATGCATGTGTAACATAAAACCAAAGTTTAACATAAAACATGCTTAAAATATTGTTCCTATTGTCAAGTCCTCCACATTAACGACAATTGTTTCATCTTCTTAATGGATCAAAGCTATTTGCAGGTCATAGATATTCTTCATACATAACATCTTGAAGTCTGACTCTTTTCTATTGAAAGCTCATTGAAGTTGTGCCATCTTGTCATTAATCTGTCTTTTGTCTGTATGTGCCGTGTAGTGTTACGCGCTAAATCTCATTTTAAACGCATGAGAGAGACAAAAGCACGTAGAACAGTACTCTTTATAACTACTAGGGACACATCGGCAGTCACAGCGAGGCCACAAGACATGCGCAATTGGACCAAATTGGCGACGGATCATATTACTTCTATACTAGCGTGTGTAAAAATGACTTGAGAATAAAATAAAATGTGATATTCCCGGTGATATTCAAACTGCTAGTTTCTGAAAGTTTCAAAAGGTTTCTTGCTGATTCAATGATTAACTTATTCAACATAGTCTAGATTTACTATCGCTAAATTCCCAGTTCTAAACTAAATTTCTAAATGTCATTTTTTAACCAAATTCCATCATGCATATTGTCAACGAATTCTCTACGCAATTCTGCAGTATTTATCAAAAAGCGTGGGGAAAAACGTACCCAAAAAGTAGCATAACTTTCGAAAAACTGCATTGATTTTCACGGAACTTTTTCCCACTAGTCCGCCATCTTGTCTGTTTTCATTTGATCTAAAAATTATCAAGGTCTGATGACGTCATCATCGGAAAACATCGACAGACGTTCGGCCTCCCTATTCATTCATAAATCCAAGTCTGTGAAAAGTTCGGCCGGGCTCACAAAACACTGACGTCATAATGAGCTGCGCAGTGCTCCAAAACAGCCCAGCGGTCACGCTGGCTGGCTGCTGGTGTACTCATTAGCATAATTTATCCAGATTCTATCCCTAGTGCAGTGTTCTACGTGAAAAGTATTTAATTTGTTTGGCCAAATTGGCCTTAGTATCATTGGCAGAAAGATCTATCCAAAATTCATGGTTTTTATTTTCATATGCAAGTAGGCGTCCCAGTATTAGGCCAAATTTTGCAGTTTTGAATAAAAAAAATCCCAAAATGTAAACAAATGACTTTGGATCATCTATTTCTTTTAACATAAATCGGCAACATGGGGTTCTAATTGCTTCAATACTAGCCCCATTATAACCAGCTATTTGAAAATTTTGTTTGTCAAACACTTTTTGTGGTATAAAATAAGTAACCAAAATTAATTTAATGTTCTCCCTGCTACAGTATCCAGAAGCGGTACACCATTACTTCCTACCCAGCTCTTCCAATTCAGCAAGGAGGCAGTGGAACTCCTGAAGCACAGCCCAAGATGTCGTCTGGCATTCTCAAAGTTCATCCCAGCTTATCATCACCACTTTGGACGACAATGTCGTGTTGCAGACTATGGCTACATCAAACTTGTGGAGCTGTTTGACTCCATTTCCCATGTGTTGCAGGTATGTGTTATCCTTCCATTTTGGACTTGTACATACGGTACTAAAGGGATTAAATAAATACATCATATATTTACTTTTGAAGTCCTATGTTGGTGCTCAAACTTTGTGGAACTAACTTTAATTAAAGATGACACCTAGTTTCACTTTCAAAAAAGAAAAATCAATGTAAATTTAATTTAGATTATTTTGTTCATAAAGTAAGTCACATCTACTAAAAAATGAATTGTGCAAAAAATATTGTTCATATATATATGTTTTTTAACTTTTTAATAGATCCTTGGTGCAACAGAAAACAAACTACTAGTGTTAACCCACCGAGCTCAAGTTAAACGGTTCTCTCAGGATCTCCTCAAAGTACTCAAGTCACAAGCCAGTAAACAAGTCAGCTTGGAAGAGTTTCCTTCTGCTTACCACAGAACATTTGGCAGACCGTTTGACATAATTGAGTATGGAGTGTGTGATGTGCAGGACTTACTGATAGAAGTACCAGAGGGAATGCTAACAGTGAGTTTTGTAGTTAAATAAATGAAAAGTGTTCTGGATTTAGTTTTTTTTTATTGTTCCGAACATTTCTGCAGGTATACTAAAGGAAATATTTGTACGGACTGACTCATTTTACAGGAAGTGATACTCTTTTAGCCTGATGTGAGTTATTTTACCACAAAAAAATCAATCCAATTAATCAATCATTTATTTCCATCATGCTTTCTAAAGCTACTATACTTTGATATTGCAAGCAGTCGCTGTGTGATGAATTTCAGGGACACATCTGAATAGGTTGAGTTTGATAACATCAATGCATTGCTGAGAAAAGGATTTGTGTTATGGTAGAAAAGGGAAGGGGATACTTTTCCTTTATCCCACCAAGACTAATATGAGGGCCATGGAGGTGTTTCAGCGTAGCCTGTGTAGACAGTGAACTGTAATTGATTATATTATCAATAGCTTCATAAGGATTGTTGATTAGAATCTGAAATGGAATGTTCATTTTACTGATCCAGTGTAAAGAATACTCACATGTAATTGATAATGTTTTGCTTCTAAAGGTTTCGTGGAATGGGGATGAGACAAACATATTCATACCGAGAAGAGGTGAGTGTTTAATGTTCAATAGTTTTAGCTAGAGTTCATAAGGATAATCATCTCAGGTTTAATATCTTTTAAATGTTTAAAAAGAGCTATTGGAAACTGAATTTTATTGTACCTCTATCGTTTTTCTTCCTGTCCTTTGTTTCCTTTGTCTTTTTCCGTAGGTGCCTATGTTTATATACAAGTGTGTGTATGTATTTTTTCTTATTCTGCATTTGAAAAAGATTCTGATTTATAGAAGAATCATGTCAACCATAACAAATAACATGGTCAGGTCATTAGGCTTGAGAGTTTGTTGGGAATCAGAGAATCAATTTAATTGCAAGAATCTACATGTACCCTGTAATAGTTAGTTTCATACATCAATTCAAGTGGCGAGAATCCATGGATTCTTGTCAAATTAATTTGTTTAAAACCATTTAATTGTCTTAATGCATGGCAAATTCTACCACTGCACTGTTGATATTTTTGTCAGAGTTTTGCATTCCATAATTGAAAAAGTCAATTGTAAGTATAGTATAAGCAGTAAAGCACTATGACTAACGAGTGATTGATAGTCACTCAGGGTTTTTCTTGGCTATTGCTTACATTTATTCTGTAATGACAACAAACTTTGGGTTATCGTAGTGAATATAGACAGGTGTATCTTGAAACAATTATTGGTGTGAATTGCATTTTGTGTAAACTTTGTTATATTAAAAAATCATGTCATTACAATATTCTAGGAAATCTTTAAATACTGACAATTACATGTAGTCATAAAAGTATAATTAAAAAGCTCAGGCCATCTTGCATATAATCAATAGAAATAAGTTAATTTTAGAATATTAAACACTTTGCTATCAATCATTTTGTTATTCAGTACAAACTGCAGATGAGCAAATCAAGATGAAGAAATTTGGACGTGAAGTAGCAGACCTTCTTAGTCGTCAGCCACGGTACAGGATAGCCTTCTCCAAGTTTATTCCATCGTATCATCATTTCTTTGGTCATCAGTGTCGTGTGGCTGAGTATGGCTTCAACAAATTGGCTGAGCTGTTTGATGCATTGTCTGATGTTGTATTGGTATGTATCTCCTGTGGAATTTGAGAGGAATTAACAAAACAATGTGGTGTAAGGGGAATAAGTGCTAAATGCTGGTCTTATAGTGTTGGATGGTTGGGTAGGATGTACATCAGGGCATAATCACTAATCATCACAACTTATTTGAAATAAACCATGTTGCAATTGCTTTACTTCACACCAATAATTGAGATGATATTAAAATGAAAACAACCTATTTTGAAATTTGCAGTGAAGTTAAGTGGTGTTTTTTTGTAATAATGGCTCAGAATAGCACTCTAATCGTTACCGAAAGGATTCGAGTGTGGGTTTATATTATTAATGTTACCAATGTTTTTCCTGAAATGTTATGGGATTTAACTATTGTCCATACATGAACCTTTAACTCACCATATAATCATGTAAGTGGCTGTTTATTGACATTGTTAAGACAAAACATAATGACCTACATTCAACTAGACCTGTGTATTTGTGCTGAATATTATAGTCATTTTCTCAGTCCGAAATCTCAAAATTGATTCTTCACCCAACACCAGGTTTAAATAAGGTTTACATTTTTAATATATCTAATCTAATAATAGGTAGAAGAACACGACGAGGATAGAATAATCAGTTTGACTGGTCCAGAGCGTGTTTCTGCCGTAGCCAGACTCACATCTGTGCTCCTGCACAAGAATCGTCAGCTAGCATTCCCACTAGAAGCTCTAATGCATAACTACACCAGAGCTCAGGGATACCCAGTGTGTCTGGCAGACTTTGGCGTGGAACGACCAATTGATATGATAGCCAAGTTTCCACACGTTGTTGAGGTGAGAAATAAGCTATACTCTATTTCTATTTCATTTACGCACACTTAAGTATTTTTGTCTTTCTACGTGTGTGTGTGTACTCCAGCGAATATGTGTGCGCATTTATGTGCTGCAATCAGTAAACAATGTGCCTTGCTCAGGTCTGGTGAGCATGAAGATGCTAGGGAAGGCGAGAGCTGCGGCACTATTATAATTGATAACAGGCTGCTTCGAAACGTCAATATCTTGTGATGGATAAATAGCCTATAGTTGAGCTTTTAAGAAGAAGATCACTGAATGGTCAATATTATTAACAATGACATTACCCTGTCTTCTTAAATCTCTTATAGTATGAATTGATGGTTAGTTACTGATGAGCATACCCTTGCGACAGCGCAAATAACGATCTGGCAACACAGCTAAAGCTCTCAAACAGTTATGAATGTGCAGAAAACTGTGAATAGAATAAATTGCATTATATATTAATTCTTTTGATTAAGTCTATCATAATGTCTTATAACCAATATCTCTGTGCAGGTAAAACTAGAGTGTGGTGAGCAATGGCTACACTTGGTAGAGCAAACCCATCTATCTCAGCTAGCCCAACAAGTACTAGTAGTCCTATTGGAAGCACCTGATGGTCAGCTAAGTCTCAATAACTTCCCCGCTTCATACTACCAGATATGGGAACAATGGCTGGTGCCTACAGAGTATGGCTATAGCAAGATGGTGCTGTTGTTGAAGATCTTACACCATGTAGTTGTGGTGAGTGCTACTCTCATAAAGTATTGTTTTACTACAATTATGTATTCTACAAATGCATCATGGTATTGAGGAGAAGTAGTGTGAATTACTGGTCCTGAGGTGTTAGATGATTGCGTCTACTTCCCGACTCAAAATCTATCCCGATAAAATTCAGTAATTGGCCAATGAATATTTATGAGGTCTAGTAATATTTCATATCAATTTTTGTAATTAAGAACAGATCAATACATTTGGTTATATATCATTTAAGGGGGGACTTAAGGAAGTTTTTGATTTGATTTTTTGAATTTTGTGAGTGCTGTAATTATTGAACTATTAATCAAATTTTTTTTGAACAAAGCTAACAAAAAACAATTTTGAGTAAAAAATGGCCAAATCACTTTATAATGATGTTAAGACACTAATGAAGGGACGTTTTTTTATTTTAAAAACCTAATCTAATATTTTTGAAAATTTTGACCAAAAAGTGCCAAAAAACGTGAAATTTTTTTATATTTTTTTTTACACTTTTTTGTCAAAATTTCAAAAAATATTGGATTAGATTATAAATTTAAAAAATCGTCCCTCCAGTAGTGTCTTAACATCATCATCAAGTGATTTGGGCATTTTTAACTCAAAATTATGTTTGTTAGCTGTGTTCAAAAAAATTGGGTCCTTTCCAAAAATGTATACTTTTATATACATTTGAGTCATGGTTCAATAATTACAGCACTAACAAAATTCAACAAAAAACTTCCTTAAGTCCCCCCTTAACCTTTCACTGTTTATATCTCAATCAGCAGAACATTAACATAATACACACCAAGTAATAGTTCAGGATTTCCATTTATGGAGAGATTGTTCTAGAAAGTCAGATTGTATTTTGCGCAAACCTATTATGCTTTCACACTTACCAGAATTTTCATTATACAATTAGAAAAATATCTCCAATTTTGTTACGTAAAACTCAAGCTTGACGTCAGTAAATCCTGTGAACTAGTCATCCAATGTCTCATGCTTTAAGTTCAATGTAAGATTTCTTATTCTTTGCATCACTTTCGCATTCTCTTTCATAAAACAGGTGTGTGATGAATGGCTAGACACCTGTACCATACAGCTAACTCCAACCTACCGGTTTGCCTGCAAGGCACGTTCCGTACTACTCGCCCAACATGACAGTCTAGCCCTTACTATGCAGGACTTTATTACCCGCTATCAACGCACACACAACACAGAGTTACAACCATCTGACTTTGGACACACTACACTGGCATCGCTTGTATGCTCTGTCCCAAGGGTGTTATCTCTTATGGGGAAAGGATACAGAAGAATTGTCACTCTAAACCCGTGCTGTTTAGGTAAGAAAATGGAAATGGGTGTAAGCGAAGTACCAAGTTTCTCCGGCGTGGGATGGTTACAGTTTTGTAGGTAGGGAGGAGGCTGTGGCATATATTATGTAGTCAATGAAAGAGTGATATCGTTTAAATGGTGTTGTCATTAAATGAGCTGTTCCTTGGACTTACTTTCTTTCAGACAGGTAGCTTTCATAAGCAGATCATAAACAAGATTACAATTCTTTATTAACAGGTCCAAGCAAAAAGAATAGACATTTGCCTAAAAGATCCAATTCAACCGGACCAGTACTATCAACAAACACACCCAATGCAATGGAATCCCAGCCACAAGCTGCAGTACAAGCCCCAGAAAGAGTAGATACTGGACGAACCAGTGTGTTGCCTCAACCCTGTGATATGACGTCTCAATTGCGCAATACCAGTGGAAGAGGCTCAGGTGGGTACAGTGTGTGTAGGATTGAAAGGCGTTCAATTTAATTAAAATTCTGTAATATACTCAGATTTTATTGAACAAAATATCAAACTATAATTAAAACAAATAATTCTCGCTCAACAAATACGCATCTTAGAAACATGCTTAAGTACAACGCACTCAAGCGTGCACACACCCCTACATGCAAAGCACTCGTGCATATGTGGCAAATTTATTGAGAATTGTTTGCTTCGATTAAAGCAGATAAAAGAAATATGATCAGTATCGTCTAAATCATGACCCCAATAATTCCTCCCTAACTATATCCTAACTTACCTTTAACAAACCCATAGGTTGGGTTTGCACAAATCAAGTTAGACCTGTTCTGAATGATGAATAGTCCTTCTGGAAGGACCTTTTTATTCTTTCATATCCCTTGTATACTCCCTGGCAAAGGTCTATAGTCTATTTGGCCATCACGGGACAGTGAAATAACTGCGTATTCTACCAATTCCAGCACATAAAGCGTGCGCTTACTCGAGATGCGGGCGTATACACACGAGCGTTGAAAGACGGAGGATACACACGCATGCGTTGCAGCTGCGACTGTTAAGTTACGTCACTGTCCAGGGGAAGCCAAATAGAGTAGAGAAGTAAAATCGGACTCTTCTAATTAGGTTAATGTATCACTAACATATATTGGCCCTTTTAAGTTCCATTAATAATGCAAAATGAGCTCATCTAAGCATAACAAATCGTTTCGGGGAGGACTATTCCTTAACCAGGTCTAACTTGTTTTGTGCATACAGACCTAAGACATCACCAAATGACTAGGGAAAATCACACATGGCAGAGTAGACTCCTCTTACCTTTTGTGCACATTGTCTATTATGTTACAGGTCCAACAGATAACAAAGATCTTCCAGTTGCTAGAAACACATTAGCCCATGACCTCCTGTGTCAAGGCAATGTACCATCTACCACACAGTCACCAGTGCTTCAGCCAGATGCCATACCACAACATCGTCCATATCATGATAATCTGATTGATTTTGAGACATCATTGGACATTCCAGGTAGATACATAATGCATTTTGAAACATCAGAATGGACAGACAGCGCATATCCTACTGGTCATAGTGCGATACAAGCCTGTGCATATATAATGATCAGCTCGCTGCGCCCGTTTGAAAAATGCACTAAATTTAAATGCCCAATTCAATCAGAGGAGGTCAAGTCTACGTAATATAGTAACATGGATGTCTGTGATACTGTTCAGTAACCTTACGTGATTGGTGGGCATATGCAAGCAAAGTTAGGACACATTGCTACATGTTTCTTAACTGTAACTTGCACCAAAATCATTACAGTTGACTTTAATCAATCTCACAAGGTTTTAGTCAAATTCTGTTAGCAGCAGTAGCTGGCTACTGAACTTTCCAAGGCCAACAAATAGTTTGTATGATATTATCTTAAAGTGATTTTTTTTTGTATTGGCGTAACCTGCTCAACCCTACTTTACCCCCCACCTTTCTTTCCTTTCCTTTTTCTTTCCTTTCCTTTCTTTCCTTTCCTTTCTTTTCTTTCCTTTCACTGTATCAAAAAGGAATACAGTACACAGCAAATCTGATGATCGCAAACAGCCTCTACCACAGGCTGTTTGATATTTTGTGATTTATTTGACTCTGTGAGATCACATTTAGTAATTCATAAATATATACAGGGTGTCTAAAACAAAATAGGACTCTTGTTTCATGACGCTGTAAAACTTGTTAAGATCATTGGACCATGACGATTTTAAATGTAACACCCAATTAGTTATTATGATATCCTGAAAGTATGAGATAAATCCGATGAAAAATAAGAAAACTAGCACAGTTTGCGTAAACCATGTCATTTACTGGTTTGTACAATGGGATTTACATGTACAAGCCAGTGAATAACATGGTTTACGTTTTAATATGTTACAATTATTATAAACATAGACAATTATCTATCAGTCAATAGCAAAGATTAGTTTGGTAATACATTTAATTCTGACATATTGATCTCACACTTTCAGGATATCATAAATTGGGCTTTACATTGAAACTAAATTCGTCATGGTCCAATGATCATAACAAGTTTTACAGCATCATGAAAGAGAGTCCTATTTTTTTTGAGACACCCTATATACAATTCAAATTTATCTATACAGGAAGTTGGGGAAAAGAAAAAGAAAATCTGCCCGCCCTACCCTTGTTTTCAATGGCATGTTACGCCAATACAAAAAAATTCTTTCCTAAGCGAATACAGTGGTTTAAATAATAAACACTTAACTTACTAATGTATCTCTTAACATATTCCTTGCAGATCTCTTGAGCACATCTGAAATTGAGCAAGTCACCAGGAAGTTCACAATGCCCTCAAAATCTCCAGTTAATGGAAAATGCAACGTCTCCGAGACCAATACTTCATCATCACATGACTCTGCAATCCAGGCTGATAGTGTCTTGACGAGTGATAGCTCACCCAGTCCGCATGGAAATCATGACAGATATTTTGAGTCTCCTACTGCATCACATTTGGCTAGTAAGTCTCCTAGAAAGACACCTCGTAAGTGCAAGTTGGCAGTCAACTTCTCTTTCCCTATGAATGGTTAGACTGTCTTAATGTGTAAATAGAAGTATAAGGATTGGGGGAGTTTGTGGGAGGGCAGTTAAAGGGTGGGCTTTATTTGAGAACAATAAGTTGCTTGATGTATGGCCAGTTGATCCAATGTAGATCAGAAAGAAGAAATCTAGCAAGTGTGTTTGGTTTATTAACCTAACTCATGCATGTTCATGGGGAGTTTATAAATGCATGTTCAGTTATATATTAAGGTAATCGGTAGCTCAATAATATATCTTTGGTGGTACTATCACACAACCTTATCTCTTAAATAAACAATAGCAGAGTTGAGTCTACTTGCTTTGAACATTCAAGAGCTGACACTGATCATTGAAATCAATCAGTCTTATCAAAGTGCATATTAAGGGTGAGCTGCGGCTTATATGTGACGTGTTCTACCAAAACCAGACGGAATTGGGCAGAGCTCCAAACTGAGAAATAGCCCAAAACATAATTGGGGTGATTTTTGGGGGAATTTGAGTTTCTGGTAAATAATTAATCTTCAGAGTGTTTATAACAATAGTGTGAAAGATTCAGATTAAAAAATCATCCTAAATGTATGTTTCAGTGATTTAAAAAAGCCTAGTTCTAGTAAAAAGCCTAGTTCTAGTAACTTTAAAGGGCGATATCTCAGTTTGGTGTTTTCATAAAGACCATAAAAGACGAACTTGAAAATGAGGTAACTCCGCTTTGGGAGGTCCGGTTAAAAAAGGAGAGGTACCACTGTAAAGCTGACGATCTCTAGTTTAATAATCAATTGCTAACTCAATTTTGATATCTTGCCCAATTGTGTCTGGTTTCGGTAGAACACGTCACATATTTCCTGTTATTTCCTATGGTGTCTAACATAGTGTGCTCCTGGAACTCCCTGATTGCATACAAAATTGAAATGTAAATCATTGTGTGCCTGTTGCTTAGTTCTAACCTTTCAGTGGTATGTTTGTATGCATAAAGAGCTTATGTGCCCAGGCTTTTTCCCTGCCAAATTTTTATGATAATCAGTGTGTATTTAAAGTACACTGTTTAGGCGCTTTGAAAAATAGCGATAGTGGCAAAGATTTGTCTTTTTGTATCCCCATAGTGATACCATTTTGGTGCAATCTAAGGGACCAACCGATGTAATTAAACAATGAATTATTTGTTGTGAATTTTTAATTTTCTATTCAATTTCTGCATTTCATGATTACTTAAGAATGTTTATAATGGTGCCTATTTTCTTTTTTTGTAATTAGACATGTTGATGGTTAATCTTCCCTCACTGTATGCAATGTTGTTAATTTCCAATTATAGCTAGATTATATTTTTTCAACTTATAAAATAGATGGCTATACACTCTCACTAATTGTTTTTGCTTTAGACAGTTCCAAATCAGACAGATGTTACAATGATCCCCAAAATGCCATTGTTAAAGGGACACGAAGTAGTGTTGAAGATTTTTTAAAATATATTATTTACTTCAGAATTCAAAATGAACATTAATAATGATAATTTTTTGCTGTTACCACTCACGAAATTACAAATGCAGTCTTTATACCCAACATATTTATTTTATGACTGTTTATAGAGCTATATCTGGGGAGCACACATGGTTTTGAAACACACTGAAACACATGTGACCTTCCACTCTAAATCAAGGTGAAGGTCAATCAACCACCCAAGTTGGCAAGGAGGTCCACCTAGGTTTTAATTTTACCAACTTCAAAGAACATTTTGGTATATAACTCCCTGTGTCAGCCTAGACAGAGACCGGAAGACTATAGCGTGAAATTCTGATCTGAGCCGTAAGATCAGAATATTTGAATGATGTTTTTTTGTACAAAGAGGGCTGATTTTTCTTAATCCTTATATTACAGGTGTAAGTTCATACATGTAATACAATTGTAAAAATGCAAAAATCTCAGTTTTATCAAAATTGAGGGCGCAGCCTCCAGCACATACATCTCTTTGTGTCCCTTTAACACGTGCAATTTGTGCGATGTTGTTGTCATAAAGATATGATCAGTGGATTCATCTGTGAATAGTAATAAAAATGGTCTATTATGACATCTGTCTGGTTTTGATTATACTGTACTGAACAATGACTGTTGAGTGGCAATGGATGTAAAAATTGCTTCAACTCAAAACTTATGTGCCAGAAAAGATTTAGAAATTCAAATTTTACCTTCATATGATATTGACTAAAATTGTAAAAAATTGTGTACTAATTTCTAGAGAAAAAAAGGTAGAAAAAGTAATGAATTTAAATATCAAACTACACTATACAATGCAATATGTAAAATATTGTGGGATATGATCAGGAATATAATTCCATATTCATATTTAAATCTAAGATGTATCCAAGAGATATTTGGCTCGGAGAATACACATCAATTGGCATTGCCTCCCAATCCATCCCACAATCCTTTGTAATTCCCTGAAAAGTAAACAGTATGTCATGTTCATATTTCATTTCAAGTAGTTCAAATTTTGCATATGCCATTTTGTGTTTTTCACCAATAAATATGCGGTTGGTGTTACTTTCAAATTTGCATAGAAATTACATTTTGTGCCATAATTCTATCGATGATGAAGTAAATATTATAACTTATCATTTTTTCACCAATTAGTTTGGTGTTTGAATTACAGATACAAGATGTACAAAGACGGGTACAGTGTACAGAGTTAAGAATTTTATGTAAATATCTTAAGAAAGGTATAAAATACTACTCCAAAATGTACTGAATTGGTTGGTTGTTTTTATATTGCATGCACTTTCTTTATACATATTTTTGTATGTGATTTTGTAAGGCAACAGCAAGATTATTTGAAAATGTTAGATATCAAATCAGATGTTTTGTACAAATGTGATGTTAATTCTTTATAAAAAGCTTAACATAGTGACAATGAAAACTTTTTTCCAGGTAGTGCTATTTTTCCAGTGCAAAATTTCAGGGGATGTTAGAACCATTTTATTATGGTTATTTGAACTAAGGGATCAGATTATATTGGTTTATCTCCCTCAATATGTAACAAAGTATAAAATGAACAGTATAGGAAACATTTTTGTTAAGGTACATGTTGCATTTTGATATTTCTTTTTCAAAAGTATATATAGTTTTGATACTACCAGATTACTAAGCATCAATAAGGGATGTTGATTTTATACATGAATTGTTCATGATATTGCTGAATGAATTTTATAACATTGTTATGTTTACATATTCAATTGTAAAAATAAATGATACACACGCATTAAAGTCACATCTATGCAGAAAGATAGATTAAATGACTTAATAATGAACCCTAACCCATTCAGGAGGGGGGAGGGCATTGTAGCAATAAAGCTAACAGGGGGAAAACATGAGACAAATAATGACAGAAAAAGTGATGTGTGCTGCCCCAGGGAATCACACCCGAGACCCGACAATAGGTCGGCCAGGAATGACGTCACAAGCCTCTTGCTGATGTAAACAACAGTCGCTTACTCGGCCTCACACGATCACTAGGAACGGTCTTGTGTATGGTTGAGTAGAGCATAAAAACTGATGTGTTAAAATTTACAAAAATACCCGGATGACCGGGGCGACTTATATGTACCTTTGAGTGATTGCGCAATGAGATAAACTGGGGAATGGGGTCCACCGGCACGGTGTTTCTGTTGGATTTTTTTGATTTAGCGTGGTTAGGATGATTAAGCTTCTCACATCAAAAGAAAATTGATGGTTCATATCGAAGATTTTTTTTATTTTATCAGTTAGGTATCATTATAGATATGTCAAAAAGACAATATCTCTGTTTTAAATAATGGATCACATTTTGCCTCTAACTCAACTAAATTTCACATATGACAGTCTTTGATAAACTCCTCAGACTTGATGTGAATAGGCTTACTTTCATACAAATTGATTAAGTATGATTTACATTTGCAATATTTAAACAATAATATTGATTACCAAACCTGTTATTTAAGTATGTGAACTAGAGATCTTAACTTCACAAATAAGGCTTTTATGTGTGTATGACAGGTAATCGATGTCACAGAGTAATAACAACAAAAATATTAGTGAAATGATGTTTAATTTATTGATCTGATAATCTGATTTTTTTTCTTCTTCCTTTCTTGTTTGTTTTTCTTATTATTTATGTTGAGAAAATGATTAATGTGGCCAAGAAAAACATGCCCAATAGTTAAATTTCAAATTTTGAAAGTTTAAAAAGAATTGTTTGGTTTATTTGAAAGTACTTGCCTTATTTTCAAGAAAAAAATATGTTCTAAAATAATTGTCAAAATAATTATTTGTTTTGTGTTATTATGGATTATTTTGAGTTTAAATGTTTTGTTTAAAGCTATCTTTACAAGTGAGATGTGGTACAATTTGTGCATTCATTTCACATTTGGTATGTCAATTATGATACTTTGGCAAAATGTATACACATTTGCTAATGCTGTTTTCAAGTAAGCAATGGGACCAGAGGTCCATTGATGAATCACAACAAATGAATCACAACATATAGGTTGTAGGTTCTACTGTAGTATTTGCTAGGATGGTTAAACAGGCAACGGTACTTCCTGTTTGGGAGAAGTAGCGAACCAAGAGCAAAATCAAACTGAAGAGATAATTGTACATGCCAAAGAAAGTGATTTGGCACAATTGCTAAATTAAAATGTTTCAAAGTATCTTTTCAATTTAATTGGATAATTATATGCAATTATAAAACATTTAGTTTTGAATTATATTTCAATAATTAAACTACATTGGGATGTAGTTATTTCAGGTTATAAATAAGCCCATATCTGTAGAGCCCTTATGTTAGACTGATATAGAAATGGGCTATATTATTTATAGGGTCATTATGCCTGTTTATCCTACAAAGCTAAATGGCAGTGTACCACAAGCAATATTTATATATATGCTGGCCAACAAAAATGATGACGACCAAACCGCCCCTGACTATGATTATGTGAAATAATTATAAATGTAAGATTATATAGTTAGATGTGATAGGGTTCTTTTTTCTTCTTTTTTAGTAGTCAATTTCTTTGTTTTTGTGTGTGTTAGTTAATGTTTTGCAAATGAAAAGAATTTACATATCTATGTTAACTCTATCAATTTGGCCTATTTAATTTTAAATATGGAAAATTATGCTCTTTAGGCAGGTATTAAAATGGACCGAATTCTTTGCAGTACCGCTTGCGGTACTGCAAAACTCCGCTTGCGTTCCCGCGAAGCGGGAATGTAAGCTCCACTTGGTATCTCCGCTTGCGGATATGCACACATTTATTGGATTTGCCGCAAGCGGGGGATAAAGTCCTCAAGCGGAGGTACCATTTCCTGTTTGTAATTCCTCTTCGCGGAATTGTCGCTTTCGCTTTGCTTTCCCGCTTACGGACATGCACGTATTTGTTTACATTTCCCAACGCGGCACAAACTTACCGCTTGTAGTTATTCTAAAATTACATCTCCGCTTCGCGGGATTGTCGCTTCGGGATTGCTTTGCCGCGCACGGAAAAGCAAAACAAAATTCACATCTCCGCTTCGCGGGATTGTTGCTTTCGGATTGCTTTGCCGCTCACGGAAAAGCAAAACAAAATTCACATCTCCGCTTCGCGGGATTGTTGCTTTCGGATTGCTTTGCCGCTCACGGAAAAGCAAAACAAAATCCACATCTCCGCTTCGCGGGATTGTTGCTTTCGGATTGGTTTGCCGCGCGCAGAAAAGCAATAATATTTCAGCATTTCCACAAGCGGGGTCATCAAAATGCCCGCTAGCGGTATTACCATGAAATAAATGTAGAGTAGAGTTGACTCGTAAAGTATTTAGTGGGGGTCCGCCATCGAGGCTAAAAGATACAGTGCATTATCAATAACTTAGGCATGGGTACACAGTGAAATAAATGTAATGTTAGGCATATGTTGATCCCGGATGTTGATGATATGCGGTGGGTATTTAAACAGAAGGGGTAAAAAATATAGAATCACTAGTACCTTTAGAGTAGAGTTGACTCCTAAAGTATTTAGTGGGGGTCCGCCCAAAACAACATTATCTATCGAGGCTAAAAGATACAATGCATTATCAATAACAGGCATGGATCATACACAGTGAAATAAATGTAATCATAGGCATATGTTGATGATATGCGGTATTTCAACAGAAGGGGTAAGGGTAGGACCGGTTTCGAATCTCAGTTAGAGATTCTCATCAGCTACGCCGTTTAATGGCAATATGGGGGAAGGGGAGCAATAAATTTAAGATGATTCATGGTATAGTTTTTGGCATAATTCTGTAATGCGTCGTTCTTAAAAGATCACGCAAGTTGACAAAATTACTCCATTTTTATGTTATTAAATCATGTCTTTATTCCGTACAAGTTCATAATGTTTGATTTTAGATCTTAGTGAGGCTGTTGTGTATGCTTTTGGTATAGCTACAAGCGTATCACTTATATCTAGATAGGTGTAATCATGGTATTCACATTTGTACATGGTAGAGATGATAGGTTTAGACAGAATCAAATCAAAAATTAAGATAAACAATTACTTTGTTAATTAGTAATTAATTATTGAGATATTAAATTAGGTTCCCGTGCCGGGATAAACAATTTCATTCCCACGCTAAGTCAAATAAGCATTGAAGTACTTCAAAATCGAAATCATTGAAATCGGCATTTGGATAAGCAGGTTCAAGTGGACCGGATTTGGGCGTCGGCGGATAGTGCATTGTTGATGAGTTGTCATGGATCGAAGGTGCGGCATCTTTCATCTTGTGTGTGTTCAGATGGCGGGAGCCTTGATCTCACGCTTTGGTCAGATATATTCTGTGCACGTTTGAACGCAGGTAATGGTGGTCTAGGGAATAGTTTATTTAAAAATTACATCTCCGCTTCACGGGATTGTTGCTTCGGGATTGCTTTGCCGCGCACGGAAAAGCAAAACAAAATTCACATCTCCGCTTCGCGGGATTGTTGCTTTCGGATTGCTTTGCCGCGCGCGGAAAAGCAATAATAAAATAATAAAAGGGACTGTTCAGGAATACAGCTACAAGACGACCAAAGTCAGCCAAATAACTGTAAACACTGCAACATGCAGACGTAATACACATTGAGCAAATCATGATTAGGCGAGCCCGAATGAAATAATGAAATGTTACGGTAAAAGTATAGTGGTGATACTTTTGGTTTATTGGTTGATAAGATGGAGTGCTATAGTAAATAGATTTATTCCGTAAACATGTAGGCCTACACTCTAATTAATTGGTAGAAATCGGCGTTTCAACTTGATAGTTAAACCAATAAAACCAGAGTATGATCAAATGAGCATGAAATGTTATTCACGTTTTTTATTTTATTTTAAAGTTATTATTAGTTTTCTTTACCCAAAAAGTTGCCCGAATCAACAAGCTGTTTTTACTCGGGGCCCTGTAATACTTAAAAATAATGTCATTCATATCAAAATACATAAGATATAAAACAGATAAAATCACAACATGTATATTGGAAAGCACGATGACAATGATAATCATATCCTCTTATAAGAGCTATTACATTCACTAAAACTTCAAAATCATTTTTTTAAAATTCAAAATAAGTTTTCGTTGGACAAATTAATAATTCATCCATTTGGCCTATTGTTATTTATAAATATCATGTTCAATATTTTGTAATTGTCATTATTGTAACTTATGGATCCATCTTCCTCAAACTATGCGTTTTAAATGGCATCCACCTGCATCTCTAGCAGTTATTTTATATAATTGTTATTGCATTTAAATTGGGATGGAGACAATGGAGACAAATAAAAACTGAACTGAAATATAAAAATGGAAATTTATGCTTGGACTAAAATAACTAGTTAGTTTCCCAACATTTTTGCCCATCTTAAATTATAGGAGGTAGGCCTATGAGATGGGAAATGATGTTTTTTCAATTGTGTATACTTTTTCTAGAAACACTGTATTAATAAAATAACTTTCTGACTAAGGGGACTATTTTAAGAAACAATTAGCTCTTGTTAACAAATAAAGTGTTATAAAAACTGAACAAATTCAGAAAATTCCCACTAATTCTCATCTTAATAACATCACTGGGACTAATATATTTTAGATATATTAGTCCCAGATAATCATTCATTAGCTACTGTCATTGTAACTTACTTTTCATTACTCCCCTAATCTAAAAGCGTATCAGAGTTCATTTCATAAACCAATGCCGTAACACTTTCCACGCGATAGTATAGGACTGGTTTTAACCAATATTATGTTTATTTTTCAGATACCTTTCCTAACTCATTGTCTATCGCAAGGATTACTTAACAAATACTAGGCATGTTTGTACTTATTTTAATGCATCTCTCATGTGTGGACTTAACACGCTTTGCATATACAAACTCTTCATTGGTTTAAATATTTTTAAATGTATACTACTTTAAATACAGTAGGGGTTATTATGATGTTGGTTGACAAATAATACGATGTTATATAAATACAAAAGCCGATTTTTTTTGTGTGATAATTATCGGTCCCTGGGAAATTTAAGGGTAGCATGATATAATAAAAAAAAAGATAATCCCTCTTCTTTTACTTTGGTCAGGAGAAAATAACAACATGTCTATCGATTTATCAGAACAAAATTATCACGTGGTTGTATTGATTGTAATTACACGGTCAAGTTGTATTTCAATACACGACAGGATGTGTTCTTACAACACAGTCAAATTTTATTTCAATAGGCTGAATAGACATAAAAGACAGTGTTTCACAGCTTCCATAGTAATCCACAACTTAAGGGGTTAAGTGGTCATTTATTCAGGTGTCGTCACCACTCACCATTGTCACATAATAGAAATGTTGTCTGCTGTATTGATTGTAATTACGCAGCCAAGTTGTATTTCAATAGACGACAGGATGTGTTCTTACAACACAGTCAAATTTTATTTCAATAGGCTGAATAGACAATAGTGTTTCACAGCTTCCATAGTAATCCACAGCTTAAGAGGAGGTTAAGTGGTCATGCAGGTGAATAGTCACCATGGTCACAGAATAGAAATGTTGTCATGTTGTCTCCCGCACAAAAACTATATCACACAGGCCTATATACCCCCGGGTATCCTATATACCCCCGGGTATATACCCAATGGAATACAGATATTTAAATATTATAGGCCTACTATTAATATTATTATTTAAATTGTTCAAGTTCCCTATTGAATCGCCTATGCGATCCTCTATAATATGTTGGTATGTGATGCGTAACCCTTAGTTTCATCTTCGGATGTGGTGTTTGTATGTACACTCGTCAAAAGAAGTTCCGTGACACTCATTGAAGTTCAAATATTTCACATAAATATTTAATATAAATTAAACAATTGCATGTCAAAATAAGCAGACAATAATTCTCTATCATGTCTGTATGAAATTAAGATGTACGCATTCATGCATGGCTGAGCACATTCATTAAGCAATGGTAAGGTGCGTAAAAGGAAATTGCAAGAAATGAGCATTTACAGTCATTTGAATGGAGGGATTATCCAATTTTGCGCAATCTTCTTGCCATTGTCAAGTGAATGGGATCTGCCATGCATGAGTGATCATGTCTAAATTCCATGTTAAGCTGTTAGAGGATTACTTTCTGCTTATTTTGATATACAATAGTATATATATAATCATATATATAATTATATATATTCTATTAAATATTAATTTAATTTAAGTGTCCAAGAACTTCTTTTGCCGAGTGTATTATGAAGTAGGCCTATCAGTTTTGTAATATTGGAGAACGCTTGGTAGAATGAATGCAAACATGAATACCGAGGAGCATTATAATGAATCAATATCGCGGAAATGTGAACAAATAATTGTATCCCCGCAAGCGGACATTGAATGATTATTTCGATGACTCCGCGCGCGGAAGAGCAATCTAAAAGCGACAATTCCGCGAAGCGGAATTGTGAACAAATAATGGTAACCCCTCAAGAGGAGGTACAATCAAATATGGACATTTCCACGCACGGAAAAGCAATCTAAAAGCGACAATCCCGCGAAGCGGAGATGTGAACAAATAATGGTAACCCCGCAAGAGGAGGTACAATCAAATATGGACATTTCCACGCACGGAAAAGCAATCTAAAAGCGACAATCCCGCGAAGCGGAGATGTGAACAAATAATGGTAACCCCGCAAGCGGGTAGTTGGCTCCGCTTACGGAAGTTCCAATAAATGTGTGCATTGCCGCGTGGGGAAAAGCGATCCAAAAGCGACAAGTCCGCGAAGCGGCGATGTGAACAAATAAGTGTATCCCCGCAAGCGGGTGTTTGGTCCGCTTGCGGCAATGCCAATAAATGTGTGCATATCCGCAAGCGGAGACACCAAGCGGGCCTTGCATTCCCGCTTTGCGGGAATGCAAGCGGAGTTGTGCAGTACCGCAAGCGGTACTGCACAAAAAACTGTTCAGAAAAATAGTTCCTTTAGGTCCTAGGCATGTATCAAGTCTTCTACAGAATAGTGTTTCAAACAGTTAAAATGAGTCATTGTATTCTACGAGGTAATTCATGCATATGTGAGACCTAAAGTGTACTTATTCCATTATGTATTGATGGGTAGCCATGTACTTTTTCCATATCTTATGAATTAGTAAGTTAGTCTGTTTTCTTTGTTGCCTTAAATCTTTACTGTGATCATATCTACCATCACATGGTTAATACAAAAAGTATGCATGTACCCAGCTTAAACTGGGCGTTGAAGAGTTTGTATTATCCATGTTTAACATAATTGGTTTAGGCTCTTGTTTGCTCTAGGGATGGTTGAAGCAACAATGACTTCAAGTTCACTTGCTTTACGGGTTTACAACAACAACAGTATGTTTTTTTATATCTGTACAATTCACACATGTTTACGGAGTTGTTGCAATATTAGATGGCATTACCTGCCAAAGTTATTCTGCAAGAATAATTGCAAATATGTAATAGGCCTACATGGCTGCTCCTTGTAACTGGATCTATTCAACTGCTCAACAGTTCTGCTATTACTATTATGAGTTGTAGAACAGGCAGTTGTATGTACCTTAAACCTTTTCAATAGTGAACATAGTCAGCAGCTTGACTGTCAGTTACATTTCAGTTGCGAGTCTCAGGGTTAGGAGGACCAGTCTCTGTGAACAGACTGTTCACGTGCCACAATGGGTCTTGACTACAATGGTTTTGTAGCAAGCCTTTGGAAGAGACAACCTCTTTATTGAACTTGATAAAAAGTGTAACTGGCTGGAGTAGCTGTGAAAGAGATATAGGTTACTATTGAATCAGATTAACCTGCATAGCATATGTCCATTACTGATGGAAAAGTGTAAATGTTTTGCTTAATGTCAGCAGCTTAATCTGGAACTGATGTTCCATGCAAAATATGTCACATAGATTTTCCTCAGGAATTGATCAAAACAAACAAAATGAGAAAAAGATATACATTACTTGTGATCATATTTTCAAAAGTTGATTGACAATTCGAAAATCACTTATCATCTTAAAGCTAGCATTATAGGAATGTTGATGGCCTAAACCAAAATATATTTTGAAAATAGCCGAGAACCCATTTGTGATGAACATTCATCAGTTGTAAGGTTATATCACAATTGTAAGGCGATGAAACTCTTCACAATGTGTTAGATAAATGTTTGAATGTACAACACCGATTTTGAGATTTTATCCCAGGTGATTCATTATCAAACATATATTGTGTTAACATGATCTATAGAGTAAACTGTAAAACTATGAAGCCATGGAACACCGCTGATTTGTTGATAGCCAGATGCCATTGAAATATGACTTGTAGCTTCAACCCAGCACAAAAATGACCAGAAGTTTTTTTAATCTATAGTTCAGTCAGTTTTAAATGGGCAAGGCTCTTTACTTCAGCGAATTAATTCAGAATAGCCTGAGCACACATGACCCTTGTATAACGCAACAGAGCACACTGTAGCATATGTTCGACGCGTGCATATGTCACAATCGCGCGTGTACGCTTGGATTACTTCCGCACACGGATCCGCATATTTTTCGCAAGTTTGGAACTGATTAAACTATAGCAATGATTCTGCTAGCAGTATAACTTGTCCATAGCTATTATATAAATAACCCATAGTGTTAAATGGTACATTGAGGCAACAATTGATGAAAGAAAAATGACAAGTTCTGGCTAATAAAAGCCAATTTACAAGCTGCCATGCTGAGAAAAATATTAGTGAATCGTTTCAGCTGCCATGGTCATATGATATTTTTAAACTTGATGAGTTGTGGAAAATCTACCTGAAACCAAAAGGCTGACATTCCTATATGGGAAAATTGACAATGAATTGTGAATTCAGGGTATTTTGTTTTGATATGCACGCTATCTTTGTTATTTTTGCGATTAGTTATGTGAACAATTAATTGTATTTATTCCAAAGAATGTGAACATATAGCAGAGAACAATCCTCGTCAGGAATCATACGTTTTGTTATGATAACACTGCCATTTCTACAAAATAAAGATGGTTATATTCTTTAACCTAATAGGAAGTTAAATTGTGTGCTTTTGTTGTAATATTGTGTAGTAAAATGAGATTGAAATGGTTAATTTTGAACTATGATGCTAAACTGATCAGTTATCACTTTTTGATATACAATGAACATTAACACCGTGAATAAATGTATTGTATGAAATAGTGCCATGCAGGATATACAGTTCACACCATTGAGTGACGTAACAGACTGGTCGACTCTAACTGTACATGAGCATTCCCTTAATGGCCATTGTCAATGTCTGCATTAAATAATCATCACATGGATTATGGTAGGCCTGTTCAAGGAACTGCACTGATTACAAAGCATTATGTGGATAATGTCAAGCAATAGAATGGGTAATACATACCATAAAAATTGCATTCTTTTGTTTATTTCAAAACTAAATTAATTATTTAATTGTCAACACTGTTAAAATTTTAGTTACAAAAATAAATGTGTAATGAAAAATGACGATAATGATGTTGAGTGTTTTTCTTCTGCCTGTTTTATTTATGTTTAGAATGGGTGAACTTCTTTTGAATATGGTGTAATGCTCTATTCTAGAAGCTATGCTATGCTTGTAGTCATCATCATCAATGCCATAGTGCATCAAAGTCATTCTTTAATATCTTGTTAGATTAATATTTAAGAACTGTCCTTAGTCTTTCTTTTTGAAGTTACACTTTTTAATTGAGATCAATTCTTACAATTCTTAAATATTTCCAGAAAAGGAGTAAATCAAAAGAATCACTCTTCTAAAGATTTAAAAAATGAAATAAATTGCTCAAAAAAAGTTCAGAAATTTGTTTTCAAAAGCCAATTTTTCAAATATTTTGTGATATATTCATTTTGATGTGTTCCTCTTTCCAGCGATATCTCATTAGTAGCATTCACTTGTGCCAGTGCTTAGCCACCTGCTTGTGAATGTGTGAGGGTCTCATTCAAAATGTGCCAAATTCAGGTGTATCCAAATTGACCCCTATTTCGTGCCAAAAAGAACAACTCTGTCATCTGTTCAATGAAGTGTTACCTAGAGTGTAGAAATGCAGTGTTCAGAAATACTTTGGTGGGTGCTCTTTTGACTCTGTGAGGACAAAATAGTGATGATTTTGGAACATTCAGATTGAGATCTCCCCATATTCTGAAGTATGTGGCTGAGTTGTGGGACATGTTCATATTTTGCTGCCTACCAATTGAAAGCTGATGGGTTTATCTTTCCAGTGATACCAACCTTTATTGCAATTACTTGTTTCAGAGCTCAGCCACGTGCTTGGGAATATGGAGAGGTCTCAATTTGAATGCCAAAATCATCACTATTTTGTCCTCGAAAGTCAATAGAGTATCTCCCTACAACATAGCCGAAATGTTGTTTACAGTTTTAAACAACAGTGGTTCTTCAAGTACCCTGCTTAAACAAGTTTTGCGTATTTAAACATTCGTTTCAGTAGGGTATTTAAACAACTGCCGTTTAAAGGTTGTAAACAGTGTTTTACAGTGTAGCTGTCAATGTAACACTTCAATGTTGTTCTTTTGAGTACGAAATAGGGGTGAATTTTACACATTTTGATGAGACCTGGCTAAGCATTGAAACGGGCAATTGCAAGTACCAAACCTATCTTTAACATCATAGAACCAACCTGGACCCTATTGCATACACTTTAAATTAATCTTAAGTGAACTTAAGAAGAGTTTGTAAACCTAGTTACGAAGACGGTTTTAGAATTCTTCATGAGTTAGGACAAAGTTCAATAGTTTGAAAACGGTTAGGATTATGTCATCAACAACAAAAATTGAGTTTTATTTACACTAACCCCCAAGTACTACTTCTAAAGCCTATCTCCAACCGCATGTACGAACGGTTTTCGATAACGTAATCAACCAAGCCTATATAGCGAGCGTGGTATATTGCGCGAATGAGTAGCCGAGGGTCGTGGCTTAGTGGGTGGGACAAAGGGCCGAAATGCAGATAGTCCCCAGATCGATTCCCGTTTGGTCCCCAGAGATTTAGCTGGTGTTTTCTCTTCCAAAATTGTGATCCCGGTTAAAAACCCGGTTAGGGTTAAGATGAACTCTTGTTAACCCTAACCTTCCTGGACACTACAAACCCCGACTTGTCTACCATCTTGTACCGCGCGATCAATCTCGTACTACGTTCCGCGCGGCGTTCAACTTGTGAAAAAACTTTTTGAACCTTGCCTGTATAGCTCAGTCAGTAGAGCCTCAAACTTGCACGCACGCGGCCCGGGTTCGATCCCAGGTGCATGCGGCGACCGATTTTCCCCTCAAATTTGAACCGTTTTTCTCCCCTGATAGTTTAATTTACAAAACCACGCCCGGGAGTTAGGGTTAAGATGAATCTCTAAGTTTTATGCAATAGGACTTGATGACATAAATTCCTGTTAGCACTCACTCAAATTTGAGGACCGGACAATTTTGTGTTAATGTTGTTCCACTGTTAAGTATTCATATATGCCTTGATTAATACATGTATTATGTATCAATCCACATGGCAATTCCCCTTATATTGTATATTAAAGTAGGTGTCCAGCAAGCACAACATAGTCCATTATATGTTAGAAAAGTAATTATTGAGCCTTAATCGCGCAATTATATTGAACAAAACATTATACTTATCATAAAAACGAATAAAAACTGCCATCTCTCGACATGCCATTTAAAAAAATTGCGGGGATTTAAGGGCATATTATGTGATCTTTTCCAGGGGCGCCCTCTATTCATGATTTATTTTAGAAAGTAGATTCTCTTGCAGATTTACATTCCGAGTTACAGAGCGATACGATTCCTAATTGCTTCAAAATGATGATTTAAAAAGTGAAAATAAACTGTCAGGTCTGCGCGACAACTTATTTTTCACTCTAAATTCACTCTAATAAAACCATGATTGTGAAGTAATTAGGAATCGTATCGCTTTGTAACTCTGACTATATTTATGATCCGAAATGTAAATCTGCATGAAAATCTACTTTCTAAAAAAAAATCATGAATAGAAGGCGCTCCCTGGAAAAGATCAAATAATATGCCTTTAAAGCCCCAGTATCAATGACGTCACGATTATTGGTGCTCAAATTTGCGCAAGTGCATTGTATAACTATGACTTCATTGATACCGGGGCTTTATATCACCGCAAATTTTTACAATTTGTGTGTTGAGAGATGGCAGTGTTTATTCGTTTTTATGAAAAATATGTTTCGTTCAATACAACTATGCAATTTAGGCTCAATAATTACTTTTCTAATATATAATGGGCAATATTGTGCTTGCTGGACACCTCCTTTAATATATATTTAGGTTCATCCTCATGTAAGCTTTCACAAAACTAGTCTAGCTTGAAACCTTCCTTTAGGGATTAAAAAGCTTTATTCCTTGGAAAACCCTCTACGAAGTCCGTACCCTAGACTAACAAGAACTCTTAACATGAATGAAGCTAACACCAATATTCTACTCTTCTTATTTTATTTAACTGATTTGTTAACTGATGGAATTGCTAAACCCAAACCTTTCAAGTTTTCAATCACTTTCATGAACCACATCCAAAAAGAAAACAAGAGAAGATAAACAAACAAATCATAAACATTTCAATCCGATCAAAACTTTATTGCAATCATAATACGATATGGTGTCTTGGGTGACTATCAGGATCATATCAGGTCCCCCACAAAATTGCAGGAGTTCACAAATTCATATGTAGGATTCTACTTTATTTTTCCCCACTAAGTGATAAAAATATTCCGACTTGCATTATATTGCTTTCATACCAGCTAATTATTACAAATAAAGGCTAGCATTTTGGTCAATCAAATGTGCTATGAGAAAGCCCTACTCTTTGCATTGGTGTTTCTAATTTTATTTCAAATCAACTACACGGGGTGACAGCAATGTTTATAAACAAAAGCAACGGTCGAAGGGACTGGACTGTCGATACATTCTTGAGGGAACAGCATATGACCACAACACTATCCACTATGCCCTTTATAAAGCTTTGACGCAAGTTTTAAAAGCATGGGTCCTAAACAAAAAAGGATGCGCATGTATACTGCCGGGTATAGAACAATGGCAACTGCCGGGCAAATGTTTGGTATGACGTCACCTGTCACCCCATCTATACTTCTGACAACAAGCAAGCATGAAAACAGCACAACTGAGTACAGAAATTTCCCTTTGTATTAGTAGAGACTGAATCCAACATAGAGCCCATTCATGATATCAAATATAGAGCCCATTTATGATATCAATAAGACATTTAACTAAATTAAATTGTACTGTTCTAGCATATTTCAATGTGTAGTAGTTCTTCAATTCAACTTCAACTTATGTCTAGAGCAAACATGTCTTTACTATTTGGGACACCTCAAACATTTCACACAGGCACTCATCACTTTTAAGGGGTTTGAGGTCACACAATTTGCTAATTGATATTCAGTCGCTAAACATCACAATGGTAATGGTTTCAAACTTATAAGATACAAATTTATAGGTATGTTTTGCATGCATATCTTTGAGGGAATTTGTTTTCTTCATCATATCAAAATAAAATGTCTGAAACGGGAGAACCTATTTCCTTGTCATTTTAGTTACTATATCGATCCTGATGAATCTACATAAATAACAAAGCAATCACTATAAAGAACCAAACATTGTTAAACCTGATAATGGTGGTAATGTTTTTATGTGGAAATCTTAAATTTACTTCTGAAGCCATGCAGGGTAAATAAACTTGTCACATACATCTTCACTTAGAAATCGAGGGCTCCGAAACACAAGGCTGCATCACTCTTTTGAGGAAAAATATAACGGAAAGAGTTGGTCATACAAAAGAATGGTTGATGATGCTTTGTGATACTGGGTTATATCTTTAAAGGAGGTGTCCCGCATGCATAAAAGTGTGCATTATATGTTAGAAAAATAACTATCGAGCCCAACTTTTGTAATTATATAGAACAAAACACCACACTTATGACAAAAATAAATAAAAACCGCAATCTCTCAACATGCACTTTTTAAAATTCGCGGGGATCGAAAGTCCCAGTGTCGACGATGTCATAGTTATACAATGCACATGCGCAAATTTGAGCACCGATACCCATGACGTCATCGACACCGGGACTTTCGATCGCCGCGAATTTTAAAAATGGCATCTTGAGTGATGGCAGTTTTTATTCTTTTTTGTTACTAGTATGGTGTTTTGTTCTATATAATTACGTCATTTCGGCCCGATAATTATTTTTCTAACAAGTAATGTTCAATGTTTTGCTTGCGGGACCCTTCCTTTAACATAAAGTGCTGTTGGGCTGTTAAGCTTTTACATCAGAGACTTTCATTATATCCATATCTCTTTTTTAAATAACAATGGAAATGACAACTTGTATTTCTGAAGAATATTATATAGACCTGAATCACACATTTTGCATGTTTGAGGAGTGTGTAATCATTTCAAAATTCTTGCAAAATACACATGTAGCAGCAAACATACTGGAAAGTTGTGCCAGAATCAAGGAAGTCCAGTCAGCTTGTAAATATCTGAATAATAGATATATATATATATATGCTGATCTCACTTATTGGTATCCAGTGATACTTTGAGATATCTCCCTCTGCAAATTGTTTGGGTCTACATGCAATAGAGGTTAAAGTCTGTAATATCTTTATTCATATGTACATATTAAGTGAGCCATCATAATCCCATGATTGGGTAGGAGACTAAGAGGCTGACAGGCTGGGTCATACCACTGTCGGTGGATCTGTCTTGCCCTCTACATATCTGGTGACATCTGTACAGGAAACAAAAGAATGGTAAATAAGATGTGTAAAGATCGTAGAAATAATGTTTAGCAGCCAAGGTTTATGTGCCTATTTTGCTGTCATCTATAGTTGTGCCTATAATATAGTGAAACTTTAGCATGCCCAAATATTTTTTTCAGCTTGCTATAAAGCGCTTGAAATGGCATGATGTATGTCCAGATCATGGTTTACACATTTCTTAATATAATCATTTACACTGGCTATCCATGTTTGAAACTGAGTGTCACAACACATTTTCATACCATAATGTCAGCATATGTCATGTTTTCCAAGGGTCTAGATGCCATAATGACAGTAATACATACATGTGGTAATCTACAATCACAGCATTCAAAATCTCATTTCTATGGGTATTATTGAATGTCATTATAGGTAAAAGCAAAAAACAATAAAATAAAATTATTGATCTTTAAGTATATATGCACCATGTTGAACATAGAAATGTCATGTGAACTATGAATATCTCTGCCAGTCTCATGTGAAGAAGAATATGATTAATGTAGAGACAAGCATGTAAAACATGTCTCTGTCTATCATCAAGGCTGATGACTATATAGTTTCATAGAAACTGAGCACAACTACTGTGAGTTTTCATTATCAGTCCATGAACGGTATCGGCAGAAATGTCTAATGTAGTTTTGTCATGGTTATCAACCTTACATTTGGTGATTATGGGGACTATAACTATAAGAAGAATACAAATATGTCTCAATCAGGTTTGCCACTGACAATTTAGAAACAAATTGAAACACAGCAATGTTGACATTAAATACATCTGAAATGTCATGTCTACCATGCCATTACATCTGTGAAGAAGGCATACTTACTAGGATAAGTGTATGGCATACTTGTCACAATTTTATCAAGTTTATCCATGTGGCTCCTTGGAACAAAACCATAAGCTATGATAGCTGTAATAAATATATAGAATTGACATGAATTTGTAAGGAAAATTTAAATAGTATGTGCTTGTCATGCATACAGCGTGAGTAAAAAAAGTGTTCTCAAATTAAAATAAATATTTAAAATATTTCTTAAAAAAATATGAAGGTAACCAATGCTTGAATCAAAAGCTGCATTTATTTACTATTATCAGCCAAACGAATCACAACATTTCATGGTATACCGCTATTATATCCATGACTATATTGGTAAAATTAATGTATTTGAAACCGAACAGGATACTGAGTATTGTACTCAATGACGCATGATATTTATGATTAAGTGGCTACATGCGTGAGACACAATAGCTAATAATTATTAAGACAAAACAAACATGCTCAGATATTATTTTCATACATTAAATGCAAAATAATGCCAAAACAATGTCATTATTTCGTGAATTCAGCAGAGCAAAGATAAAATCAGGCTTTTGTGATGATCGGATTAGAGTGTGCGCTATTATTTAATAGTGAAATTCATAAGAGCTTGTTAGAGAAATATCACAAATCTTGTTCGGATTTTAAAATGTACACTAAATAGGCATAAAACATGTTTTCCTCAACCAATTTTAACCAACTAAAATCCATTTGAAAGCTAATGAGACAGCCTCTCTGCCTAACTCACCCTGTACAGGTGTTCATAAATTGTAATCTGTACTGAACACAGTTCACAAGTTGCATTCAAACACGGAAAGGGATTCTTTGGAATGGAATTTTTTTTGGTCACTTAAAGGGTTAAGCTTAAGAGTACACAGATCCAGATCCTAAGACGCAGATCTGAATATTACTGGTCAGTTGTTAAAATCTGTATGGAAGACATTTTCTTTAAAAGATTTTACATAAGAAAATAACACAACACATGTATTTGGTTGGATTGCCGATGAAGTTATTTAATTAATGAATATAAAGATAATAAGCCAAGCTTCTTTTATTTGTTATTATTATTGATTGACCTAATATTTTATCCATATTCACATCAATACAATTAATGTTTAGGTTGTTGAACTTGCGAGAGGACAGACTTTATGTCAATAAATGATCTATACTTACGTGTTACTCCAATGATCACACTAACAGCCACCACTGTCTCATGCTCCCACATATGTCTAAGAAAAGGGACAATGCCTGCAGAATGCAAAAATGCAAAAAACATACATGATTAAATTAATTATGATGTAGGTTTTTTTATTGATCATGATGCGATCTTATCCAAGTGACATCCTGAGTCCTCTATCCATGATTTTTACTTTGAAAGCAGAATTCCTTGCAGATTTGCATTTTTGATCATAAATCGTAAAGATCTAAGTAACAGTGATACGATTCCTAATTACTTCAAAATTAAGGTTTGAATACATGGAAATAAACTGTTGGGGTCTGCTCCAGCAACTTATTTTTTTATTTTTTGTTGTTGTTGTTAATATAATACCATGGTTTGACACTGTGATAACCGTGCCGTTTACAGTGTTTCCGGCTACAATCGCAACTGTACACATAAGTGAACAGAATAATATGGAACACTTTATGAGGGAAATCAAAACAATGTGTTGAACAATTCTTTAAACTGGAATGGAAGCAGATTTCAATTATGATTTAGTAAAGTTCAGAGATGGTTTTTCACAGAAAGTACAGTCAAGATAGATTTATGACTCCAGGAAATTATTTCCTAATATTAAGTCAAACTTCAAAGAGAGGGGAAAAAGATCTCATAAGGCCCTTCACAATTAATGTTGAGTTTCCTGTTGCTGCTCGGCGCCAGAGTCCAAAAACGCTACCGCATCACTTATTTAATTATTAATTATTTGCACATTCTGCCACAAAAAACAATGTTAGTTTTAATACTTGCTGAAATTACGAATCATGATTTTGAACTTCAACTTGGATCGTTTCTTTCTGGATCTTGAGGAAAGATGAAGATGAAGATGTAAATAATTACAAGTCTTCAGAATCAAACCAGGAATAAACCATATCCATATTTGCGGTGCTCGAGAGAAAGGTATGGGTGCATAAACAAATCTGGGGAAATCTGTCCAATTTGGCACTCTTAGGAATTGTGCATGTTACTGTTGTGATGGGGAAAACCCCAGCCCAGATGCACTATTCCTGTTGATTTATTTATTTTGTTTTTGTGCAAGTATTATTTCATTTATATACATTAGCAACTAAAAGTATTAGGACACCTTGCAAGCTGCCAATTGAGAGAAAACACTGGGAATCTATTGGACTACTGTGTTAGCTTTTTGGTATTCTAGGGTTATAAAATTAATGGAAAGTTAAGTTATTAAAAGTTTTGTTACAATAAATTTGGGATGATATTCCTACTTAAGACATTATTATATAAAAGGAAAACATTTGTAACAATATTTCAGTGATTAAGGTTTTTTAAAGGGGCATTGAGAGATGTATCGATATACTAAATGAGCAAATAACGTAAAGATAATCATCAACATAGCCCAAATCTAAAATGTCATACAATTCCAACATCATCGCTTTCATGCCAAAATAAGCAAATAACGGCACTTCCTGGTTGAGATTTGCCGCGAAAGTCGGTGAGTAAAACGATGCATAACTTGAGTTTCTATATACAGGGTGTCCCAAAAGTCTATGCACGTTTTTAAAGAGTCATATCTCATAAAATATAAATCATATGGTATAAATTTAACCATATTTTGATAGACGAGATTTGGGAAATTATTTTGATACCACACACAACCCTATTGGTGAACCCACAACATTATAAAACTGGTTGAATGTTTTTGGCCGTGTGAGACCCACCCATACCAACTACCACACATTGTTGCTAAAACAGGTGCGCATAAATTAACGGTATGAAAGCAACGTTGCGCATTAGTCACAGTTCACTGCTTACCTTGCAACATTAATGTTATTACTAAACTCGGTCACTCACAACATAAATAGGCGTAAATAGACAGCATCATTGCACAGCAAAAGTCTTTATTCAAGAGGGTTTACAGCATAGATAAGCGAATACAAATTGTATGGTTCTACGCTGAAACAAATTCAGTTCAACTTACTCAATAAAAGTTCAGAAAACATTTTAAAGTGAAACGCGACCAGGAAGAATGTCCATTCTTTAGTTGGTGGATACATATTTGAACACATGAACTGTGCATGATTTGTCTCGATGTGGTAGAAAAAAGACTGGTTAAGATCAACAAGTCACATTGATGTCATAAGACATGCAGTAGCCAAAAGTCCAAAGAGATCTATTCGCTGTGTGATGTGTGTGTTCACTTTTCTGTTATGTTATTCAATTTGTTTAGGTCTGTGTTTTTGCATAAATGGAAAACATTTAAACTAGATTTCACTATAGAAACGAAAACTATGTGTGATATAGTTTGTTATTATGATGGGATCACTGTAATGTAAAATTTTAAATATTACAATTGACGGATCACTTTCCGTGTAACCAACTCTACCCGTCTTTTTGTTAATCTCGATAGGTATGGATTTATGAACTTTATTCCTCCGAAGTATAAAATTACATTTTTGCAGTAATACATATTTCACTTCTAGGGTGGCATTACAAATAGATGTTACTCCAATGTTTGGTATCAAAATTATTTCCCACATCTCCTCTTTCTAAATATGTATTCATATTTTCAATACGACTTATATTTTGTGAAATACAAAGCTTCAAAGTCGTGCATAGACTTTTGGGACACCCTGTATGATCATATTGAAACTAAGAAAATCATGAAATTTTATATGATGAACGGCGAATGTTGGTAAACTGTTTCAGATAGTAGTTAGTATATGCCTAAGTATTACTTTGATGCAAAAAAACCTGATTTCCAGGATAATTGAGGGCGCACTCCCATACGTATCTCTCAATGCCCCTTTAACTTGGTACACATGTATATTTAGTTAATTTGAGTCAAATAGCTTGACAACCATTCTTAAGTCATTATGAAATGATAGCCCTGTGTAGTGGGCCCGGGTTAATATGTGGGTGATATGATAAAGTACAGAGAATTTGGTTGGTTTCCATTTAAAATATGAAAGTAAAGGTGTCAAAATGACCTAAATTTCCCTCCCAAATATCTTATTATGAAGATGAATGAAGAGATCAGGTGTCAATATGTGTGAGAGGTTAACGACTAGTGACAATATTGGGATCAGTTTACTTGAGTGAATCCCTTGACAAACAATTGAGAAAGCTGTTTTTGAAAGGAAGTCAAAATTGACAGACTACTCACCATAGAATTACATTGGCTAAGCCTATAATGAGGATGATGAATTATTCATGAGCTATTTCCAATGGGAAATTTGTATGGGGATTTCAAGAAGGCACATGTTTTCTTCAATTGCATGGAATTGAACTAGCAGTAGCAGATGTTGTAGGAAACATGAATTTATTAATGAGAAGAGACTCAACAACACATTGTTCCACTCGTAGTGAAATATTACACTCAAAATTGAATATGGGATGATGTTGACACCATAACTAAGTGTCCTAATACTTTTGGTTGATAGTGTATTTGTGTGGGAATAAATAAATAAAATGGGATAGGGCCGGCCGGGGGTGGGGGAGTTCTAGCGAGGGTGTGGCTGTTAACACTAAAAAGGTACAGTATGACGTTTTTAACGTCCCCCACATAATATTAGAGCATTTGGTGTGGTTTGAGGGCCAATTTAATATTAAAACCTGTAGAGAACATGCGTGCGGAGCGTGCAAAATTTTGCATTTCTAACACTAATGGTCTAGTATGATACGTCTCCCGCATAATATTTTTAACTTTTGGTGTGGTTTAAGGGTCATTATATAGCTATGTTGGCCAAACGCGAGTTAAGACATTTCCTATTCTAGCCATGTACAAAAGTTGACAAACTCTATAAAAAATTTATCCCCTTAATTCTTCATTTTTGGTGCTCAAATTTCACAAACTAACAGCGGATATATTGAAAATTATAATATATAATATTGTCTAACTATTCAGAATACTAACATCATACAAATTAAAAAAATTCAGAGCGTAATACTAATTTTCACATTCTGCATTCTGTGGTCGCCATTTTGTTGTGAATTTTGCTAGAAATTCGCTAGGAATTGTGGTTCTAAAATGAGTTAACTTTGGTATAATTTGACCTTTAAACCCAGTTTAAAAGGTCAGATGTGACAGAAAAGGGTTTTACTTGCCCTTCTTATCGTTGATGGCGTCCCAAATCAGTACAGGCATTGATAAATAAATCAAAACAATATTTGTGACGCTAAAATTCAGGATTTTTTGGCACTTCACAATTCACATCGAGTTTTAGAAGGTAAGACGGGAAGGAATGCTCTAAAACCATGCATAAATCGATTTAGGAGACTGTTTTCTCCTTAAAAACTGACATTTTAAAGCCGCACATGGACGCACAAAATTTGAAAGGGCATTGAAAGAAAAAATAACGACACAAAAAAATATGCAACATACGATGCCACCAGCGGGATTTTTTTGGCACATCGTGTTTTAGAAGGCAATACTGGAAAGAATGCTCTTAAACCATGCATAAATCGATTTAGGAGACTGTTTTCTCCTTAAAAACTGACATTTTAAAGCCGCACATGGACGCACAAAATTTGAAAGGGCATTGAAAGAAAAAATAACGACACAAAAAAATATGCAACATACGATGCCACCAGCGGGATTTTTTTGGCACATCGTGTTTTAGAAGGCAATACTGGAAAGAATGCTCTTAAACCATGCATAAATAGATTTAGTAGACTATTTTCTCCTTAAAAACTGACATTTTAAAGCCGCACTCTGCCGCACAAAATTTGACAGGGCATGGAAAGAAAAAAGGATGACACAAAAAAAAAATGCAGCATATGACGTCACCAGCTGGCGTGTTGCCAATTTTGGCCCCAGTATACAGAAATAAGAAAATCAGGTCACCAGAAAGGTTCCCCAGAGTAGGACAGCGTCTTTCAGAGGGCATAACTTTTTTATGGAGGCATTTATTGATATGGGGTTTTCACCATTGTATTTCTCTTGTCAATACCTTTAATTTAATATATGGTTTGTCTACATTGCAAAAAAAATGAAAATCTACCAACATAGCTAGGCATGTTCATAAAATTTTGAAAATAAAATTATCTCTTTGAAAATGGAATACATGGAAACAAAGTACTTTACAATAAAAAATGATGGTTCAACCTTGTCTGCAGGCTGAATAATAAAAAAGTTATAACCAAAAGTAGTTTAAGTCATGCACATTTTAAAACCATTTTAGGTAAATTAATAAGGGTTTACTTTCATGATGTCTAGTTGCTTGTGTGGGGTTATTTATACATCAGTGAATACATCCCAGCAGTTTCGTACTTTTCCGCTGAATTTAAAAGAGGTAAACATGAGTTTTCTACATATTTTGGTCAAATATGTCGCCCTCTAATAGTCAATGATATGAACATCCCTAAGGCTAACATAGCTACATTGTGATTATAATGACTAAAATTGGTCATGGAAAACTGTCCTGAAGCCACCTTGTTAAGCTTAAATAATGAAACATTTAAATTACGCGCAAAAAAATTGGCATTTCTAACACTTAAATGGTCCAGTATGATATTTTTAACATGCCCCACTCCCGGGCCCCACTGCCACATAATATTTAGAAAAGAAAAACATTACATCAAGGCCAAGAGATCAGGCAAAAAAGAAGACTGGGACAAATTCTGTGACATCAGAAAGGAGGTTGACAAGAAGATCAAATACTCCCATCGCTCATATGTTAACGACATCATGAACTCAGAAAACCCAAAATCTTTTTGGCGCTACATACGTTCCAGAAGAAAAGACAACACTGGCGTACAACCTCTTAAGGTGAACAACAAACTCCTGACAGATGATCAAGAAAAAGCCCAAGCTCTATCCAACCAGTTTGAAAGTGTCTTCACTAGGGAGAACCTAGACCCTGCCACTATGCCTTCAATGTCAGGCGAGGCCTACCCTGAGATGCCACCCATCACCATCGGTCTGGAAGGTGTTAAAAAGCTGCTTCATAACATCAATGTGTCTAAAGCCATCGGTCCAGATGATATCCCAAATCAAGCCCTGAAGATTGCAGCTGATGAAGTTGCCCCAGTTTTGCAACATATCTTCCAGCAGTCACTGGATTCAGGAGACCTTCCCATCGACTGGCGAAAGGCCAACATTTCCCCGATCTTTAAGAAAGGCGCCACTACAGACCCAGCGAACTACAGACCAGTGTCCCTTACATGCACCTGCTGCAAGCTGCTCGAACATATCGTCGATAGTAATCTAATGAGACATCTTACCAAACACAAAATACTATCCGATAATCAGCACGCCTTCCGTAAAGCCAGATCCTGTGAATAGCAACTAATACTGACCACCCACGACCTGACCAAACATCTTGATGAAGGACTTACCACCGACATGGCCATATTGGACTTCTCAAAAGCCTTCGACGTCATCCCGCACCGCAGACTTCTGACCAAACTTGACTTCTATGGTATTCGTTCTACCACCAATAACTGGATTTCCTCTTTCCTCACCAAAAGATTACAAAGAGTTGTTGTAAATGGTAAAGCTTCTAAATGGATTCCAGTTCTTAGCGGCACTCCACAAGGTACAGTCCTAGGACCTCATCTTTTCCTCCTTCACATAAATGACATCCAAAGTGGAGTAAGTAGTACCACCAGACTCTTCGCAGATGACTGCCTAGTTTATACACCAGTAAACAGTCCAGAAGATGAGAGTGATCTGCAAGCCGACCTTAACAGATAACACCATGATCAACTGGTCCAACACTTGGGGAATGAGATTCAATCCTGGTAAATGTAAAACCATGCGCATCACAAGGAAGAGAAATCCAGCACCTGCCAAATATGAAATGCTTGGAGTCAACCTTGAAGAAACATCCTGCAGTCAGTACCTTGGAATCAAAATCCAAAGTGACCTAAGATGGAACAAACAAGTTGAGCACGCTAAATTTAAGGCCTCCAGAGTACTGAACTTCCTGAGAAGAAATTTCCACCACACCTCTTCCTCCATCAAAGAGAAGTTGTACACCTCTCTTGTTCGCCCTCACCTGGATTATGCAACCGCTGCTTGGGATCCATACACAGCTAAAAACATCAAAGATCTTGAAAAAGTGCAGAACGCGGCATCTCGTTTTATAACAAACACCTACGGGAAGGATACAAGTGTCACAGCACTGAAATCAAAACTTGACTGGCCACCACTGCAAGAAAGACGCAAAAGAGGTAGACTTACATCCCAGATAACACAAATGCGTCGGGCCGACGTCGGCTTTTGGTCGGACCAAACGTCCCTGAGACGTCGGCTCAGGGGTCGGCTGCTCATGGGGCCTACGTCGGGCCGACGGTTTGTGAGAAAGGTCGGGCGGACGTCGGCTAAACGTCTTGCCGACCCAGAATCCGACCTAAGGGTCCTGTGAACGACATGTTGCCGACGTCTATTTAACGTTAAGCGTACTTCCTACCGACTATAAACCGACCTACCGTTTCCGACCGAATATTAACGTACGGCCGACGTAACTATGAACTACGTTTATTATCAGACGTTAATGGGACATTCGGCCGACGTGAGCACTGGGAAGTCTATTTACGGACGTTGGCGGGACATTCGGCCGACTACGTGCTAATTACATAGGCCGTGAGCGTCTTCACGCCGACCAAACGATAACGTACGGCCGACGTGAGCACGGGGAAGTTTATTAACGGACGTTGGTGGGACATTCGGCCGACCGCGTGCCAATTATAGGTCGTGTGCGTCTTCACGCCGACCAAACGATAACGTTCGGCCGACGTGAGCAAGGGAAAGTGTTTTAACGGACGTTGGTGGGACATTTGGCCGACCACGTGCGAATTATAGGGTCGTGTGTGCGACTTACCGCCGACGTTAGCACGGGGAAGTTTATTAACGGTCGTCGGTAGGACATTAGACCGACCGCGTGCCAATTACATAGGTCGGGTGTGCGACTTACAGCCTACCAAACGTTAGCGAGGTACGGGGCAGTTTATTTCCGGACGTTTGGTGGGACATTCGGTGGACCACGTGCTGATTACATAGACCCTCCCTAACCGACTTACAGCAGACAACAAAGCTTACGCCGCCCGACTCCTAGATCCCATCGACTGAAATTACCTAAATGATGATGTTAATAAACACGATCGAGACAATAGTACGTTTTTCTTTTTTTATAATAAACTTTTAACACATGATTAGATAACAATTAACAAGATTTCTTAAATAAGAAGCAAAAAGGAAACTTTCAAGTATACAATGTATATTCCAACAGAAGCTTGAACATACATACTACTCAAAATGTCAGCATACTACATGTGCCCGCCAACAAACTAGTATCTGCGGCGGCGGAACAATTTTTCTACGGCAAGGTAATGGCACATTCAATATTAACATTTTCCACGCGGCAGTCGTCTGTAGACGATTTTCCACGCGGCAGTCGTCTGCAGACGACATTTCAAAAGTTCACAAAATGTCTAAAAAATGACATTGTATTGAATTTGAATACCCTATTTAGAATCACTATAAGAAATGAATTGAAAGAAGTACAAACATGCCTAGTCTTGGTTCTGTTATATTTGAGGTAGACTTTGAAAATTGGGAAAGGTTTCTGAAAAATCTGTTTTGTATATGGCATAACTAATTGCCGCGTGGAAAGTGTTGAGACATTTTTAGACATTCAGTAGTTATATAGTAATACACGCACCATGTCAGAACACGTTGGTTGCGCGTTATGTAGATTATCTTGGCGTATATTTACTGGGCACGCGTGGTGACATGGTGCTCACAAATGTATACATTTTTGGAAAGCTGAAGATAAGTCAACTCTATTTGGGTCATACAGATGTGATCATATTATAAAAGGTGAGTTGGTTATACAATATTTTGAACTTCAGTAATAATCAACTTTTCGACAATTTGGACGGAAGGGATGTCTTCTTTGTATAAAAAAACCACACGTGATTATCTCGAGAATATAGTTGTTCAAAAATAACTTGTAAATCTTTCGACAAGTCACTATAAAAAAAGTTACTGTAAATTTGACCTTAAATACACCAAATACCTATTAATTTACAGACTAAAAACTAACTTTTAAGAGGTCACAATTATAATATTGAAAACATTTAGCAGGGACCCGTTAACACAAAATCACCAGGCCCCTCCAGTCACAGTAATACAGATAATTGATGTATCATTACGTTAAGCTTGGGCCTTGGAACTACTTCACATTATAATATAAGACATTTTGTGTTAACAGTTTTGTGTTAGAGAGGTTCCATTGAGGTAACAAATCAATATTAACACTAATACGACATTTATACTAAAGTAAATAAATAGTTAAAATAAAGGGTCATGAAGATGAGTAAACATCTATACAATGTGAAGTCACACAAGAGGTGATCATAAAAGGTGAGTTGGTTTAAAACAATATTTCGAACTTGCAGTAATCATGGTAATCAACAACATTTCAAGAATCTGGACGGAGGATAGAGAAGTCTTCTGTGTATAAAAAAACCACTTGTTTATCTTGGGAATATATTTGTTCAAAAATACATTCTACATATTTCAGCAAGTCACTATATTAAAACTTTACAGCAACTTTTATATTAAATACACTATTTACCTGTTAATTTACAGACTAAGACTAACGTTTAAGAGATCACAATTGTTAATAACATTAAGCAGATGAACCCTAACCCAAAATCATCAGGCCCTTCATTCACAGTAATACAGATAATTGTGGTATCTTTACGTAAAGCTTGGGCCTTGGAACTACTTCTTTATCAGACATTTTGTGAAAACACAAACAGTTTGTGTTAAAGAGGTTCCATTGAAGTTACATGTCAATATTAATAGGAGTGGGCTATAGAGGGTCATAGTTTCAGATCATGCTTGCTACATGATTTTTTTGATGACTTTATACGTACTTCATTTTCAACAAAAATATTGAAAAAATGCAAAATCCAGGGTGTCCCGGCCAAAAAACCACAACAAGTCGGCCATTTTGGAAAAACAGTATTTTGATCATAAATCAATAATTTTTGGTCCAATCAATTTGATTTTGGTGGCAATTGCCAATACCCATGTTTGTTGGGACATGGAATAATCTTATACAACTTTTATCGCATGACGATGTTTCGTTTTCCTGAAAATGGCATTTTGAGTGAAAATAGCCCTGTGAGGGCGCTGTTTAAAAAAAACACCTTTCGCATCGTAGCATCTCAAATTTTAATGTTGAAATATGATAGGAGTTACATTTTAGGCATTTCCTGAAAATCTGAGTAAAATATACCATTTGTTGTTTTGAAGCTACACCATTTTGAACATCTTTGAATTGTCTCCAATAAAACACACACTAATGAAAGTTCGTTGACCCCTGCACTATCCTATGGAAGTGCTTTTAATGCGTTCTTGTGATTTTAAAGTGGATGCCACAGTAAAACGAAATGAGGTAACATGCTCACATCTTCAGACAATGTTTCTTGACACACTCTTAACACATTTCATGTATTCAAATTCATTTTTATTAATGCGAAAGCTACTTTTTTGCAAAGCGCCCTCACAGTCCAAATTTGACCAAAATCAGCTATTACAAGAAAACGAAGGGGTTACATGAGACGAAACCAGCATAAAATGACATCTTGTACCTTTAAACATGGGTATTGCCACCAAAAATCAAATAAATTAGACCAAAAATGACTGAGTTATGATCAAAAGTCTGTTTTTTCCAAAATGGCTGACTTTTTGTGGTTTTTAGGCCGGGTTACCCTGGAATTCGCATTTTTTTCAATTTTGTTGTTGAAAATGTTGTCAGTAGGCATAAAGTCATCAAAAAATCATGTAGCAAGCGTGATCTGAAACTATGACCTAAAAATGACCCTCTATAGCCCACTCCTAATATTAACACTATACGACAGCTACATGTATACTAAGTAAATAAATAGTTAAAATAAAGGGTCATGAAGATAAGTTGTTATATTTCGAACAGTAATTTAAACAACATTTCAAGAATTTGGACAGAGAAATCTTGTGTATAAAAAACCCCACTTGTTATCTTGGGAATATATATAGTTGTTCAAAAATAACTCTTAGAAGTCGCTTTAATAAAAAAAAAAGTTACAGCAACTTTTATATTAAATACACCATTAACCTGTTAATTTACAGACTAAGACTAACCTTTAAGAGATCACAATTTGAGGGTTTAGTGCAATAAAGGGCTATCTGTATTTTGGTCATTTTGAGGGGAAAATGAATTAAATATTTGTACCCATCAATGTCACCAATGGGTTTTGACAAGTTGGAAGAAATGCTATAAACCTTTTTGATTAGGTGAATTTACTATTTTCTCATAATTAGGTTCCTGATATTGTGTCGATCATTTAAAAAAATGCAGATAGCCCTTTGTTGCACTAAACCCCCGGCGAATTGTATAGCATTTAGCAGGGAGCCCATTAACCCAAAATCACCAGGCCCTTCAGTTACACTAATACAGATAATTGTGGTATCACATAAACAGGCATGAGAATAAATTTGCATGAACAAGCCTGTACAGCCTCAACAAAGGTGCATTAAAGTTTGCCAACATAGGCCAAAAATAGAATAAAATGCGGACATTTGGAAAATAAAATAGCCTAAATTCAGGCTACAGCCTGAAAATGTTCATGCCTGCGTAAAGCTATGGCCTCAGAACTACATCACATTATCAGGAATTTTGTGTTAACAGTTTTGTGTTAAAGAAGTTCTATTGTAGTTACAATACTAACACTAATGCATAAATTTATACTATTTAAGTAAATAGATAGATCTAATAAAGGGTCATGTACCACGAGTTGTGACCCTTTTTATATATATTTTATATATACTTTTTATATTCAATAGCTCATTTTTTAGTTTTTTTACCATGTTAAATTTAGTTTTTGACTTCCCATTGAAACATATGTGACCTTTGACCCTAAATTGAGGTCTAGGGTCATAACGTGCAACCTACGAACGTGGTATCAGCTGAATTTGTGTTAAGGGATATATTTGCCACCTTTTGGTAACAATTTCATGTAATGCCTAGAGGTGGACTACAAGAGTGAAAGATACAGACCAACACCCTGTGGTCTAAAGGGCTGGATGGAGATACAAGGTTTTGAAAGAATAGCAATTTGGCGAAGCAGCAGCAAATGAATACAGAAGGATGCAGGCAACAATCGCACTACATCATGTTCATGTAGATGTGTCTACATGTACATTACATAACATGGCAGTGTTTTCACTCATACAAACTAAAGGATGAAATACCTTCACTTTTGATGTTCACCCTTCAAAAAAATTCTCAAGAGGGAAAAATGTTGAAAATGTCTTTGTTTTACTGCCCAAAACAATGCGTGAGCACACATTTTGGCCATTGTTGCCATAATTGCCATCTTTTTCGCCAATTTGGAACTGATTAAATCATTATAGCTACAAATGTACATGCCCGAACAACAAATATAAAAACAAAAATTTGATGATCACAGCGTATAATGATTCCCTGTTTTGGAACGCACTGCAGGCAAGGACACGCTCAACCGCTCATCAACCTTTGTAATGATCGCGAGTGCTCGGATCTATGATCGACAAATTTGTGGGTTGATTATGTAAATACATGTACATGTATGTATATTATTTTGGTAACAGATCTGTTATTTGAAAGCCCATACATTTAGCTTAAAAGTGTTCCATAATTTGACTGTTTGGCTGATTTTGGGTGGCGAGTTCAAAATGCAAGTACATACATGCTACATCCTGTAACCTATAACTATACATCTCGTAGTTGTATTGCAAGTCCAGTCTTGGTACATACTCGTTGATGAATTGGAAGCTTGGAAGGGGCTCACCAGCTCTTAACGATTGGATTCTGGTAGTCTCTTAACGGGCAATTTCATGCACAAAACTTGACAAACCATTAGTACTTTAGCCACGTTTCTCCTTGTTGTACAACTTGCAATTTTGTATGATTCAAACCCATCTTCAAAGGACTGTTATAAATCCAGTACATGTAAAATACTTTGTGGATCTGGGATCCACTGCCATTGATATCCAATTGTCTATCATCCCTGATTCTGATTTCAATGCCTTATGTACACTACAGCTCCTGATCAAAACTGCTTCCAATTGGTCATCCCCATTCTATCTGTACAAAAACAAAGAGATGCAATACATGTACAATTAGGGCAGTTCCAAGCAAAACAGGACATTACAAAATAATTGAAAAATATTGTAAATTTACAATTTAAAGTACTACCATCACATCCCATAGTATCAAATGAAAGATATTTTCAAGCTCTTTCAAATGAGCTGTTTTTCTTTTTTATTGATATATCATATACACTGGTACGGTACACAGCGCCAGGCGCGTACCGCGGCATGTGAGCCAGGGGGGGGGGGCAAAAGTATACATGTATGTCGTCGACGTCCCGACGCGTACATTTTCGTAAAAGGTTGCCCCAAATTTGTTCCCAGTCAGTCACCTCGTGAATCAAAGAATTTCGCACAGTCATACATTTTCGCACGGTCACAAAATTTCCCAGCCCAAAAAGTACACCCAATCAACAAATATTGTCCAATCGTCAGTGTTTTCGACGTAGGCCCTATTTTTTTTCCTTGCTAATTTTTAGCGTCCCGCTATTGTAAATTTAGCGTCCCGGTATTTGGAGCCAGGGGGGGGGGGGGTAACTTGCCCCCGCCCCCCCCTGGTCGGTACGCCACTGCACAGCGCCCTACTGGGCAATGGGCATTAACGGTACAGTACCCCTGAAACTTAGAGACATGAGTTTTGTGTACAGGTACAAATGTAGACCCAGGATGATATAAAGCATGCATAGGAAGAGGTCAGAGAAGGGTGCTACAAATGGGCATTTGTCTGGAAAATATCATAACATTTTACATTCTTTCTTTCATCGATAAGTTAGATTTTAATTTCTACATACTGGGACAAAATGTGAGTCTTTTTAAAAAGTTAAGTATTTCATGTACATGTACTTTTGTATATTTCTTTTGTTACACCCTATGATTATGAATTTTTGGCCACCCTGAATATCAGGTTAAAATTAGTGCCATTAAAACCTGCATTAAAATCCTTAGTATAGAACAGCTTTCCAAAAATGTATGGTTATACATACTTTAGATGAACTATGCTTACAGGTGATACAGTTAAAAAGGTGCCAAGAGAGGTGATTTTCACCAAATTGCTAAATGTGCACCAATTGTGTACCAACTTAAAAAATGTGACTGCTATGGACGTAATTCCAACTATGAACATTGTACATGTAGTACTCGTATACGTACATGTACTTGGTACTTGCAGTTTCCGAATTAAGAGGAAAAAGTATTGCGTCAATTTTTTCCTATCTTGAACCTGATATTTCTTCTTTTTATGAAGGGTCCAGGTCTTGATTTTTGGGGGGGCATAGAAAGATTATTAAGTTGTCAACCTAAATAAATTAAGCGTGACGACACAAATTTTGGCCTTTTTTCAGGAAAAACGGTTCACGAAGACAAGGTGGATTCAATTTTGAGTTTTTGTGCACATATTGGGTGCTTTATTGGTGCGGTTCAAAGTCAAAGTGAGGGTTGTGTTCAATGATAATGATGAAGGTATGATGGTCAAAGTAGGTAATTTTTATGTTTCATGAACTACATGGTATTCCCATGATCGAATCTTTACAAAATTACAGATGTTTTGGTCATCGTATACAATTTTGCGTTAAATTGGGCCCGATTTCGCTTAAATTGGGCTCTTTTTTGACCAATTTGGGTGCTTTTTAATCTTATGTCAATTTTTTATCATTTTTTTCCTGTCTTGAACCTGAAATTTCTTCTTTTTATGAAGGGTCCAGGTCTTGATTTTTGGGGGGCATAGAAAGATTATTAAGTTGTCAACCTAAATAAATTAAGCGTGACGACACAATTTTTGGCCTTTTTTCAGGAAAAATGGTTCACGAAGACAAGGCGCATTCCGTTTTGTGTATTGTGCGCATATTGGGGGCTTTATTGGTGCGGTTTAAAGTCAAAGTGAGGGTTGTATTCAATGATAATTATGAGGTATGATGGTAAAAGTAGGTGATTTCCATGTTTCATGAACTACATGGTGTTCCCATGATTGATCTTAACAGATGTTTTGGTTGTCGTATGAAATTTGCCGTTAAATTGGGCTCTTTTTTGACCCATTTTGGGTGCTTTTTCAACTTTTGAATGGTTTTACTACGTGAGGGAGCATTTTTAAGTAAAATACACATTTTGTTAGTGTTTAAATATTAATTAAACTTAAATCAAAGTTGGTATGTTGATGAAAATGTGTATTCTGCCATATTTAATGCATTTACAAATAAGATACACTAACAAAAACAGATCAAATAGGCCATTTACCACACAGTGTTGCCTAAATTTACTTTGTGCAGTCCACACATCTTTTTCACTCCTATATGGCTGAATTTCCTCGACATTCAAATAGCTGAATCTCCGCAACGTAATGTCCGTTTGACTTCATTTAAAATACATTTTCTTAGTTTAAATTAGCTCTTTAATTTGATACCAATCCCAACCTGCAAGAGTACAGATGAATTTATACACCTATGTACCTACCTTGTATTGTATCATTTATTAAGACTGAACGTCGTCACACTTTCTCTAGTCTCAATCAGCTATATCCGACTCCAACAAACACGAAACAGTACTACATGTACTATAGTACTATAGTGACTAGTCAGTTTTTTTATACAGTAAAAATAAGTAGAGACACAGTATTCTATGCTGTATTTTTTTGACGTCTGTCCTTGTATGCTAAGACTGTTTAGTGTTAGGGTATTGCACAACGAAGTACACAATGTCAATCCAATGATGCACATGTACATGAAATTATGAATGCTTACAAAATGTATGTATTTGTACACAGTATTAAAAATAAAATAGGAAGCTTACTTCGTGTATTGAAAGCTACGTACACAAGTTTTTGTCGTAGGCCTACTACATATTTTATCTTCACGTTCATTTATGATTCTGCACATACGTATTCACAATTCATGATCGGCTGTACATCCTGTTGATTATTGACGTAGAAGTGCGTTTATTTTAAACCATTTGAAGGCAGTTACAGGAAGAAATAGAAGAAATAGAAGTGTGATGTGCCCGGTGATGTGTCGTACTGTACGTAGAACGGCCCATAGTGTTTTGAATTCTTAACGGATATACAGCCTCCTCTAAATCCGTCAGTCGAGTGGTTTCACAATGGTACATGCACATGCACTATGGGTAAACAATGACTGGTGTAGAGACTGATTTTTAGGCCAGCAACGACTGGACGTAACTCGGTTGTTAAATCAATTTAGGGAAAGTGTGCCTCATACCAAATTGGGGGTGAGGGGAGGGTATTCATTTCTGAATTTATAAATCTATTAATTAATTAATTCATTTGTTTATTATTATTATCATTTAATAGTATTGTTATTATTATCATTTATTTATTTTATTATTATTATTTTTTTTTTAGAGAGGGGGAGGCAAATACATGCGCTGCCCACTTCATTCCACTCTAATTCAATGATATATCAAAATGACTTTTTATTGGAAATTGAATTCATTTATATTTTAATAGTATGATGTATGATGGCCGCCAAATATTATATGGGAAGAATGAAAACTCTTTTAAAAATATCAGCAAATTGTATTTCAATTTTTAGCTCATAGGCATAATAATAGGGGATCCAAACATTTAAAACTAGCTGATTTTGTCAATTTATAATTTTAGAGAAAAAAAATCAATAGGCCTAAATAGAATAATGATCTCAAATGATGGTCACTCTCCGCACTTACATCAGTCATGCATTTATGTAGCAAACAATGGTATGACCATATCACTTGCAATTTGAGTCATCAATAATGTTTATCAATTTTCTAATCACTGTCAAGTCATAATTTCAGAGTTATTTGGCTCAAGTCAAGTCGTTTGGTTTTGTATAAAGGCAATAATATACAAAACAGAGTATTCACAGCCATTCGTCAAAGTCTATCTCAAAACTGAACCAATACTGGGCATGTTTATATGTATTTCAATTCATTTCTCGTGGTGATTGAAAATATGGTAATGAAATTCAATAATTTTTGACATTTTTGAACACTATTTTGGAATGTCGCCTGCAGAGTCAGACGCCTGCCGCGTGGAAATTTAAGTCTTAAGGAATAGATAATCAGGCAAAATGGTGTGTATGTCAACTCATCATTCACGTCCAAGGAATGGACAGTCTGCAGCAGCACCGTTCATCAACGGTGCTCCTTTGGTGAAGAGGAATTTCCTCCTTCGGGTCCAAACCAGGGGCGCACCAAGCGCCGTTTTGACTGAGATCGTTTACACTAAACTTCTAAAATTCCAACTCAAATTAAAGCAGTTAAAATTAACTTGATCATCACTATCATTCAAAGCTTTCATTAATATCACAGGTATAAATAAATAATAAGACTTTTCTTTTTCATATAATTTGAAACCATTTTCCGGGGAGCTATATGAGGATAGGGCAAACAAGAGGTGCAAGAATGATTTCGATCACACGGAAACTTTTACGATTAAAACAACAGAGGTTTGAATGCGGCAAAGCTTTTCTATTTTTAATCCTTTTTTAAGGCTATGAAAGTCAATGCCTATGGTTCCCGTTTCTTCATACTCTTGGATTATACAAGCTACACCGTAACAAACTGCATAACTAATTCATTATGAAAAGGTTCTGTTTGTTAAAGTTATATGTGTTCTAATTTCTGGCCCGATTTTCATGTTATCTATTCTAGCAGTATTCACAAGTATAGTTGCATACTTATCCAATGGTTCTTCAGAAGCACAAGGTAACATGACATTTGCCCATTAAGTATTATTATAGTATACACACTGGCATTTTCACTGTAATTCACTGACGAATTCACTGCATGTTGTTGGCATGGTCTATATAATCTAAAAAAGAACATGTCTTGCGCAAAACATTTGTACACCAATAATGAAAAATATAGCAAGCCAAAATGATCTCGGATTAAGAAGAGTTCCTATTAAATCCTGTTGTTAACGCTTTCCATGCGGCAGGCGTCTACGTCTGCAGACGACAGTTCCAAAATGTCACAAAATGTTTCTTAATTGTCAAAATTATTGAATTTCTGAAAAATATGTTGTTTAGTTGTTTCTTCCCCAGGAGCAAGGTTTTGAGCTTAACATTTCCTCACCTACACTTACAGGTTTGATAAAAAATCAGATTACAATATGGTCGCTATAGTGTTGTTTAGATGTAGAGGCTACTACCGGTGTAATATAGTAATAATTTTACATTTGGGAAGAATCTTGTGTGGCATTTTACACTAAACTTGTCAAATGTTACCTAATTTAACCTCATTTAGTAAGAGAATGTGCGCGAAGCGCGATTTTTTTTGCCTTATTATGCTAAAATTGCATTTTTTTTCTAATTTTAACTAAATTGATTTTTTTTTGTGAGGGGGGTGGGGGAGTAGGGGTGGGGCACAAACATATTTTTGGGGAAATGCCCCTTGTCCCCCTGGCGCCGCCACTGGGGAAAAGCAATAAAAACAATAAACACGGTTAGTATACCTGACCTGTGCAACCACAGCTCATAACCCAAAGTTGTATTTTTTTCTCTTCATCTATTTTCACCCTTTTCCCCCAATACTTTTTCTTTTCCACTTGGCATTATTTCCCCAATTCTGCTCATTATTTCCCGGGAGCGGTGCTCCCTGCTCCCGCACTTTGTACAACCCTGCCTGGCCTATACTATGTATGATTTCCCTTTTCTCAGCCACCAAGTAAGTTTTATCGTATACAAAACAGATTATTCAGAGCCATTCGTCAAAGTCTATCTCAAAACTAAACCAAAACTAGGCATGTTTATCCGGATGTTATATATGTATTTCAATTCATTTCTCGTGGTGATTGAAAATATAGTAATGAAATTCAATATAATGTTGACATTTTTGAACAATATTATGGAATGTCGCCTGGAGACGCCTGCCGCGTGGAAAGTCTTAAGGAATAGATAATCAGACAAAATGGTGTGTCAACTCTTATCATCAACTCTTATCATTCAGCACCGTTCATCAACGGTGCTCCTTTGGTGAAAAGGAATTTCCTTCTTTCGGGTCCAAACCTGGGGCACACCAAGCGCCGTTTAACTGAGATATTTTACACTAAACTTTAATTCCGACTCAAATTAAAGCAGTTAAAATTAACCGATCATATTCACTATCATTCAAAGCTTTCATTAATATCACAGGTATAAATACATAATAAGACTTACCTTTGTTATATAATTTGAAACTATTTTTTTAAGGCTATGTAAGTCAATATTAGCCTATGGTTCCCGTTTCTTCATACTCTTGGATTACACAAGCTACACGGTAAACTGCATAACTAATTCATAATGAAAAGGTTCTGTTTGTTAAAGTTATATGTGTTCTAATTTCTGGCCCAATTTTCAACTTCATGTTATCTATTCTAGCAGTATTCAAAAGTATAGTTACATACTTATCCAATGGTTCTTCAGAAGAATTTTTTTAGGTGCCATGACATTTGCTCATTAAGTATTATAGTTTACACACACTGGCGTTTTCACTGTAATTCACTGCATGTTGGCATGGTCTATATAATCTAAAAAGGAACATGTCTTGCGCAAAACATTTGTACACAAATAATGAAAAATAGGGAGGCTCTTCTGATATCAAATATCAAAATATAGCAAGCCAAAATGATCGGATTAAGAAGAGTTCCTTTAAATCATGTTGTTAACGCTTTCCACGCGGCAGGCGTCTGCAGACGATAGTTCCAAAATTTCACAAAATGTTTCGAAATTGTCAAAATTATTGAATTTCTGACAAATCTGTTTTGTATAAATGGTAAAACCAATAGTCGCGTGGAAAGTGTTAAGAACGAAAACTCTCATAAGATAAGTAGAATAGGCCTGAGTAACTCAATTCTATACATTTTAAAGTTAGCTTCGGAACTCTTCTTAAAGTTAAGAAGGACAGATATATTGTTCTCAAAGTGTTACATGATTTTAAGAAGAAGAGGGGAAAAGGAGTTATGTATTACTTTGATTTCAACTGTTTCTGTGCATGATCAGACGACTACATGTACCCTCCCCATCCATATGTGTATAGGTAAAAACGATAAAAAAGATCTATATACTTGAATATCCACGGGTTTACTCCGGCTGAAAGGTCCATAATACGATAATGACGCCATGTGCGCCGTATTCAGCACAAACGAGTTCAGCGCACAATCGACTTGAGATGCGAATAAATGTTCAAATGAAGGAATTATTCAGACTACAAACGTGATCTCATGTTAGGGGATTGGGTTATAGAGTAGGATAACGGTTTATCATTTCATTTGAACCTAAGCTTACCATGTGAACTAGGTAGATATGTGGTGGCATGTTATGTAGGAATATAACTTACCATGCTATAGTACTGAAAGATAGCTAATGTTTCAATGTCCAATCTTCTGATAGAACCTAAAATTGATCAATTTTGCTATATATAGGCCGTTATAATAAGTATGGTAAGAAAGACCATGCGCCCATAGTCCCATATACCACGGTCTGTTATAAGTCTAGAGCCAGTTGCGTCTAGCTTCTCAATAAAGAAGAAATAACTATTTAGATGAATGTCTTAAGGTGTTTAATTGAGAAGTAACGTACCCTACATTCTGTTTAGCTCCGATATTATTTTAGGCATTATGACCCCGCCATCATACAGAGTTCTCACAAATGAACTATTAAACATGAACTTACTGACTAAGCAACTTTGATTTCAACTGACTTACTAATTCTGTACATTTATAAATGATCAAAATGATCAATTTTTGCTGTAGGCCTATGTAATAGAAAGTGAACGATATCCGGTGTGGCTCATGACGGGCCTAATCCAGACTGTTTTTGTTGTTGTTATAGACGCACCACAAGTGCCCTCCCCATGTTTAGATAAAACGATAAAAATGATCCATAAGGCGATAGAAAATGGGGTGGGTGGGGCGGGATGGGTGGTGTGTGGGTGTGTGTGTGTGTGGGGGGGGGGGGCGGTGTATTATGTTGCGGTCGAATATAAAAAAGCAGAGTATCACTCAAGAGCTGCTAGCCCTAAGCCGCCTGCGCCTATTATACATTTGATCAAGAAGATTGAGGCGCGGGCCCGGGTACGGTCTAATTGATGATGCCCATTAATGTAAATTCAGATTTTTGAGAAGAAGTGCATTCATTGGCTTCAGTTGGGCATTATTTTCAACAAAAAATTTGAACATTCTCAGGCTAGGGGGCACATCCCCTCAAACCCCCCTTGCGTGCAAATTGGTCGGCATTATTATTTATCGCGGATCGGTTCAACAAAATTCATTTGCCCGGCCGTATGAGGGGTGGTGATATTAATATTATACAACAAATTATAGAATTTTCCTTTTATACTTCAAATCGCAAAACCTGTGCTTTATACATGCAGTAAAAGGATATAGATGGACCATAGGTATGGAAATAAATATCAAAAACGTATGATATTTTCGTTATAAAACTGCCCTAGCTATTTTTCCAAGCACAATAAAAAGAGGGCCGAAGAAATCTAAAGATTTCGAAAGGAGTATGTTAATTTATTAACCGGTATCAATAAAGAAAAGGGTGCTTTTACCAAACCCCATAGATATTGTACTTACTTTTACCCTCTATAGAGGAAATTACCCGTATAATAGGGTAACTGAAAAAATCGTTGGTATTAACGCACAGCCTACTTTATACCGCATACGGTACTTGACTCCCGGACTTGTCTGACCGAACTATGTCAATGGGCAAACCATAGTGTTTTAGGACGATGTTTCAAGGCTATCCGACGTCCATTAGACAGCAGTTTGCCGACCTTAGTGTTAAATTGGCCTGCGAACAACTTTCTAAAAAAATCAATGGGCCGACGGTGCGTGGGCCATGTTTGACTGACCGTTAATTATGAGACATGATGTTTACCTTAACTGACGTTTCTCAGCGGGTCGGGTCAGCCCCATATAGCCGACGTCCATTCGACAGCAGTACGCCGACGTTCTGTACTTCACCTAAATATGACGTCCTTAACGCGTCAGTAGACCGACGTATATAGGCCATGTTTGACCAACGTCATGCCGACGTTTAAAAGACGTCCATAATAAGTCTTCATTTACTGACAGAATTGACAGTTTTCGGCGACGTTAAGCCGACGTCCATTCGACAGCAGTACGCCGACGTTCTGTACTTGGCCTAAATATGACGTCCTTAAAGTGTCAGTAGACCGACGTATATAGGCCATGTTTGACCAACGTCATGCCGACGTTTAAAAGACGTCCATAATAAGTCTTTATTTACTGACAGAATTGACAGTTTTCGCCGACGTTAAGCCGACGTCCATTCGACAGCAGTACGCCGACGTTCTGTACTTGGCCTAAATATGACGTCCTTAAAGTGTCAGTAGACCGACGTATATAGGCCATGTTTGACCAACGTCATGCCGACGTTTAAAAGACGTCCATAATAAGTCTTTATTTACTGACAGAATTGACAGTTTTCGCCGACGTTAAGCCGACGTCCATTCGACAGCAGTACGCCGACGTTCTGTACTTGGCCTAAAGATGACGTCTTTATAACGTTATTGAGCCGACGTTTTGTAAGCCACGTTTGTCCAACGTCGAGCCGACGTTTAGTGGACATCCCCAATAAGACCAACATAATTACGGTCTTTTGACGACCTACAACCGACGTCCATACGACGGCAGTAGGCGAACGTACAGTACCCGACGTATACTCGACGTTCTGACGACGTCAATGGACTGACGTTTTGTTAGCCAATAAATACCAACGTTGTGCCGACGTCGGCTGGACGTCTCGAATAAGACACGACGTCCAGCCGACGTTACCGACCAAAACCCGACGTCGGCCCGACGTATCTGTGTTATCTGGGATGTTTTTACAAAATTCTCAACGACCATCTTGACATCGACCAATGCAAGTTCATATCACCAAAACCAGACCGAACCAGAAGAGGGCACAACAACCAATTTCAGATTGACCACACCAGAACGGATGCACATTCAAACTCCTTCTTCAAAAGAACATTTCATTGACTGGAACGCGCTACCTCAAGCTACAATCGACCAACCCAGCACTGCTACATTCAAAAAGTCACTGACAAAAGACTATAGCGGTTCTTGCCTCCACATATAAACCCACTCTCCCCACACCTCCAGTCAAAACTCTAACGAGAGTATTTTGGAGGATATACTATCCAAGAAGATCCAAGAATACTAATTAAGTAAGCTTAATTAATTTGACAAGACATTTGCATTAGTTGAATACGAGAAAATTGTAGCATTGCTCATCGAGAAATAAATAAGACTGATAGAGAAGCAATTCGAAAAACAGTAAATTAAATTATTTAATTAATTGCGCTAAGTTTTACCGCTTTTCAAAGCTGCTCTCGCCGGGCTCAAAACTCGAGTCGTCATTTTTCTTCCGCTGATCGCTCAGTTCGTGTGTGATGACCTTTGAACCGATGACCGATCCGACCCCCTGTTTGAATCGGCAGCCTGTCGTAAAGAAAGTGTGTCGCCTTGACAACAAATTATTAATGCGCCCTTTATATAAAGTGGCAGGACATTTAGTTGCTATACTTTTATCTAATATAATAGGCAAAATAAATAATAATATTAAAAATAATAGATTTTTTTTCATGATTTGAGCTTCAATTCAAGGGTGAGTTTTCAGTCAAGAAAATATAGACCTATTTTGCAGAACTTTACCGCGGATACGTATTCAATGTTTACTAAGTGCTGAGGCTATACTAGCAGAATTCGTGGGGGTCGATGATTTATTTTGTGTTTCGGGTTTTTTATACGGCATTATACAGCTGTTGATTGAATTTTGGATTCATATTGTTATGAATTCTCTTACCAGAATATCCACTACCTGTCAGTGGTGTTGGTTCTGTGAAGGATTGTAGACGTGTTACTGAGTCAAGTGTATATAGCTAGTCAACTTGAGAGAGATAGAGAGATGACTTGAACATTTGTTTGAACATATTGAACATTTACATTGAATTGATGAATAAGCCTTTTTCATTTTAAGCTTGAAGTTATTATATTTTAAAGCTGTTTTGAGTTGAGTGTATTCGGGACAAAATCTACAAAAATGAGGCCGAAACACTCAAAGAAAGATCCGTCAATGCAAAAACAAGGGCATTCAGCTGGAACAATTTTAACCAACCGTTCTCGTAATATAACTGTTATAACACCATATGAAAACAGGGTTTCAGATACTGCTCCATCTCTCCACAAAGGAACAAGATGGATGCATAGGACAACATTATCATTGGATGAAAGAAGATTGAAGAGCGATTATGTGTCATCATCAAAATCGGTAAGATAAAAGGTGAAGGCCAGCCAGTACTATTTATAGTAGTAGTAGTGCGGTAATCGTACTAAAGTTTGCTGATTTCTAATTTCACCCTATCACTCAGTAATCACTGAACTGAAAAGATTTAACCCTAAATAACTCTACTAATATTGCCCTTATTTGCCCTTGCTCTAGTCTAAACCCTAACCCTAACTGTTACCATTTAACCTGGATTCAAGCATTGCATACTTAAAGGCATATTATGTGATCCTTTCCAGAGAGCGCCCTCTATTCATTTTTTTTTTAGAAAGTAAATTTTCTTGCAGATTAACATTTCTGATCATAAATCATACATACATTCGAAGTTACAGAGCGATACGATTCCTAATTACCTCAAAATCATGGTTTTAGAGTGAATTTTATAAGTTGTCGGATATCCGACAGTTTATTTTCACTCTAAAATCATGATTTTGAAGTAATTAAGAATCGTATCGCCCTGTAACTTGGAATGTATGTACGATTTATGATCAGAAATGTAAATCTGTAAGAAAATCTTCTTTCAATTTTTTTTTCGATGTTGAGGGCGTTCCCTGGAAAGATCACATAATATACCTTTAATATCATACTCTATACAATGGTGCCAGTAATGTTGTTGGTGCCAGTAAATTATATGAATTTGACTTTGAGTGATACCTTGGGCCTATTTTACTGATGGTAAAAGCTATAGTATCACAGCCGATGATCGGGCAGCTATTTCGGGAAAAGCTATACAGTATGCAGCCAAGTGCATTTATTTTTGGTGGTTGTCTGTAATGAAAATGTGAAGTGGTTGCAAGTGTTCCCTGTTAGTGTTACTAAATACTATACTGTTCAGTACCAATGCATGTAGCCTTGTAATTTCTGATTTAAATCAAGTTAATCTTACATTTCAGACATTTGGAGGCAGTGACTCTCTGCCTGCAGCTCAGCTGACATCAAAATGCCCATCATTACATACGTCTCATTTTGACATCGGTATGGGATTGCAAGGTGCCAAACAAACACACTATCGTAAGCAATATCCTGAGAGAAATATTCAACATGTAAGTAGAAAATGTAATCCTGTTGTACCCACAGAAGCATGATTAATTGTGTCTTGAGACCCACAGAAAGTTGTAGCAGTCCCATGACATGGCCCTATTTATCAAATTATTGTGACTGTAGTGTACAGCAAGTCTACTCAACATGTGAGCCCTGTTCTTATATAGCGCTTTCCACAATGCAAGCACAGTCCCACAGGGCTTTTGGCCAATTATTATCGCTGCCAGTTTAGATATCAGAATTCCTTCGGTCGCTACACTTAGGGCAGGTGGCTACCGGCCAACAGTGCACAAGCCTATCAGCACTACTTAGATTTTGATACCCTAACAGCTTCCCAAATATCGCTGTTTACATTGAAATTTTCTGAGTTATAAATTAAGCTTAAGTTTCAAACCATATTTTTGCCAGTTTTGTGGTCCAGCATATAGTGGCGGATAAGCGATTCTTGAATGTAGAGAGAAGGGTAGAAGAAGAATGGGTTTGGAATCCCAAGCCAGAGTAAAAAACAATTCAGATTTTACTGGGTTTTTTCAACATAAATGAGAAAATGTTGTATATCAATGATCAATTTCTGAAGTTGAAACTTTGACGAAAAACTATTAGTACTGGTACCCAACCCAATTCTTGTAGGATGGTCGTCTGATTTAAATTTGAGGAGTGGATTTTAATATCTTCATTGAGAATGTAGACTTTTGCAGAAAGTTGTTGTTTCTTGCAAGTACCAGTTGGTTTTGATACAAAGTTTTGAGTCACAGAGTTAATGTGTGCAAGCTTCTATTCTTATTAATTTCTTAGCGAACACTTTAACAGTCTTATGTGCTATTTCAACAAGTATTTTGACCCATTTGTCCGCAGCCAAATAGAATACACTACCCAACCCTGGTCAACTGGTCTCGCAATGTCACTGGAGCTGACATGCAGGAAGTACTAGACAGGAAAGACAATAAGCTAAACTACTGGAGTTCTTATGCTGAAGTCCACAACAAACTTGGGCTAGAGAGAGGGGAGGGAGTACCAAGAGCAGAACAACCAAACAAACAATATAATGTTATAACTGGTAAGTTGGTATGGTGTTTATAAGGTTGAAACTGATAGGTGTAAAATATAAGGTGTTTGATGGAATTTTTATATGGGATTAGCCGAAGGTCTGAAAAAACCATACCCATGATAGTGTAGCTTCAATATAGTCCTATTTTAATTCATGTTTTTAGAGAAACAATGGACGGAAATGAAGAAAAATGAATAACCATATGGACTAAGATAGTATCTATCATTTTCTCTATGACACATGACATTGCTACATCAAAGTAACCAAGATTCATGCTGGTACTGGGTCCATAGTCATTAATAGCATTTACAATAATGTACATGTACGTCGGTAACAATATATTGGGAGTTCTACTGGTAAAAGAGACTGGTTACTATCTGTTTTTATTACACCTTGACTAATCATGACATTTTTTTGACCAATGCCTACCATAATTCCAATTTCCCTATGAAAATGATACTTTTCCATAAAAATAGTCTCATCTTCAAATGTGATGATGTTTAACAAAAACAAATATTATATGGCTAACACCAGGACACACATTTTGACCTTGTTACTGGTGATGGATTTATTCTATCACCTAATAAACTATTTGGTTAATAACATTTTTCTCTGTTTACTTGCTTCCTTGTTTACAGGTGTAGAATCATCAGCACCATCATCTAGAGATCTACATTTAATATCAGGCAATAGGGTATTGCATACTAATAGGAGAGATGCACAGGACAACTTTGTGCTAGGATAAAAAATTATGACTGATATTGATGTAAAGTACTACCATTGTATACCTGGATACTGAAGACTACATGATTTATTTATGAAGCCAATGCAACATGCATGATGACATTGTGGGGTGTGGTTTCAATGGAGGCTACTACGAACACCGACTATTGACAAAGCCTGGGGCATTGAGCAGTACTTTCATGGACGATTGTTCTTTGACTCTGTGTGTGATTTATACCAAATAGTCGGGTACGCCTTAAATTATTGCAGATTTGAGTGCCAAATAGGCAGGTTCATAAAATAACCAATTGATGTGAAGAGGGTCTAGATACTACATCACAAAATTGAGCAAGCATGACTGGAATAATGATGGAAATAGACCAAAGTGCTTCCTATTTGATTTCATACTGAGAAGAAAACAATTAGGTTCAGTTCTTACTGTGTGGTCCCTAAATATTTCTTTTCTGTTTTAGTGAAATAGTTTATTCAAGAAAATTGTGTTCTATTCTACCTTGAGTAAAATTGTGTTTAAAAAACAAACAAAAACCCCAACATAACATATAATTGCATGCACTATAATGGAATTTGAACTTTGTTAAATGGAAAACTTTGGTCTCCTTCTTGCTAGCGGCGTCTCAGTTTTAGCCAGACCATACGTGATATTGTATATATATACTTATTTATATTTATTCAATTATTTTGAGAACATTAATGAATTGTTATGGCATTGAAGAAAACAATACACTTCACTGCCATGTTGGCAATATCTTTTTTGCTGTCCTGTTATTGTCTGTGCACTTCAGAAAAAACCCTTTAAATTGTTATCAGATTGTGGAATTTAGAAACATTAATTCTGGGAAGGGACTTGAATGTGGATATTGACGCAATTTCCAATTATTAGGGTGTAGTGCAATGAACCCTTTTCAACTACGATCCAGCCAATTGACTAATCAACAGTGTCATTATATATGTCATGAGAATTAAGATATTGTTCTTTCTTCATCAGCACTGGTGTACAATCATAATGCAAGTGCTTCCACATGGATTTGCCCATGTTTCAGTTCACAGAAATAGGATGTTTATCCTAGTTTTATTTCATTAAGCAGTAGATCCTGCTTATCTGTGCTTTTTAAGTAGGTGTATTATTGTTCAGATATTTTAGAGTGATTTCTATGCAATCTTGAATTGGTTCATGACACATGTTTCCTTGGAATTGAACAACATGGTCCATCAATCAATCAGAAATATATATATCTCAGTTATGATATAGTGCGTATGCAAAAAAACCGTGTGTAATTGTTGTAAAAAGAAGGTAAATAAATGCACAAACCAGTGACAGATATTGTTTCTTGTGTGAATATGATTGTAAATGTTTATCTTGGATGCCCAGAAAAAGCCTGCTATGAAGGAAATGACTACAAATTAATCAGTTCCAAATTGGCGAGAAATATTTGGGTTTTATCTCTTCGTGTGCAAAAGTAATCCAAGTGATGGCACTCACATGTTTTTGGTCACGCGCACTTGTCACGTATATGATGCAGTGCGCTTGTTGCCTTTATGTGCTGCCGCGTCAATCTGTATTCATTTGCTGCTGAAAGGAGGCACCATTAATATGCATGCCTGTTCTCAATCTATTGCTTTCATTAGCCAACAAAGTCTATAATTACCGCAGTTTCAAGCAAAACAGGACATTACAAAATAATTGAAAAAGGCTGAAAATTTACAATTTAAAGTACTACCATCACATATTTAGTATCAAATGAAAGATATTTTCAAACTCTTTCAAATTAACTATTTTTCTTTTTAATTGATATAAATATTAAGTATGATTTTTTTTGAAAAAACCTGATATTTGGTAAAAATTGTGATTTTTTTCTCAGAAAAATGCCCATTTGTAACACCCTTCTCTCAATTCTCTGACCCCTTCTTATGCTTTTATATAAGTTTTGTTGCTTTAAGTTGCTAACTTACCGCTACAATTTTCATAAATTTACACGTTTAACATGATTTTGTTTTTTCTTATGTATTTTATTATGAATTTTGCATTGTGGACAAAATGTCATTCCGTAACGGTCATTCCGTAACGCTCTCATTTGTCGGTCTTTACGTCATATTTCAAAAAATATTTAACCTATTTTAACCAGGAAGTTGTCATATTGTAGGTAAAGGTATACAGAATCACCCAAAAGTTAATAAAACGTTAATATCACAAAGTTTTATCAATGTCTAAATGACTAGAAAAATCATGTCCATTTTGTGTCATTCCGTAACGGCAATTATAAAAATCAATATTTCATTAATTAAAAATCTGATAGTTAAAATGTGTACCATATCTGAAAGTGTTTAGTAGTTGCTATTAAAATATATTATTAGTTTGGTGAGAAGTAATAAACTTGTCAAGATATTATGATTTCAAACATAAAAATGCTTTGTGAATGTCATTCCGTAACGCTTGGAACTGCCCTTCAGGCAGCAATTTTGCTCATCCTACTAACATGACTAAGGGTGAAATACCGTCCACTTTTTATTTTTCCTTTTTGAGTGAAAAAATATTAGAAATTGTTTTACTTTACTGCCTAAAACCCCTGTCCATGCACAATTTCAGTTTTTCAGCAACATGAATTTGCCTTTTAGTTATTTCAAAACTTGTTTTGTGAAATCGGGTATCTAAACTCCTCAAAAAAAGTAAAAAGTTTGGAAAGTGTTTCAATCACCAATTTTCTGGATATTTTGTAATATATTCATATTGTGTTTCCTCTCTATGAAAAGCTGATGAGTTTCTCTTTCCAACGATACCTCATTTGTAGCAGTGCTCAGCAAATTGCTTGATAACTTGGGGAGGTCACAATCTGCATGTGCCAAAATCATCACTATTTTGTGCTCAAAAGTCAATTGAGCATCACTTTACACTGCACTTTAGTGATCAGACTACACAGTTGTTCTTTTGAGCACGAAATAGTGGCAATTTTGGCAGGCATGTTCAGATTGTGACCTCCCCCATGTTCTCAAGCAAGTTGCTGAGCACTGAAAAAAGTGATTGCTACAAATGGGGTTTCGTTGGAAAGAGGAACACATCAGCTTTTCATAGAGAGGAAACACGATATAAAAACATTACAAAATATCCGGAAAATTGGTGATTGAAAAAAACTGTCCACACTTTTTTTGAGGAGTTTACTATCTAGTCAAGGTTTTCATTGCTATTGTTTGTTAGAACAGAGAGCATGATCCATTATGCACAAAAAACCCTGTAACCTGATCCAAAGGAAGAATAGTCTTCCCAGAAAGATTCTTGATATTCTTAGAATTATGAGCTCATTCTGCATTGATAATGAACTTTATAAAATTATATGGCATGTATTATACATGTTGATATTATACCAGGGTGACCCAAAAAAATGTTAACACTCCGGGCTCATAAGATATCTTAAAAGGACAGGAACACACGGGTCTAATCTTGATGTATTATGAAAGCTGAGTAAATAAGCTTTCATTTGCATTTTATTGCGTTCCAATTGGTTATTTAGAACGGGAGATATGCTTCAGCAAATATGAGGAAGCAAAATCGGCTTGGTCCCATTTGCATTAATTACAACTATGATTACGAACTTGTAAGAATGCCAAAAACATTATTGTGCATTAATTCAAAAGTAACAATACCATTGCAACATTTAATCATAAGTTAGAATGTATCGATTATTGAATATAATTGAATCTTTTCATTCATTTATCCAACGATACAAGCAAGTTGTAACAGGTGGTATGTATTAGTTAATTTATTTAATTGGATGGACCATTTTAACAAAGAACATGAAATGTTTCAATTTCAATTTTAAAGACTGCTTTACTGACAGCTGCTACCCATTGCACATGGAAAAAGAGTATAGAACTTGAACTCAATGACAAAATACCTATATAATTTATGTGGAATATATTTATTTATGTCTTTTAAGCTTGAAAAGAATCGAAAGAATGCGTTGAAAAGAACAAAGAAGAGATTAACTGATGTGTGTGTGACTTAATCATGTTGCTTCTTGCTTCGTGCATTTTAAAAGCTTTACTTTCATACTGAGAGGATTGGACCAAGCTGGTTTTGCTTCCTCAAGTTTGCTGAAGCATATCTCCCGTTCTAAATAACCAATTGGAACGCAATAAAATGCAAATGAAAGCTTATTTACTCAGCTTTCATAATACATCAAGATTACACCTGTGAGTTCCTCTCCTTTAAGATATCTTATGTGCCCGGAGTGTTAACATTTTTTTGGGTCACCCTGTATAACCTAATTTGGCCACTCATATTTTACTTTTGGACTTTTTTAGGGAGACAAAGGCTATAAAGAATAAATTTGCTATTCAAGAAGAGCTATTCTTCATTTAGATCATGTTTACAGTTAGATAGATCTGGTCTAACTGGTTTTGTGCATACCGACCAAGGCTCAAGATAAGCGGGCGCTGGGCGATTTTTACCCCTCGGTCCTCCTGCCATAGCGCCCGGAAAAAATAAACAACCGAGCGCTGATATTTTGTCCAAACCAGCGCCCGTTGACGATCAGGAAGCTTGCCCAAAACATTGAATTTCGATTTGACAATACGATTTAATAAAAAGTTAGCTCCCGGTAGTCTGAAAGTAGCTCCTGGTTCTCAATAAATCTCATGATCCGGGCGCTACTTTGGAAAAAAAGTAGCTCCAGGTAAAAAAACTGTTATCTTGAGCCTTGATACCGACCTAAATGTTTTATACGGCCATTGCTGTAAACAAATTAAACCTGAATTCCTCAATTGAAGTCGTCAATTTGGTGTAAGAAATCGATGGTGGAAGATATTAGGATGGCCAAAATATGAGACAATTCATGTTCGAAATAAGACAACAAAAGGGTATACTTTTTTTGATTTTTCATTAAAGCCCTTTTATTACACATCTACTTTAAGAGGACAATGGAAACTCAACACATTATTTGCATGGATAAATGTACCTATCTTTTTAACATGACAATACAGGATAGCTGATTGTGAAAAAAGAAACCTACATAATGTCAATCTTTGCAATACCTTTTTTATCATATCGATGCTAAGAATAAATTAAAGTTGCATTTATTGATGCTTCAAAGGAATCTGAAGTGTGTGGGAGTATAAACAAACATATAATTTGGTTATGATCAAACTAAATTTTAACTGGCTTGAAATTAACAGGTAAAATACAATCTAAATCCCCATTTTGATTGTGTGCTTTGCAAATTGTTGATACAGTGTACGTGTGTTGAAAAGTATTTTTGAAAACTTCAAGCCAGAAGATGGATTCAATCATGTGACACCACAAGATTTAAAAATTAAATTGTCTTGGCTATAAAATGTAAGCCATTTGGATTATTACCAAAACCCACGTTTGACTTCATTTAATATTTCTTCTATTTATCTAAGCTATCATGAGTGAATACGTCTAATAATAGACATTGATGAAATATCAGAATAAGTCCTATGTGAGCAAAGTTCGGTTTTGACAATCAGTCTGGTTTTAGATTTGTCTGCAAACATTATATCTGGTTTAGACCAATGAGTTGAAAAAAAGAAGCTTTTTGTAAAATTAATAAACCTGATACATTTGGCTAATATTATGTGAACTACTAGCACCTTCATACTCCTGTTGTTTTGGCACCTGTTGACATTAACGGATAACATTTAGCATTGCTTCAACTTGCGTGCTGATATCCGTCAACATCAGGCAATGCCCAACAATGGAAGTATTGAACCAGTCATAAATCACTTCTGAATTGACAAAGTGCTTCCAATCTAAAGTATAAGCAATAGAAAGAAATCTGGTGTGTATGACAAATGTGACTAGTGTAAAATATAATGCATATTGCCCTTTTCTTATTTTATGCAATAATAAATTTCCTGTGAGATGGGTACATTTAGTAAGATGGGTACATTTATCCTGCAATTTTTTTTAACTGATAAGATTCATTGATAACTATTATGTGAAATTTATTTAACTTCTCATGGACAAACCATCAAGTATCTCTTGTTAAACAGGTAGCTTGTTATGAATTACAACACCCCAATGACTGCAGACCAAAAAAAATAATTTAGGCAGAAAAAAGATTAATCAAAAAGCCTCCACATTAATATTTTGTTCCATCTTTTAAAGACAAGATGGTGAGTTGAAATCCAGTCATGGTCATGTTTGTTGACAAAATTTAACCACTCACATACAGCTCTATTTGATCATCCATACCAAACTTGCATGCATTGAATGTCTATTTCTACTGGGTACTCAAATATTAGAATAACACACTTTACTACTGTCCAATGACAGGAATCAATGGATGTTGATATTGTAAAGACATGTCCCTGGCTATGATAAGCTACTCATCATGAGAACTACCTTTTATGATCTGAAATATGTTATGCTGTTGTTGTGTGTGATATTCTATTAAACATGGTTATGTTTTTACCTTGCCTTGTTCATAAGGTGTAGGTGTACTGATGGATTGTCCATGGAAGGATTATTACCATAGAGTGTTGTCAAAGATTAACCCTAACTCCCCGGGTGTGTTTTTGTGAATTCAACTATTAGGGGAGAAAAACGGGTCAAATAGGAGGGAAAAATCAGTCTTGCATGCGCCAGGGATCGAACCCGGCCACATGTGTGCAAGTCAACGACTCTACCGACTGAGCTATACAGGTCAGCTTAATAAAAAAACTTAAGTTTTTTTGCAAATTGATAGACCGGCAGAGCGGGCACAAGATAGACCGGGCGCTCACACTGTACCAGAATGTAGCAGCGTAGGGATTTTTAGTGTGTAGGATGGTTAGGGTCAATTTCCACACTTAGCATGCACTGGACCTGGTCAAACAGTGTAATATTCCAGGGGAGGGAACATGGTCATCATTTGACAACACTATGTGGTGTCTTTGCCAATATACTGTGCAATTTATCAAGACATACATACACTTACTTAGAGATAGAATTGTTAGTTAATATGAATGTGCTTATATTTTAATAGGTACATAGTTCACATAGCAGACAATGAAATCAAATTGAGGGGAGGGGAGTGTATCAAAATCGGGATACTTTTAGGCCAGCAGGAGAGGCCCAGATAAAAGTATAAGGAACAATCTGAATATAGTGAGATTCAGAATCACTAAGACTAATGAACATGATCCACCTGTGATATGCAACTCCTACTGTGTCGCTGTTTGATTCAGTTGCGTTATATTTTGGTGGGCATGTACGCGTACGCTCCGAAAATGTCTAAGGCATGGGTCAAAAAACATGTTTTTTATAATTTTCTCCAAAATTGGCAATTTTCATTATCATGGTTGAATTCATTCGCCAGTTTTACGGAGGCTATGCTGAAGGTGTACAGTCAGGGGTGTGCCACTCAGCTTGCCGATCGGAAGCCACTTTTAAATTAAAATTTAGTCAGCATATAATTGGTGGCGCTATACCGATAAGGCGTGATTGTAGCAGACGACGCGACGCTGGCCATACGTCTCTCAGACGACCCAATGGCAATGGGAGTGCACTATTTTGAATTATTTTTAACAGTCATCGCCCTCTTAACGATGAAAATTCTTCTAATTATGATGAATTTGTCAAAATGATAAGATTAACATTCGCGATTACGTGTTATTCCAATATGAATTCAAAATTAAGGTTTCGCGTGGCCACCATCGTCTGTGTAAATCTACCGCGAGAACAGCGCATCTAAACCTATGCTGACTAAAAATGACGTTAAACCTGATTAAACGCGTTAAACGCCGGTTACGGACGCATTCCGGACGATTACCCTTATTTATGTAAATATGCAAAAGGGACCGTTTCCGCTACGTACATCAGTATAGCACTTTCCTATCCCAAAATTAATAGAATCCCTGGTACAGTCCCCTTAAGTGGTAGATATAGTGCAAATGAATATAAAGATTGGTAATTTTGATGCATATCATGGTTATTACATTTTTATATTGTGTTACGGTATTTATGGGATGCAAAGCAAATCTAAATTATCACAATTTTTAACAGCAACGGTGAATGCAACTGGTCATAATATAACCTAGACTTCGAGGTAATGATTTCCGTAAGTTAATTTGAAAGAGTAAAGGGTACAAAATCATTACATCTACGACAATAATTATACCAAAAGTCCTCTTATTGGCACACACTGCACATAACAACAAAATCATGTACGATCCAGTAGAATCCCCCCAAGAATCTGCATGGTATCAAACTCATGGTATAGTTTAAGTTAACACAAAACTTTGACATAATCTGCTATGTGAACTAGTTGGTGAATTATTTCTATTCTTAATAAAACACTAACCATAACATTTGTTGAAATGTTTGCTACCAAATTCTTGTTTGTACAAAGACTTGGAAGTGATATAAAGAAGTTGCTTACATTTGCAAAACTATTAAGACTAAGGGACAAAAATGGATTATAGACCCATTTCCAGAAAGTACAGGGTGTCTCAAAAAAACAAACCGTTTACCCAAACTATTGACCATGAACTTCTTGAATTTGGTGTAATATTTGTATATAAACTGCTCACAAAAAGTTAGGAAACTTTTTTTAATCAAGTATATTTTTATTATTTATTACCCTCTTTGTATATGTTATATATCAATGGAAAGCTGAAGTGTTCCTCTTTAAAATGATACCACATTTGCAATGATTACATGTTGTTGAACTTGGCCACATGAATGAGAATGAGACAAAGTCACAAATCAAATGTGCCAAAATTACCTTTATCTGTGCTAAACAGTCAATAGGTAATGATCAATAATCAAACCGGTCATGCTTGAGAACCATGAATGGTTTACACAAAGATTTGCACCAGTGAGCACAACACACACACCCCAACACTCATCTCTTTAGAAATCATTGTTTGGGTATTTGCAAGACTAGGTTAACGGCTGGAAGGTCATGAAGGTAAGTGATGGAAGGTTTAGGCCTACAACTTGTAAAAATGTCTAAGACACAGTAAACGTTTTAAGATTGAGATGTCTTGCTTGTTTTCATTACAGTGTCAATTTGTTTGTTCACACAGTAACACAAAATTGCTAATTTTGGCACATTTGATTTGTGACTTTGTCTCATTCTCATTAATGTGGCCAAATCCAGCGACATGTCATCATTGCACATTTGGTATCATTTTAAAGAAGAACACTTCAGCTTTCCATTGATATGCAACATAATACAAGAGGGTAACACATAATAAAACTATACTTGATTAAAAAAAGTGTCCTAACTTTTTGTGAGCAGTTTATATTGATAGACTAAACGCTTAGCTTTCATATGCCGTTTATTTCATCTGATTTGGTTTTGTCAATCTTGAGATATGACTTATTAACTAAAGCTACCTAAAATCGATGTTGTGCCACTTAACAGTTTGCAATGAATAGAGAGGGTTACTCCGGAGAGGGGGGGGGGGGGGGGGGGGGGGGGAGGGGAATTGTTACCACCCCCTAAAAAAATCCAATCTGAAATGCAGAGTATGCTTATTTGGGTACCATTATATAGCTAGAGGTTCCCTCTATCCATACATAAAAATACAAGTACAAACATCCCACGCATGAAGTCACCAAACATGGCCGACCTCAAAATCCCGCCGTATCCGCTGGACAGTGAAATATAGGCCAAAATAGAAATCTTCGCCAAAAAAGTTCCAAATAACGGAATTTTACCCCTTTTTTTTCTTATCAGTGAGGGAAATGGTGTTTCTAACATAGGCCTATGCTATAATATTCAGGACCATACAATTAAGATATTTTTCAAAATGGCGATTTAATTTTTTTTGTAAGGTGGCAACTACTATCGGACTTTGACGGCTTACCCTACGAATCTCTCTTTCGGGAGCATGAAGATGAAAGGAAAATAGTGGATGCCAACGCTTTGGAACCCGAATGTTTATTTTGACGGAATAAATCGTATTGAAAATTAGGAGCCAGCGCGATGCAGGGGGTAATTTTCGAGCTGCCGAGAGACAAATTTCTTACCCTACCCCCAGGTAAGGTGGCACCCTCAATTTGTTTTCGTCAAAATGAGCGCATGGGATGTAAAAGCGATCACCTAGACGCCCTAGGTCACTGGTATTTGCGTTTTAGCGCAATCGGTGACCGCGACCACCCTCCCTTTAGGAGGACGAGGGTTTTAATGCTTATATTAAGCATTCTTTCTGTAAAAGTGGCACAACGTCGATTTTAGGTAGCTTTAGTTAATTGATCATATCTCAGGATTGACAAAACCAAATTAGATGAAATAAACCGCATATGAAAGCTAAGCGTTTAGTCTATCAATATGTATACAAGTGTTACACCATATTCTAGAAGTTCATGGTCAATAAGTTGGGTATACTCGTGCACATTTTTTTTGAGACACCCTGTATACATCCAAAAGGTTAGTTGTTGTTTTCACGAGATATTCAACAAGTCTTTTAGACCAATCACATAGTTTGGAGTGAACAAGAAGTCTCCATACCGCATGTGACCCATCAAATTAAATCAGGAAGAGATCATGTTGGCTTGTACAGAGATATGGCTAATACAAAGAGCTGCTTCCATTGACACACCACATGTCTCAAACAGATTTAAATCAATGATACACAAAGTAACACCGTAGTAATTTGATCTCAACTTGTACCTAGGGGTATAGCTACCATATAGGTAGGGGCCAGAAAAAAATGCAATCTCATTTTTTTTATAGGGGCCGGAAATAAACCCCTAACTTCATGAAACTTTTATTTGCCAAAATGATACCTATTCCTTGCGTTTCAGGAACAAGTTACATATTGACATCAATGTGAAAATAATTTGATACAACTTTTTCTTCCAGATAACATTGAAGAGTCTTATCATATCTGCGAGTAGCTAACTCCCTGAATAGCATTGGATTGTGCCAGATCATTTTCATACTTAGATTTCTGGGTTGTTTCTCCCCAAATCAACCATTAAAATTAGTCTTAATTCTTTAATTTGGTGTATAGTCTTAATTCTATAATGCCATATTTGATGGCATACAATGGTAGCAACATTTCAATTGATGTTATAGAAAGTGATTATACTTTTAACACTACTTTACTCGAGGATACTTTTAATTAGTTAATATTATTAGTTGCAAGAGGAAACATGCATACTAGATTGAATGTGATAATAATACAACAACGTCACAAACTGAGTAAATTATTTCAACTAATGCAAAAAGAAATGGTATATTGACGTAACAAACTAAAATGATGGGTTGGTCAGTTCACTCACCCGCACCTGTTTAAATTCATGAATTTCTAAACTTGCAAACATGAACAATCATTGGATTCAACAAATGTGTTAATGAAAGAAATAAAGTCTTTCATCATTTTCTGTAATTTTGAGGGTCTGTTGGGTTACGCCAATATAGCCATTTAACCATCGCAACTATTTATCTACTTCTAAATTAAATCGTTCATATGTTTATTCCATGTAATAATTTGTTTAAAAAAAAAAGTCTTCTGAAAGTTGTACTTTGATGCATACTGTACCTATTAGGGCGCGTTCTCACTGTTCGAATGTGGACTCATACCTACGTGCGAGTCCACATGCACAACATTGATGTTGCGTTCTCATTGCATGTGCGATAAAATACCGATATGGTATGGGGTCCACTTACCCGGATGTTATATGATCTAAAAATAACAATTAATGAAGCAACTTGTTAAAGCGAGTGCGCCTTGCGTACCTGCTGTGTAAATTACCACGCGTACGACATTTGGCAGTATGAAATTGCATTTTGAAGCGCGCAGTCTGACGCAGCGCAATATGCTTGTTATTGTGGAGTGGAACCAGGGTTGTAGCTACGCTGGGCGCACCCGCCCATCTCTCACAATCTCCACCCGGCGCTCTAAAAAAAAATGGTAAAAAAATGGTAAAATAAAAAGGCTCTCTATTTATTTCATTTTTTTTAAAAACAATTTGTGGATAAAACAAGAAGTTATGTGGCAGGAACCCTCAAAGTGCATTAAAAAACCTAAAAAACCATTAGGGTTGAGTCCACTTATAAATAACACATTTTCATTAAGTGGACTCGATGTAGCATCGAGTCCACATTCTGGTATTAAACAGGCACAGTGGGAACGCGCCCTTATTAGAGGAATAAATCAAAATATAAAGAATGATGGAAACTCATGGAGCTATCATTATATGCTATTACTTTTATGGGGTAATTTAGTTCAAGTTAGCTAAGGGTTAAGGCTATAAAACAACCAGATACAAAATATTACATGGAATAAACATGTAATCAAACTACCATCAATACGAACATCGAGAGTAACACTCAACACAATAAACAAATACGTACAATTTGAAACTTGTCAAACAGTGCAATTATCAATAATAGTCATTCCCTTATGCTTTCCAGAAGGAATGTCCCTTGTCTAAACATGAAGTCAGATTGTGTGGTCTTGAATGAGACCTGATCAGAGATAACGATGCTAATATTGAATTCACAAGATGTGAAGACGCGAATGACCTTACAAGTTATTTAGCTATGGAGTCTACCATAGACATTGAGTGTCAGAAATTTACTGTAGCAGGGATGGGGCGAATCAAATTCAAGGTAGTTTTTTCTTGGAAATTGAAATAGGTTGAGCCATTTAACCAAGGTATACATATTTTTTGAACATTAAATATCATATCTGAAGCAAAAGTTGGACCAATTTCATTTAGAAAAGTTGAATGGATTCATTTCATAGCTCTATGTAATTAAGCTATGTGTCAATTATATTGTGACAAGTGATGAGTTTCTGGTCAACATGGGATTCCCTTCACAGTGTCGATTTACCAACAATTTCAAGTGAACCATTCTTGCTCAAGACATTACTTAATCAGATGAAAAATGCACTGTTTAATAAGTTTCAACACTTGTAAGTATATAAAAAACTACCGACACAATCAATAAGATACAACTATTGTTTTTCTTCACATAAACATTTCTTGTCCACAACACATGTGGGAATGGGATGTATTTCCAATCAGGCAAGCTGTTTCAGACTCCTTTGTAGATTTTTTTGAAGGCTGGTTGGTCAGTTTATATGCTATGTCTGATTTTGTGATCAGTGGTTCAAAGGTTTTAGTAATTAATCCTCTAAAGTCACCAACAAAGATGTTTGACACTAGCCCTATGCACTACATACATGCAAGACAATGAGCATGTGGGCAGGCAATCATGACACCATACAAACTATCTGGGTCAATTAGATTACAGATAATGCATTGTATTAGTTGGATCAACACAGTTGTGCTGTTCTTCTGAACCGATGGGACCGGTACTTCAGTATTTATGCTTAGTAATCACTTGCAACAGGAAGAAACCTGTTGAACTTCTGTGCTTATGACATAAGTTAATAGCATAGAAACTAGTGTATAATTCAGCTTATATGAAACACTTCATGTTGCGTTATATTGAAGTATAAAATATTGGCATGCTAGTAACTTTCATGAACTCAAATGACAAAGATGAATAATTTGAACTTGTTTTATCAAAGCTTATTGTTTGTAGTGCGAATTAACTTGTTATGCAATTGATATCATAAACTATATTTCAGTTCTTGCAGCTCAATGGAAAACAACATGTACCAAAACAAGGGAATGAGTTGGATGTTGGTAATATCGTTTTTAAGGATATTTAAATTTTGATGCACTAGTCATCTTATAGGACCAGAAGCAAGAAAATCAAATGAAAATAGCAAACATGAAGCTCATTCCCTTTGATTGTTTAAGTATTAGCTGCTCTATCACACAAACTAATTACAAGGGAGTCTAAAACAACTTGCCTATACAGTAAATCGATGTGGAAATGTTAGTTAATTGAGTCACGGGAATCATGGCCTGTAACCATGAAATTAATATATATACAGTGAAATTTGACTGTTGTCATTTTGAATAATTCTTTTACTTCTGTAATAATAAAGATGCTCCTAAAAGTTCTGAGCTAACTTTCTAGATCCATACAACTTTAAATGATGTCGATGAACCAAGATTTATCAATAGAATCCTGCTTGAATAGAATCCAGCTTGAATGGAAATTTGAATTCCAAATGAAAACAGAAGACTTAACAGCAACAAAATGAAAGTCTTACCATTACATCAAATTTCACTGTACAAAAAAGATTGACTTTTGCTAAAGGTTGCTGGTATTTCTATTATTGAAATATACTTATTGGAATCTAATGTTAGTTTTATCACTCCTCAGAATTTTATGGCATTTCACAATGTTACCACAGTAACATAAAGTGGAATACTCCCATCAAGAAATGTCTCCTCTTTTTTATGTTTTGTTTTGTTTTTAAATTAGCACACAGCTCTGAGGTGGCGAGAACACACTTTCCCACCACAACATCGATTCTTCTCTTCTTCACCGTTCAAATCACAACCAAAACAATAAACCATCATGTAACAAACCAGTCCAACCACAAAAGTCAACATCAAACTGAGCACTGATGGTGATAGCCAGCTTACTGCAACCCACCCGCCCCTGGCGCTGTTCCTGGGTCTTGATGCTGTTTTGCTTTTGTATACTACAAATGATAATCACTTTGTGTAGAGAAGGGCTGCTGTGTATGTCACATGATGCATGGAGGGCTCCTCTAGTGTCGTCTACCAACATTCAAATCATACGAGGAGTTCCACAATGGTCCATCCTTGGACCACTTCTCTATTTTCTCCTATCTATCAAAGCATAACTTAAGAGAAGGGTTCCCATCCATGCCGTTTCTTGCTAAAATCCAACCCTTGGATCACTAAGAGACCTATTTAAAGGAATCTCTGACCCACGTAGGGGTTATCTATCGGAGATATCTGCTCCGCTTTTATTACGATTTTTTCACCACGATTTCATCATCGATTTCCTTCAGACCCAAGCTGTCCAGCCTTCATAAAGTGTTGCTAGGTTTTCCATACTCTTAGCTTCCTTGATAACAAAGTCAATCTAAAACAAAATAAAACAACTGAAATGATTAGATATAATACCCTTCACACAGTGTTATCCATTCTGTTAACTGTCAAGTAAAAAATCACTGTAAAGCATAGGAATACCTGCTAAACTATGTACTTAAACGTGCACAAAATCCAAAATCTATGAAATAGTGTACATTTGACCATTTGCATTGTCTGCATTGTTTACAATGTTGACATGCTGTACAGCAGTTTTTCATTCATAGGTAAAGCGTTTAACAGGTTTGCCATTGCACAAGGTTGAAACTGTCATGTTGCTCATCTGCATGAAACACATTCAAAAAATGGGTGAATACCTTCCAACAACGAACAGTGGGATATCCTAAATTCACTCATAAACATGTGAAATTAAATTGAGGTTTACACAAATTAATGTTATTTTTCATGAAGCAATTCAATATTTATTGCACAAATTGGGCTTTGACAAGTAAACAGCAAACAATATTTTACTTTTGTTTTAAAAACATACACTCCTTGTGTTTGAGCCAATGCAAGCTTTAAGCAAGCATGCTGAACGACGCACTGAAGACCATGTTTTTATTTTGGCGTACAGAACAGAACAAACAAACACACTATACCTGTTCTGCCACAGACAGTCTTTTTGTAGAGTCTGGATCCCGGCCATCTAGTTTTCCTTTGACACGACGCCAAACATTGATTGCGTGAGTGTTGCGTACCTGAAGCATCTTACCGGTGCGCGGATCACGTACAGCTTGAGGGGCTTTGGCCACAGAACCAACTGGAATAAAGAATAACACATCAATTTATATGGTACACTCCTATACAAACAGAGGGGTAGTATTCTAGGATATGACACATAAGTAAATTATTCAGGGATAATGGACCATGTCAAATAATAAGTTAGTGGAAAATAAAAATGTAACAATATTCTATTGGCCTTGATTCCCCTTTCACATTGACTGTAAATGGAACACTGCTATATAAGATTTATACGAAAATGGTGCCAAATCATCAATAGTCAAATTATTTGCGACTGATCACTAAAACTCGTCTCACTTCCGCTAAGAAAGGATTTTATGCCTCCGTTCCATTTCTGTGGAACAACTTAGCGAGCTTGCCTCATCACTTACTCAATTTAAGAAGATGTTAAAAACTCACTTATTCTACCGTCATAAGTGCAAGAGATGTTTAACACTGTTGTTTAATATTATGTTTTTCAACAAAAGCATTGTGGTACCATTGTATTAAGTGTAAGAGCACTATTTAAATGCTCATTGTTACGTTATACAAAACCAAAAATGCAGAAGTTGACTTCAGTTGATTGTGCCAAGAGTAATCAATAATGCAGGCTTTTACAGTACATTTGTGCCATTAGCCGATATTAAAGCAGCAAGTTGATATATTGCACTGACCTGGTCTAGATGTTGTAGGTGGAGTAGCTGGTGTACCCTCAATTGGTTTGATAAAACCTGGTGGTGGTCTGGTAGGAGAGCCAGTCTTACTTGCTGTCCCATCCTTATCTTTACTCTCTGCTTTTGCAATATCAGCTCCACTCTCCTTGCGAGCTAGTAAAATGAAGAACAAAAGCAAGCTTGGATCAAAATGTTGAATATGCATCATGTCTTAACATAACAATTTGCCATAAAAGGCTTGATTTTTTGGGTCAAATTGGATACAATACTGCATTCATTTGGAATAAAGCATACATACATTTGTGATTTTTGACATGATCAAGCGAAATGAGTCACATGTCGGCAGTTTTGAATTTTGATATTTGTCTATCATTCAAAAGCAGGTGAAAAATGCTACAGCATGGTCCAAACCCTACTAAAATCGAACTTCTAGTTTTTAAGTTACAAACAGTTTACCAACTAAGGAAACAAAGTAAAACATTAAAATTGGTCACTTCTTTTTACCTATTACTCAAAAATCAATATTCCTGGCAAACGACTCATTCCGCTTGATCACGTCACATTTTGTAAGTGATATCGCAATAAATGATGTCCTTAGATCTAACATAGTCAGGTACAACGGCCTTTAATTCTATGTAATACAATAAACATTTGGTGCATATGTGCTTCCTCCTTGCATCCATGTGTCACCTTTATTTTTGTTGCATAAGCTCTTACTTTTTTGTGTCCTATTCTTACCTGTTGCCACATTGTCCTCCTCCTCATTTAGTTTAGATAACAAAGGATCTGCCAAACTCACAAGATGATCATACAACCTATATAACAAAATATGCTCACAATTAGCCACTGGCATGCCTTTGCACAATACAATCACTTAGGGACGGTATATAATGGGAGGGGAAATTTGAACCGCAAACTGAAGCCTCCTATATATGGGCATATGGGCGTGAGTACGCGAGATGGGACTCGTGAAATGAGGGCGCTATCTTGACAATGCTATGATTGACAGCACGAAAGTCCTGATAAGGCACATTGAGACGCGCGAGGCGACTCACAAAATGGGGGCGATTTAGCGCTCAGATATGTAGCATTATTAAGCTTTTCAGCTTTAGAAAGAAAAACAGTCACATGTATGGACGTCGTCATATTGATCAAAGCTATGACTAAACAGTTACGAGATGTCCGCATCTCTTTTTCATGTATTGATATTATCGATTTATGGATTGAACTCCTGCGTGATACCGTCCAGCGACCTGTTGCTGATGAGGCGGTTTTAGTGAAGATGAGATCACAATATTGTGAAGTCATCGTCACGAAAATCCCAACAGCACTTTCGACACAGACAACCGGGCGCGAATTTCAAATAATCACAGGTTGGGGATGTGCAGTTTAAATTCGTTTACTTGAACATTATAGTTCCGTGTTCAATATAAATGGTCAATACACATTAGATAATTATTTTCCTACCATATAATGCATGGTTTAATGAATATAACAGTATTCCTTTAATAGTAATGTTTAATTCTATTGAAACATACTGCAAAAATGAGGGCAAAGAGATGAAACTTCTTCTTTGACCTCTTTCTCTTCCATTAAACAGAATAATTCAACAACTCTGTGAGCCTTCTATTTCCATCTCCTATCCTGCTATGTTGTGTGGTAATAGTCAAGGACCCTTTTAGAAGACGGATATTTATCAAGCATTATGTATCAATTATTTACCTCTTAGTATGTTCTGCCTGGTCTTGTATTTTAGGCATCATATCTGCCAACTCAAGGACCTTGTCCCTGTCTTCATCTGACGAACCTAATAATAAAAACCAAGTTAACAATTTGTTGAAATAACTATGTGGTCATATTAACACTTTATAGAACATTTAAATCTAACAATATCCCATAAAAAGGGGACCATTGTCAGTGAACAGTTGTAATTTTGTTTGTTTTTGGTAATGCAAAATTTTGAGGCAACATTTATTGAAAGGGTGAATGTTAATCTTTAAAGCTTTAAGGGGGGTGTGGACTCTCAGGTACAGCCTCCGTAAAACTGCCGTAACTTCTTCATTATTCATTTAATCTTTATAAACGTATACATTTTTTTGCAGAAAGGGTTCACTGAATCCAACCATGATAATGAAATTGACCATTTTGGAAAAAAAAAAAAAAAACCCACATTTTATGACCCATTTTAGGTTTGGAAAAGATAACTCAAAATATATTTTGTTAAATTTTGTCATACTAGTTTTATGATAATCCTGATAACATTCCCCAGGAGCGTTTTTTTTTATTTTAATAACTAATTTTTTATTTTTTGAGTTACAGACCAAAAGGTGCCAAAAAATGTGATTTTTTACCGCCAAAATCATGAAAATCACCATTTTGGGGGGAAAATCACATTTTTTGGCACTTTTTGGTCTGTAACTCAAAAATAAAAAATAAGATATTAAAAAAAAAACCCGCTCCTGGGGAATGTTATCAGGATTATCATAAAACTAGTGTGACAAAATTTAACAAAATATATTTTGAGTTATCTTTTCCAAACCTAAAATGGGTCAAAAAACATGTTTTTTATAATTTTTTCCAAAATGGTCAATTTCATTATCATGGTTGGATTCAATGAACCCTTTTCTGCAAAAAAATGTATACATTTATAAAGATTAAATGAATATTGAAGAAGTTACGGCAGTTTTACGGAGGCTGTACCTGAGAGTCCACAGCCCCCTTAATATGGGATGATGTTCAGAAGCCTGATACCCGAACCAAGTTGAAGACAAATGTTGCTACATGTTTATCACATTTGTACATGTGATGCATTCTGGGAAAACTCTCCACATGTTGAAATGTTTCATATTGAAGAAAACTTTTGTAAAACTTGTTTTTAAACCCATAATCACTTTTTCCACATCTGGTGACATCCGACAGGTTTTCCCAGATCACATCACCTATATTAATTGCAATATAAAAACTTACCAACAAGCAATACTTTGAGCATATTCATGAATTCTTCTGAAAAGCTCCTATACTCCATCATAAAGGTCCTTACTTCTCCGGATCCATCCTCCCCATCAGTACCTTGTTCTTCCTCCTCCTCTCTAGCAATAGTTTTCAGTAATCCTTTCACTTCTGACATAAGTTTGTGATGGGTAGCCAAGGCATTCTTCACAGTGTCAATTTGAGTGTGTAGAGCATCCTGTAGTAAAAACAATTATTTGACAAATATATTAAAATCCAGATATTAGCCTTATATCTATATCCTTTTCTATAACACATCTCTGCTATTGTGGTTGTGCAGATGTCACATTCGACATTAGTTACTACCTATACAATAGAAAAGCATAAGTTGTAGTCTAATTATTTTTTTAAAGATTTTCATTTACATGACAAACTGCATTTCTTTATCTTTAAGATTTGACTCTTTAAAACAGTGACTACATTTGACTCCGTACAGCAGTGACTACAGAGCAGCGTGGGCGCATTGCAACAGATGCACCGTGGATTCTATTCGTAACGCATGCATATGCCACAATTACATGCAATTTTTTCTCGCTAATATGGAACTAACTTAACTATAGTAATTTGAAAGTATGGCAACTATAGTGTCATTACAGAGTTTTTGCTAAAACAATGACATGTACAATAGAGGAGCAGGGTGTCCCAAAAGTGTTGAAACCGTTTTAAAGCTGTGTAAATCTCTTACAATAATTCACAGTATCAAAATGAAAACATATTTGGATAGAGAAAACTTGCAGAATTATTTTGATACCCAACTTAACCTTTTTTTGAGGCCCCTTAATATAAAACACCTGCTGAAAGGTTTGGTCACATAGCTCAGAATAACATACAAGTGTTCAACTTGCAGGACTCGTGGTGTACGCCGCTGTAATCACATGCTGCAGGTTCCTCACATTCCATTCATGTGGATTTTTAAAAAAAGGCTTCAACTTATTTCATCTTGTGCACAACATTAATAATGTTAATATTTAGGTTTATTTCAACCGAAATTAAAAAGAATCATTGTGGACAAGTATTTTTCATATCACTACCTATTTCCCGCTCTCGCTCCCCTCACTTTTTAAACTCAATATTGTACGCGTTTATATGAAAGTGCAGTTTTACAGTTTGGAAAACATTCATCTGTACTTTGGCAACACAAATAGCTGTTATTGTAAGTTTGGTACCAATATAATACAAGTCCTCTCTATTCAAATGTGTTTTTTTGTTTTATACCACAAAATGTATTACCGGAGATATAAAGCTTTAAAAAGGTTTCAACACTTTTGGGACACCCTGATGTATGAAGAATGTAGATAATTTAAAACAGTTGTTTTATTTAAAGATAGGACAGTGTTATAATCAGATTAATTGAACTTGCTTATACTTATGTATACACAGCTGAGAGCTATGCTTTGAATTTGCAGCAATGCTTTTGCAAGGAATTGTGTGTGACGCAGAACTCTGTTGGCATAGATTGAATTAGGAAGGTGAACAATTCCACTGGTCAAGCACTTTACAAGCAGCCTGAATTGTTATTTGAAGCTATTTGATACACTATTTGATGCATATTCTTTCAATAAATAATCTAATTATAGCACAATTGTGGTCAGAAGATTCCAATAAAAGTTAGCAAAGTTTAACATACCTTCCCACAATTGATCAGCATCTCTTGTTCCTCTCCTTTCTTATCTCTCTCTTTTGCCTTCTTCTTGAGTATTTCCAGTACTTGACGCATCCATTTATGATTGATTGGCTGGTCAGAAGTTGGTGCTTTCAGATGGATGAATCCTTCCTCTAGTTCTGTTACAGATGCTGTGCTGGCTTCTACATCTTCACAACATTCCAATGTTCTATGAAGAGGAAAGAAATGTTAAATTGAACTTTAATTTGTTTTATGTAAATGACATATCAAGGTATCAACACAATTATGGTGATGCATTTAACATAGGGGGCAATAAATGGTTATATTCAATTTCTATTATTAACACAGATATCCTTTACTGTGGAAAATGCAATACTTTCAAAATATAGCAGCTAATGATTTGGGTGACGTGTCAAGAGAAAGCCCACAATGCTTTGTAAAAATAAGCTCTTAAAAATAAGCCCTTATTAATTTGAGAAGTGATGAGGGTTTGAGGGTCAAATGAGGCAAAAGTTCTATATATGACGCTATAGTATTCACATATAAATGTTATAGGTCGTGAAATGAGGATACTATCTCGACAACGCTATAATTGACAGCACGAAAGTCCTTATAAGGCACATTGAGACGCGCGAGGTGACTCACAAAATGGAGCTATCACACTTGAGGCTTCAATAATTTGGATTGCTCATTCCTAACAAGCCAGGAAGTGGCTAATCCTTTTTGCTCATATTTATGACATTTATGTGCATTTCAAATAAGCCATGAGAGGAAAAGAGCATCTTTGGCCTAAAAAAAGACAAATGAATAACATTTCACATGGATTCCCTAAGCTTAAATTAATATAATTTCAAATTCAAAGTTTTTTCATGTTTAATTTATTGGGAGATTTCATTACTATAATTATATGGAAAAGGGACTACAATCATAGAAAAAATGTGTTCGAACACTGACCATTGTTTGCAAATTTTAATTACCCTATAGCTAAGCTTAGGCGTTTCCCGTGATCACGGTATTCACGGCAAGATTCACGCTTTTCATGCTAAATCACGGATTTTGTAAAATGTACCGTGAAATCGCGGAATTGCTGTAAATTGTACCGCGAAATCGCGGAATTCCTATTTCAGTTGCGGTAATTGTCCGACATGCCGATTTACAGTACGGTCTTGTTGAATAACAAAAGAACATTTTCTGAATTCCTATTGAAATATTTCCTTTCAAGACGATATCGACGCACAATTGTGTACAGTCATGACAGTGCATTCATCTCTAGGCCTACTTGAAACGACTGATTGAAGTTCAATTGACAGATGATTTATAATATCGAATTTATTTGAATGAGATAAACAAGACCGTATTCTTCTAAAGAGTAAGGTAGGCCTACTTCAAACCCATCTTCAAAAGAAGCTTAGAGATTGTTTACATCCGCCACCCTCTTCAGAAAGTTTGTTAGTCGATACAAAAGTTAATCCAGCGCGTTCAATGGGTGATTATTGATTAAAGACCCTTTTCTAAAGACACAGAAAATGAAGAGCATGATGACTCACTCGTTTCGTTTTGTCATCAAACAACATCAAACAACATCATATCGTCATCATTCATATTTGCATTGCATTGTATTACAAGAGACTGAATACAATAGCTTTCAATGGCTTGCGCTGCGTGTTGTTGTCAATTCGACTTTTCCCCACGTGCGCTGAATATTCATCAGCATTAGCACCTCATGCATTATTCATGAAGTACATGTACGAATGCGCCTTCGTATACATTGTTAATGGGCATGTACATGTACATGACTCGAAGGCGTGTTTAATTTCACGATGTCAGGAAAAAACATTACGTCACCAGATTAACCTAATTATCAGGGTTTAATATTCACGAGATGGTATTGTTTGTTTGTTTGTTAAAACGGATACTGTTGTATTAAAAATGGGGGAAATCAAACAGTTACACAGCAAGCAATAAACTTGGACGGAGATAATAATTATATAGAAAGTTTTCAATATATGAAAACAATAATGACTGTAAATGACCAGAAATTAATAATAATTTTTTTATAATTACTGATGACATCAGGGGATGCGCGTGCGTATGTTAAAAATTACAATCCTTTCCACGTGCGTTGGGAAAATCTAAACAAGGACAAGGTAGTGTGAGAAAATAATAAAATCTTGTTTTGTTGAATATGTTTTCCAAAATGTTGAACAACAACAGCATTGATACTAGTTTAAACACTGTGTAAAACAATTTATGACGCATTTAGCATGAAAATTAAGTTATATTAATACTTTCACGGTTTGTTTTGTAACGAAACTGCGCATCAACTCAACGTTTAAAAAAATCTCTTGGTCTAAATAATTACATGTAATATGAAAGTATGTATTTATAATTTATAATTTTCTAAGAATGTAAAATGTGTAAATATTATTTTATTGTATTATTATAAATGTCATCGTGATCAGTATCATTTATTAATATTAATATGAAAGTATGTAATCTATTATTTTCTAAGAATGTAAAATGAGTAAATATTATTTTATTGTATTCCAATTTTAATTTGTAATTCTTTTATTATAAATGTCATCATCATATCATTTATTAATATTAAGATGAAAGTATGTAATATGAAAGTTTGTAATTATATTATTTTCTAAGAATGTAAAATGTGTAAATATTATTTTATTGTATTTATTATAAATGTCATCGTGATCAGTATCATTTATTATTATGAAAGTATGTAATATGAAAGTATGTAATTTAAAATTTATTATTTTCTAAAATGTGTAAATATTATTTTATTCCAATTTTATTTTGTAATTCTTTACCAGTGTCATCGTCATCAGTATCATTTATTAATAATATGAAAGTATGTAATTCATTATTTTATTATAAAACGGAAGTTTATTTACACTCTTTAGTATTTATACAAACTAAGGTTTTTTTAAAAATATTTATTTTTTATTATTTAAAAGTGTTTTAATATTATTTTATTGTATTCCAATTTTAATTCTTTTATTATAAATGTCATCATCATCAGTATATTTATTAATTATGAAATACGTAATTGTTTATGAATATTCATTGTTTATTTGATTATAATATGGTGCGCATGCGTATGTTAACAATTACTCTCCTGGCCACGTGCGTTTGGAAAATCCCATTGAAAATCGGGTCCTTTCAAAGAAAACAAATTTAACGATCTAATGTAAACAAAGGCGACGATAATAAAATATTCAAGCAAAGCGATCGATTATTTTGGAAGCTTGACAGACGGGCCACCAACCAAGGCAAGAAAGGAAAGCTAGGGAATTGGTCAGTGGTTACAGTGGCTTTTTCGAACTTCACGAAAGTTGTATTTTATTGCTTTTTTCTAGTTGCCTTTTTATATTTTATTAAGCTTATTAAATGCCTAAAAATTCGACCGCTTCGTAAATCACGGAATTTCGCGTTTTTTACTTGGAATCTCATTAATCACGGTAAATCACGCTTTTCACAAAAACTGCCCACGGTTTTCACCTTAAAAAATCACGGGAATTCCCGAAGCTTACCTATAGCACACATTATCAGAATCATGTGAAAATACTTATTTGTTTATGATAGCCTGAAAGATTCCCTTCCACATTCCCCTTCCTCACTAATCAATGTTGCAAGGACACAGGCTGATGTGATGATTGGAAAATTGGTTGACTCAACATTAATAAGGGGGGAAAGGGGGATGACTTTACATTAGCCCTATAAAGTGTTTGAACAATATTTTCTAACATTGTAGTTCCCATAAGACTATTCCCTCAAATAATACCTGTTTAGAATACCAAGGAAGTTTGACTCTGCATTCATGGCTTCTGTTGTTCTTGTCCTCAAAGCCTCAAAGTGTAAAATGGCATTACTCAAGGCTGACACCTCAGTGCTATGTTTGTTCTCAGTCTGAAAAAATAAAAATAAGCAATTTACACAATTAAAAATCAAACCAAATTAGCATCTTCAAACTATCTGAACCGTGTATCCAAAATGTAAACCTTCCCATCATTAAGAAGTATTTCTGCAGATTACATTTTAAAGTGAAGATTTCTACATCTAACATTAATTCTGTCACATGTACATTTTCCCATATATTGAGAGTATTTTTCTGGGTATTTTGAAACAGTGAGACAGTGGAATTTAAAAAACATGTTGGCAAATAGTGTTCTAATTCACAACGTGAAGATGCATGATGACATGCAAAAGAAAGACTAGAGAATACAATTTTACTTAGTCATATCCCATACATCAAAAACTGCATGATAAATAATTCCAAATCATCTGCTACCTGAATTGCTGAAATAGTCATGACAACTCGTTACTAATAACTGGGTGCCATTTGTTTATTATACTACACTTGAACTACTAGAAATACCACATCCAAAAACTGAAAGCATACAAGACTCTTCAATCTTTGACTTACAGCATAAATCTTGTTCCTATCATTGACAGCTGTATCAAACTTCTTGAGTACTGCATTGAGTGATGGATTAGCCCCAGCAGCCCACTTGAGTCTCTGTGAGATACTAGCATGTAGGGATGTAGAGCGTTCCTGTACTGCATTTATAGCGCCCTCAAGAGATCCTAATAGCTGAACTCGCTTGCGGAGATCTGACATCACACTAGATCTGTTAGTGTAACAAATCAATATGATACTTATTAATTTTACATAAAAATTATAATATTATATAGAGTAGATAGGTTCTAATGAAAATCCATAGGTATTCCACAGGAACAAAGGGGGTTGCAAGAGATTTCATATGATATAACAGTGTTAAACACAATTAACACATTTTTCATATATATCTGAAAATTAAAGGTTCTACCTAAGTTTAACCACAGATGGATGAGCTTCGGCATCAGGATATAAGGACTTTGGGGATACGATTAACCAGGCTTACAGGGGATCAACACCAGTTTATTAACAACAGAAATGTCAATTTTTCTGACCTTGGTGGATTCTGGAAGAGTGGAGTCTGTCTTTGATGTCCAGCCTGTTGAAGTATTTCTTCATGAAGCCATTGGTAGCGTACAAGCTGAGATTGAGCACGATGGGCTACCTCTTTAGCCAATCCAACAGATATGTTCAGCTGCCTGAAGATTAAATAGAATAAACATGCACTGTTATAAATGGATTGGGATATAACAACTTGAGAGAGGGTGCTTATTTTTGGGTGGGATAAGCTACAGACAAAATATGCACCTGAACATGTGTAAGTAATTTCAGAAAGAGTCAACTTTGTATCCCATATTTAATCACAAATTTAATCACAAAGTTCTTCGCAGACAATTAAGATTACTTTCTTGTTGGTGGAGTAAAATATTATTGAAAGCAGTATCTAAGTATTACAAATATGAATATCATGATAATAACTTTTTAATTGCAAAATTGAGACCAAATTTTTCCAGAGATATTCATGATTCTTACCTAGCTTGATCTGCTGCTCTCCATGCTGAATCATAAGATGATGTGATATTGTTCAGCAAACTGTACAGGTGTGATTGAACAAAGCTTTTCTGTATGGAGACTTCAACTGCTTTCTTAATGAGAACATCTATGGAGAACTTGCTATTAGCCCCTATGTCCATGATATTGATGACTGCTACTGTGTCAAGGCCTAGTTGATGGGCAAAAGTGCATGCACACAGGCAGATCACTTGGGTGGCTATACCTAGGATCTGTACCAAGAAAAGAAAAAATATTGAGTTTATTTTGAATAACTCTTTGAGAAGAGTAGAAATCTTCACAGAAATCAATGGGAAAAAATATCTTGAAGTTAATGAGCCATACCTGTACTTTTATTTATTTAAATTTAAAAAATGAAAGAAAGAAAGGAGGTGATTTTTTTAAACTCTAGAGAGAATTTTAGTGCTGCCTTAACTAATACTACCTAACAGCTGGATAATGTTTACCATTATTTGATACTTATTTCCAAATTGTGAAAGCATTTGGAAAATGGTAACACAGGGTATAATATGTTGCTGACTTATTAGTTTTTCATGTAACATGTAGGGTAAAGTCGCTAGTTTTCGGTCAGCGCCTACTTTCAGTCACTTGGCCAAAATTGTGTAATTACATCGGTCGTGGCCATTTTAAAAGCAATACCAGGCATCAACTATGCGGCAGATTTTTAGCAATCAGTTTATAACGATGAGGTTATTTTCATTACACGATTTGGGCGAAAGTGATCAAAAATAGGCGCTGACCGAAAACTGGCGACTTAACCCTATATCATCTTTTTCTGTAAGATCTTTGGAATGTGTAGTAAATCTTTTTGAAAAAGATATGTCCAAGAAAATACTTACTCACCCACATAACCAAGCTCCTATAATTTCTAGCTATTTAATACTGATCAAACTGTATTAACCTATCCATGCTATACCCAAACATTTGACACATAGGGCCAAGGGAGTGATCAAATCTTCCTATAGCTTTCATTTGACTTGATCAAAGTTATAACTGTACCTGTTTCCTGATGTAATGTGCCAAGAATTTCTTGATAGGTTGTACAAGCTGTGATTCTGTGAATAACAATGCTGTTATCTCTGGGGAGCCTTGCTGACCAGTCAGTAGAGTATTCAACTTGTTACATTCATCTTGATCACCTGGGGTGAAGGCAAGAAAAACAAACTATTAATAATTCATCAATACACAGTCAAGGTGTACCTTTTTTCATGTAGACCTATACACAAATTTTAAATATTATGTCAGTGTAGTGTGTCTAAATTGCACTTTACTTTGTTTATTGTGATGTCAACCTCTCTCCAAATAATTAAAATTATATGGTTCAAATTGATGAATAAAAATGAGGTTAACTTCATGGGGTACTCATATTTGTAAAATACAAACATATAGACTACAAAACTGTTCAACAGTATTTTATATAATGAAACTTGATTGAATATATTTCAAAAATAATAAGGGGGTAGGGGAAATCAGACTGGTCATATACAAACAATGAGTAATTTCATGTAAATATTAAAGGACAAACTTCCTCCATCATTTTATTTGTTTACACAAAACCATTTCACTTACCCTGGCTTGCTGCTGCATAACATCTACACAACAGAAAGAATTCATTCAAAGCTTGTAGCTGCTTTACAAAGAACATGTCCATAAGTAGATCCTGAGTGTTGGCATTCAATACAGTGGCCTGAAAAGATATCAAATAATTAAGCCATGAATATGACCAATTTGACATATTGCATTGATAAGTACATACAAAGTTTCTCATATATTCATTCAGGGGTTTTGTTGAGTGATTCAAAAATAATTTCCAAAAAAGGTTTATTTGCTTATCACAAAACTAATAGATCTTCAAACATTCAAAGCAATACAAGATGTGATTAATTACACATTAGGGTGTGAAAGTTCACTGTTGAGTTCACTGCCAACAGATTATTTTACTGTTTCGATATTGCTGAACGTGTGGTGTTAGCAATCGCTTTTCTTCTTTCTTTCTTTCCCTCTTTTTTTGCATCTGGGATTGACTAGGACGAATTATTATTGAACTATTGTTTAAAAAACAAAAATGGACACATTTTGCTATGAATGACTGCAGTCCTGAATGATAACTCTTTCATTTGAGCCACAAAATCTACCTCTGACACAACTAACTGCTAAACACTTCAAGGTTACTTACTTTGAGCCCTTTTGCATCCTGTATCACATCTACCCGACGCCATTCCTGTGGCACTGGTAAGTCTTCCATGTGAGTAACAAACTCTACTACAGGCACCAATAGCTGTTGAAACACTGCATTACAAGTAGCAAGCAGACTCTGTCCTGCATTCAATGGTAAGGCTGTAGGATTGGCTGGGTCTGTGGTGTTAACAGTCTGTTCTGTCAGGTTTCTGAATCGGGTACGCAATAGCTGCACTGGATTTGATGATGTGAGTTCAGTCTGTTACCAAGAAGATCAATTTATAGATTTGACTCAGTTTTAGTGGATTGTAGACTATTACAAACAGTACAATGTAAAATCACATACAACAAACAGCTAACTGTCATTACAGCTCGATCTATTCTGGATTGTTTTATCAATTTTACAAAGGAAGTTCTTAACAGTGTCACAAATACGCGTCATTATACATTAACAAAAATTATGCAACATTTATGTGATCCAACAGTACATTATCAACAGGAAAAAGTAGAGCTTCTTTTCTACAAGAGCCTGGGATTTCTAAGTTAAATTGCTAGAACAACAACAATGTGTAGTGTACAAACCTGCATTCCTAAAGTGACTGTAGTCAAGTCTTGTTCAATCTGATACGCAACCTTCTGTAATGGTAACTCTGGATTCTGACATAGATCATTGAAAGCTTTCAGGACTAGTGATACAGAAGTGTCCTCTGATAAGATGCTCTTTACTACCAATGGTGTCAGCGTTTTCTTGAACTGGGTGTGTAATTCCTGTGAAATGTTCAGAGAGTGATATTAGTGATAGATGGTAAAACTTGCACTTTTAGTCCAAAGCATGTATTACGTCTTTGATGTATTAAGTGCATCACACATTTAAAAAACAACTTATTTGTCCAAGTAAATGATAAAATGTAAAATTTCCATTTTCACTCTATTATTTGTATTGGTTTTAATGCAGAACTATTATGTACCTTAATCAATACACCTTTTCAAGCCTTAGGAGAGTTTAATGTTAACACAGTCCTTCCATAATTAGATAAACATAATATATTAATTTGTTGATGTTCCCCAAAACAAATTAACAATTATGTTAATGATTAGAAATCCAGATTACAAGAATGTAAAATATGTTGTAGTGCAAAGTCGATAGTCATATTGCACGAATTAAAGTTTAGCAGTGTATACTTAAAAGCCAAATTTTAATTGAAAACAAAATCAGAGAAATGAGGTTACCATAACCATAATTTAAGATATGAATACTGACTTCTCAACTGTAATCATCCTTGTCCTCTATATTATGTTATGTTGGCAAATTGTTATCATGATTATTATCAGCTATTGTTTTCTTACATTGAAAGAATTTGCTTACATGTAGTTGTGAGTAGACATTCTTCAATGATCTGAAACATTCCACAGCTGCAAACACTGGGGCTATATCAAAGGTCGATGGCTGCAAAATAATACATGTACAAAAGATATTATGTCAATTTTGCTTTCCTCTCAAACATATTTTCTTAGATCTCAATCTGATATCCCAAACATCTTTTTTTACATTCCATATACTGTTAGTCTTTTCAAGTTGGCCTTTCAATTAAAAAGATTTAGACCCACAGAGTAAAATAAGACAATGGTTATATTGAACACTTACAAATGAACAGAAATAGATGAACTTAAAGAAGTTGTCTAAATTGTTGATCATACTGCACAGTTCTTCCAGGAACCAGTTACCATTACGAGTTGTGAAGTCTACAAGCAGATCTCCTGCACCTGAATAAGTAATAGACAAGTACAGAAAATAGGGGTTTAGGTGCTTTATTACATGTCCAGATTTACCAACATGCCACATATTAAAGTCATGATAATTTGCAGCTGAATATATTATTCTATTGTAATAAATGCAACATTTTATCTTGTATCTTAATTCCTGAAAATTTGGTCAAGATTTATAGCTACTATTTTTATAAGCCAAGAAATCAAGATGAAAAGTGTATTACTGTTAAATAACAATACCAACAGAGCGAAAATAGATCTAAAACTAATGAAACTGATAAGAACACAAAGACCTTGAATATCTTTATAGAGTGAACTTACAAAACTGTTTTGCTCAAAACTTAATGACTATCCTTATGGAAAGTTGTGTTAAATTATGTCTTATTGTAATATTTAAATGAAACTGAAAAACAGTCACAGACATTGGCCGGTTTACCTATTGAGGGGGAAGCAGTGATTTGAAATCTTAATCTGATCATTCACACATTTGGTTCTATGCTTCCCTGTGTCTTGAATCACATCGTAGGTAGTTCATATCCAGAATAGTTACAACATTTTCTCGTGACATTGCCCAAATTGATTTTATTTCTAATTCAATTCTCATCTATACAAGAAGGATTAGAAATGATGATCAATATGTATCACTTGTTAAAATGGCATATTTGAATAGCGCGCTCGCTATTTGCTTGGATAGTTTAAATTCATGCATGGACGCATGATATTTTGGGAAGTAGTTTTGAAGTCTAATATGCCGATATCGTCGTGATTGGTCCATTGTGGTTCCTCTGATGTTAAATGGAATAGGTCCAAATCAGTAATTGATCGGCCAATGTTTATGAATCTATTATAACAATTGCAATAACACATGTATATGTTCCAGCATGTACTTACTTGCAACAGCTCCCTCCATAATAAGTGATCTCTTACAGAAGCTGGTCATGACATTCATTATTACAGCCATCAGAGTCATAGATCCACTGTCACCTTTCTCTGTGCAAAAAGGAAAAGAAAAAAAATTATATCATAAGGCCAAACAAAATAAAAGGTTCGTCTCAAAGCTTGCGCGCGCATTGGTTTTAAAATGCCGAAATAGCGCGTCTGAAATGCAGGATATTGTAAAACTTTTTTTTTTTCCCTACAAATTTTTTAAAAACTTTTTGTATACAAATATCGGCAGATTTTCTTTTTCTCAAACCTTTTTGACTCAGTTCTTCAAAAAACACTGCACAATTGTTCATTGCCTTCATTGCTATTCGTAGCCTGATTACACAGTCTCTATACAATGATTGCATTAACACTTTGGGCGCTGTGGAGATAAAAAGCGTGTCAGAGACAAAGCGTGTCAGAGACTATTTAATATAGTCTTCTTCACATTCCGATAGTATTGCAATATTTATTCGCAAGGTCCCTCAGCATGCAAAGAGACAAGTAGTTTCGCAATTGCGCAAATGATTTTTGTACTACGGGCTGTTTATAATTTTGACAACACCAAAAAGTCCCTCCGCATAAAAATATAGTTCGTACTAAACGACATTCCTCACTCCCTGGAAAGTAGGCCTACTATATATATAAAATAAAAATGTCTTGTTTGAAATTAAATGATACGGAACTCATCTATGTTCAGAATACCGTAAATTTAAATGGTTTTTATTTGATCTGTACAATTAATCAAGGCCCCGAGAGTAGTCCGCGACCAGAAATGGCAAAGAGGCATTCATTTCCAATTTAAACATGGCGGCGTCCACTTCCACGATTTTGCGTGTTCAATTCATATTTAATTTTGACGATAAATCAGATATACTCAATTGGTTTTACCACGAGGCTACGGAACATAACACTTTCCAGGATGTCTATGATGACATAAAGAAAGGTGAAAATCCATGTGTTCCTGAGGCACTTCTAGAGCCGTTTTCAAAGATAAAAATACGCAGGCCATCTTTATTGTCCTTCCATTCCACAACTACATCATAATATTCATTTCAGATAGAAAAAACAATATCAGAAAGTGTCAACGGTTTCAAATAGTAAGAGTAAACATTGACAAGCAAATAAAAAAATTAAAAAAATTAAAAAAATTGGAAGAAAAAAAACCGCTCGCGCCCCCCGATTTTAAAGCCTTCGCAAGCTTTGAGACGAACTTTTTTTTTTGTTTGGCCTAATGAATCACTGCAATAGAACCTGGAAAGCGAAGAGTCCAAATGGAAGCGGGAAAATTCCCACTGGGTTATTCTAAAGCAAGACAGTTTATACCCTCCATCAAAACCCTGTGTATTTAGAATCTTAAATAGAGCCATCTATTGGAAAATGCATGTCTATTTCTAATATTGTCCATATTCAAAGTTGCTAGATCTATATTATCACACATAAATATTAATGAAGCAATAATGAAATTTTATTTCTAATGCAAATACTGCTATTTCCCATGGGAACTAGAACATTTTCCTGGACTCATAGAGCATGTTTCTACTGGGGCACTGCAAAGTTAATGGTACGATTAAACGGTAAGATTTACTGGTAAGTTTTTAATCCCTCCTGTTTCTACTCACGAAAAAGGTAACGCTAAGTTTATTGATCCTAGTCGATGGGACACGGTATTTGACCTTTTGTTATACCAAACAATGCCGGCCCACCTGAAAAAGATTGCATCACAATGTGTATAATCCAGCGTGACACGGTTCACGGCACATAATGGTAAGATTAAACGGCTGGCTGTTTCTACTGGAAAACTTGCCGTTTCTTACTGGTACCAAACCTGGTTTGTGAAGGTTTTTGTGGTTGCAAAAAATACTGATTCTTAACGGTATTTGGCTGTTTCTACTGGGAAAACTTACCCCTGAACATTCGATTTAGGGGTGATAAGAACACAGCCAGTACCTTGATAAAATCACGTACCCAATATCTACTCTAGCAATGTCATAGTTGTACAGATGAGGTGACCGTTGTTTACATCCAATGTTTATCAACAAACGCAACGGTCGAAGGGACGCGAGTGTCGATACACGCTTGAGGGAACAGCATATGACCACAACACTGTCCGCTATGCCGTATTGCCCTTTATAATGCTTTGGCGCGAGTTTTAAAAGCAGGGGTCCTAAACAAAACAGAATGCGTGCGCAAACTGCCGGGCAAAGAACAATGGCAACTAGCCATGTTTTGCCCGGTGACACCCATCTATACAACCAGCTTAAGTCCAAAGCTGATTAAAAAAGCCACCTGTTCGTGGAATTGTTGAAACGGGTCACACAAAACTCAGATGTATTCCTGAAGTTGTCTTGACTTGTTTTCTCTCCAGCAGCTTACAAGTATAATCCTTATCCATGATTTAACTAATATCCTATAACTACCTTGTATATATTTGTTGATCTGCACTTCATACTGTTTTGCTGATTTCTCTGCATGTGGTCTCTCTGTCTGTTCTAGCTTCATATTATCCATGGCTTTGATGAGTCTAGAATTAGTATCGGCTGCCAGTGCTTGAAGTTTGAGCTCAGTGCTAATGACCTGCTGTATCTTGTTGTGTTCAGGTGGAGAGAAGTGGTCTTGGTATCGGTCCAGAATGTCATCACACCTATGAGGGAGAAGTTAAGAACAAATTGGTAGTTTTATAGATGATATGCTACTGCAAAATGCTAATTCTAAATTTACATAAACATTTCTCAGAAGTCATTCAATTTTTGTCCGTATAAATTGTAAGTGTCATTCACTTAAGTTTTGACCAATGACACCTGACATGAAACTACACAATATTCATTATATACAGAAAACATGTTAGTGCATGACATATTTTCCCTATTACATACTATCGATATAAAACATTGTACTTGGAAAAGAAGACATAATAAGAACATTAGCATTTGCGATGTGATTATAGAGAAAGATGTTGAGGACCTAATTATCCTATATAGCAAGATATTGGGTCACTTTTTCAGGTGAAATAAGAGCACTTATGGGCTATCAAAATGAGGCCCAATGTGGCTCATTGAAAATATGTTAGACTGACAGCATTTAAGATCATCAGTGGTTGTCTATGATCACAAAGGTCACCAAGGGCCAACCATGACTCATACAAGAACGTATATGATAATGTCATTTTGAGCGATGTTTATGTGAATAAATTGACCAATGCCAGATATGAAAATGAACTATTCTTTTATAAATAACCAAATTGACTGACCTGGCTGCTGTAAAATCACATATGAGTTCCTGAAGCCACTGTTGCCAAATATATGCTCTGTTCATCTCAGCAAAATTGACTGGAAACTGTATTGATGATAATAGTTAAATGAGCATTTACATATATAAACAAGGAAACAAAGAATCATGGCATTTATATATGCTATAAAAAGCAACAACAGCAAATACATGTGCATCATCAGAAAAAACCAATGTTGTGTAATTGAGATGATGTAATTGAGTACATGTAAAGAAATGCTGAACTCAATTCAGACTTAGTTTAAAAGATTTACCATAGCCCACAGGCAGGGCAATATGTGGTAGTATTTTTAATATTTTTTTATAGTAGTGGAACTGAATTTAAATGAATCGCAAAATGAATCTCAGCATGGAAGAAAAAATCCATGATTGCACTATCCACACATATCACTTGTGCTACCAAACTTGTATATTCATTTAATATTAATTGAGTTCCTGCTCCTGTTCATCACTCTATTGATTTTCTTATTTCTAAACCAACAAACCTACCTGCTGAGCCAGTGTACAATAAGCCTGTAACACCTCCACACAGTCTCTAAGCATATGTCTTCTCTGATGTACTAAATTACATAACTCTGTCTCTACATGTTCACATTGACTAATCACTTGGGTTTGACCAGCAGTCTTCAGAAAGTTTACCACAGGTACATAGGCTCCAGCACCTGTGAGGAAAAGGAGAAAGTCAAGTGTCAGACATATTTTTCTCCAGACAAAACCAAATTGAAAAAGTTAGAACAACTCAAAACAGTTAGAACCGAACCATTCTAGAATTACATGCAATATATGCCATGACCCCTCGCGAGTATACAAACAGAAACTGTAGGTATCAGAATAAATTAAAGGGAAACTTATTTCAGATATAAACTAGACAATATTGATTGCATGGGTTTGACCAGGTGTCTATGGATAGGTTATGACTGAAGAGTGGCAAATTGTTCTCTCATTTTTTCTGCCTTTTACGCAAGTAAAGTGAAGTGTCTCTCTTGCGTTTGCGCCAGACTTCTCCATGTAATTTGTGCTGTGGGGGGTTCGCCGCTCCCGCCTTTTACCTGCCTTTTATATTTGTGCCGCCTGCTAACTGTGTTTTAACTATAGATAACTATTTGTATAAATAAGCTTACCCAGCTCTAATGGTGTAGCCATCTCTTTACTAACAGCTGTCAGATGTTGTCCCCTAGCAGTCTCTAGAGCAACTTTATGTTGTGTGTGCCAATGTTCTAACTCTCTCATCTTGTCCTGTATAGCCTGTAATATTGAGGTCCTGGTGTTCTGTAGCTTACTGCATTCACTATATCTGTTGTGATAGAATACAGATCAAGATTGAACCGTTGGTATAACAAGGCAGAAAAATAGTCTAATCTATAACTAACACATCGGTATCAAAACAATTTGAATAGAACTACTACATGAAAATGACCACCAATTAGGGTAATCAAGTTCATTTTGTTATCTTTGGTAGCTTGTTTGTTTTATTTTGGAATCCTTTTGTGTCAACTTCAAACATATACTTTGAGGATCAACATTTACAGGAAAATATAAAATAAATGTTACAGAATGGAATGTTTTACAGAATCTACAACCCTGTCATCTTTTCCATCAAAGGTGGTGGATCATTAGGATGTTTCTACTATTACTACAGAAAAAAACCCTAGTTTTTCAAATATATAGAAGCACACAAAACTAAATTAATTAGATGTGCTGATTAAGTGATCAATAACAAAACCTGTTTAATGTTACCATTATTCAATAAATATATTTAATAAATAATTACCTTTGTCCCAGACTGTGCAAGGTATGGTTCTTATCACCAAGTGCTATCTGTAGTATCTCTGCTTGATGCTTGTGTTGGAGACTAGTTGCCACAAATGCTTTGCCTCTCTCAATAGTGGCCAGGTATGATTTCAGAATGTCTTCCAGTTTTGAGCATTCTTCCAAGATGGAATCTCTGAATAATGAAAAATAAGATAAAAATGTGTCATAATTTCATATTGATATCCCTTTAGCAAGATGCAGATTGGATGCTAAAACTGAACCTGAATTATAATAATACAAACTAATTAGTGAAACATGGTGACTTAGACCATCAATTATGTGCATTATTTGAAAAATAAATTAATGTTTTGTTTTCAAGTTATGGCCTACTTAAAAAGCTGCAATTTTTCAACTCACTTCATTCAATTAAGTAAGTTGCTTCTGCACTTACTTCAAAACCTAATAAAACTTAAGGTAGCTATATCGGCTACGGCGTCATGCTCAGATTTGCTTCAAAATTATACAGGATGTGTATATTGACAAAATAAACTCACATGCCAATTTTGAATTTTTTCCATCAAGCCGTTTTCAAACGGCGCAATTTTTTGTCTTCAAAAAACCCCATAGACTTACTGTGTGTTAGGTTTTTGGCACGTTGCCAAATGCCCCAAAATGGCTTCTTTTCTCAAAACACTATTTATAAATGATTTTTTAAACCCTTTGTATCCATAGGATGAACTTGTTTTTTATATTATCTTTTTGCCAAAATACAAATGCACAATATTTAATGTAATTATTTCCACATTTACAATCATAACATGGATTGAATGGAGTGGGAATGTTAGTACTTTACCAAAAAATTGTATTTTTTTCTAGAAACACTAAATAGTCAAACTTTGTGAATATTTTTAAAGAGAAGTATAGCTCCTATTTCAACAAACAAGGTGTCATATGAAAGGTTATTCAATTTAGAAGATTCTCTCACCAGCTTTTCCCTTTAAAGTGTTTCTAGTATTTTTTGTGTCAATTTGAACTTTTACCTTTAACAAATCCCTAAAAAAATAATTTTCTCAAAAAGTAAACACTTTATTCACAAAAACTGGCGAGAGAATTTAGGTAATATGCTTATTAACCATCCCCCAAAGTGACAGACCCATAGCAGTTTCCTACTTGGCTGAAAATATTCAAATGTCCAAAAACTTTCAAAAATTTTCAAAAAATAAAGAAAAACATAAGAAATATCCAAATTACTCCGAAAGTTCTCAAATAGGTAGAGCAAAGACTTGTCTTTAATGTGGTCTCAAAATAAAAAGTACAGATATAATTATTTTGGCACAATAGTTGTTTTTCTGCAGTGGTGTAATAGCCGATATAGCTACCTTAAGTCTTTACACGCATCTGATATTTGTGTAACTGTATCAAAATCTGACTGAAGGAGTGTTTACCACTGAAGTGCATTCTCACAATAAAGAAAACATACTGAAACAAAACCAAAAGAACTGACCTGTTTTTGAACCAAGGTCCTTTCATCTCAGCAACCCTAGAAGAAAATAGACTCCTCGTGATCTCTTTCTCCATTTCCCTCTTCTTTTCCCCACCATCAGCTACCACCGGATTCATCTGACCACCTCCATAGAATGCACTAGCAAATCCTGCCTCATTACCGGTAGTCCAGTCTACTAATGGATCATAGACAAATGCTTCCAGAAGAGTGAGAAGCGTCTCACGTCCCTTGCGCATGATCTTCAACACTTCCTCTGCCGTGTGACGGAATGTACCCTATAAAAACAATGTTTGAAACAAATATTGAATAGAAAAGTTACATAGATGGTTAAAGAGCAAAGGGTCAGTAATGTCAATTTTGCACAGTCACAGACCTGTACGATTTATTGCACAGTATTACAATATTTCCATTGAATGAGTTCAACAATTTAAAAGGAAATTCAGATCCTAACTATGTCTATGGCTAAATGAATATAATATATCATTAACATTGCAAGATGTTCCTTAAATGATCAAACAATGATGTAAGATTGTAAATCTAAGCACAAGAATTCTTAACACAATTATATGAATTCCTAAGACATGTATCTTTGATATGATGAAATTTATATTTGTAGAACAAGTACTGAAACTTATTCAGTAAAAAAGATCAATATAGCATACCTCAACTCCAGTGACTCCCAAAGCACATTCTATGTTCTGTGTCATTCTAAAGGGCACCCTCTCTGGTACTCTCAGATTCTTTCCTTTCTCAAAGCATACATTGTAGTCAATATGAACCACCTAGAAATATCAACAGAGCAAAACTAATTTAGTGGGACCAGGGAATGGTATCAGTAAGATTCACAAAACATTTTTATTTTCAAGGTAACAAAGGATATTGTTAGGATAAATTGCACCCTAAAGAAATACCAATCAAATATTTCCATATGGGTATAATTGGCTGAATAAAGATGAGTGAAATAAATATTGCGCAAGAGCTTTATGCAATATTGATAAAATGATACTGCACTACAACTTTGGACATATATTAATCATTTCCTATATGAATAGGGCAAAATGGGAAGATAATATGGTCCAATGTGACAGTTCTACTTACATCTCCGGTCAAGAAATTGACCAGTACATTATCTAGATGACGATCTCCTAAACCAATGATGTATCCTATGATAGACATGACAGCAGTAGAGCGTGAATATGATTGGGTAATATACCACCATTCAGATGCACTACCTGATGAACACCACAACTCTCTAGGGAATACAAAAATCATTAAAGGGCTTATTAATTGTTATATGAATATATCTACAACAGAAGGACCCATATTATTTGTATATGTAAGTATCTCCATAAAGTTACAATATTTCTAACTCCATTATTTAGATATCAATTATCATGCATGGTCAAGTGTTCTGATACTCATCTTTTTGGCTTTAGGTATGGTGTTCATTTTGATAGAACCTTTAGTTTAATAACACATAATTTAGCATTTTGCTCTTTATTGTTTTATCATTATAATTGAATAGTATGTATCTCAATACATTTTATCGTAATTTGCAACTAAATCCAATCCAAAAAAATCCCGACCCCATTTTTATGAACCAATATTGACAAATTCTCCTGGTTCTGAAGATTCCAATCACATATGATGACTTACTTTGCCAGCAGGTCTTTTGGTGTATCTGCCATGAGGTCATTCAACACATCCTTCATCACTATCATTGGCCAATCCTTACGAGATGTACTATCGGACAAACTCTGCAATAAAACACAAAATAGCAGTCAGTATTGAGTAGTGCAAGTAACTAAGCAGGATCATGATCAGTAACAGGTGCTCTCAATGTAGCAGATTAGGCTCTTGTATGTCAATCTGGCAGCACTTTAATGCTGATAACATACTAAGGTCGTTCCCGATAACGTAAATTATGTCATTTGTTGTTCGATCTAATGCAATCAAGTCAGCGGCGACCTTACGCAACTTTCCAAAAGTTGGGACAGGGCTAAATCGCTAGGGCTAAATCGCTGCAGTTGACTTCAATCCAACTAGTGCGCAACTCTTCGTTTGATCTTTTGAGTTGCTGTGAGCAATTTGCTTTTATAGTCCAATCGAACAACTCTAAATCGCCACAATCTGCGACTGGCTAGTATGTTATGAGCATAAAAGTGATATATTTCAAAAGTAATAAATTGAGTTACAATGACATGATAAATAAAACTTATTCTGGAACTTATACACAAATGACCAAAATAATTAGTGGGTCAGTTGCCTGAAGAAGTGTGATTATTTCATATAGCAAAATAGCAAAATAGCAGCTGTAAAACATACATTCCGGAATTATTTTAATTCATCATTTCATTGAGTGAGAACATTCATCTGTATTGCAATGACTTACCACATCTTTTAATGCTGGTGTCATTTTGCTGTAGAATACTTCACTTGGTCTTTGTACTGCGGGGGTTACAGAGCTATTACCACCCTGAATGAAGGAATAAAAAATAACATACAGAAAAACAATCAGTATTAATCAGAGTGTGCTGTACACTTATTCCTTCAACATAAATTATTTCTGCCACAAATGGATACTTTTTAAATCTGAGATAGTCAAATGATGTGTGGAAGCACACCTGTTCTTTTGGAGTTGGTGGAAAAATACCTCCGACTGTATACATATTTGAGATGGAATTGATTCCATGTGTTATTGCAAAATATGTGTTGGTTTTATTTAGTTTAGAAGTAAGCTGGCAAAATAATTATTGCATCTCAAGGGACATACCATATTAAAACTTTTATAAATAGTATAAAAGAGTTAATTTGGGGTATGGTTTTATCGAAGTTAACTAATGAGTGGGCTTCTATTTGTGTTATTTTGTATTGTATACATTTGACTAATCTACCTTTGCTATGATGGCTGCTAAAGCTTCCCGCTGTTGCCATCTCTTGTACAGACCAAACAGCGCAGTAGCACCATCAACCCATTGTATCAAACCAGAGCGTGGACCTAGAGGTGTGACAGAGTAGTGACAGGCATGGAGCAGAGATGCATCTTGCCTAGAATAGAGATGAATGAAGAAACAACATTATTATGAATGAAATGATTAAAAAGTACTTGAGAAGATAAGAATCAATTGTGGGCATTGGAAGCAACAATAGCGTGGAGGTTTTCTTCTTGTTGATTTATAATGTATACTCAATGTCAAACTTAACTTGGGGCCACTTTGGATGTAATTCAAGAGATCGCAGAGTAATACATATCACAAGCGCAATTGTAAGTTGCCAACTGATGATTGAAAAATTACTTCATCTATGTCTGGAATAGACAGTGACACCACCCCAACTTGAACAGGAACCTGCTTGGAAGAATATTAAGGAAACCTATTTTTAATAACCCATGAAATACTTAAATTGTCAGTTTGATTCCAGCAATTGTAACATGTTTCACTGACCTGTGTGAGTCTCTCAGAGGAAATGCTTGCATATTGCTCTTTCTTACCTTTTGTTCTTTCCAAACATAGTATTTACAATGGCCAAGAACTGCATAATTCTTTCATCCAGATGTAAGTCTTCTAAGCCCTTAAATAGGTAGGTGTAGCGCTTGCCATCATTTCCTATGCACACTAACTTCTTGGGTTTGGTCTTGGTTGGAAGGATGTTGACTGACTCAGCAAAACTATTTATGCTCACAACCTGATGTAAAACAAAATCCTTATTTAAAACTATTTTAACCATAACAGGAGTGGAATTATTCAAAAACATAGTTTTGGCATGGATCTATAAAAGGTAAAATTAAAATGTACAATTTGTGTGTGTTTCAAATGGACCGGTCAATATGAACCTTTTGCATGCACACATTACAGAATTCTCCCCAAGAATCTAACCTATCTACTGATATTTCACATATATCTTATGAAAACCATTGTGCAATATATACCCCATGTGTTTAGTCATATGTTGAAATTTAGTCATCCACAATATAATATGCACAAAACTAATTGAGTTTATGTGAGAGCCAGGAGTGTTATAGTTAGAGTTCCCTGGTATCAAATATTAATTGTGTGCATGGAGGAATGACTCTATAATCACTTATATGTTTTATAAAGGTGTCCCTACCTGACTAGGTTGACATTCAAGTCCTGGTAGTGGTATAATAGTATCTCTCATAGAGCCTAGTCTAGGACTGATATCACTCATATGTAACATAAAAGTGGCACGTTTAGTAGCTCTCTGTTGTAGTGTTCCTTGAAGCTGTGAGAAAATAATAAATTATGTCAGTGATTCTTAAACATCTAAGAAAGTTTAAGAAATCTCATTGGTTCTCAGAGAAATCGGCGACATTTAAATGAGACAATTGAACATGGGGAGGTGGGGCTTACGTTTAAACAGTGCGTCCGACCTTCACAATGTGTGGTTTGCTCCATATCGCGCATTTCTGCAGTGCGTCTTTGGCGCCTTTCCTACGTTTATACCGGCGCCACGACGCTTACACATGGTGCACTCATCGCATGGTGTACTCATCGCATGGGATTGCATGGAATGCTTGTGGGTTATTTGATCTAAGCCGGGGTAAAAGTTGTCAAATGTGGACAATAAAATGAACTTATTTCTTTGATAAATGTCTTACGTATGATTGTTTAAGAATGAGAATAAAGGTATTGTTTTTAGACCGTACCCATGTTATATTGTCTGACATAAATGCGTTCGGTAATATTATTTTCTGCATAGAACAACTTCGCCTGCGGCTTCGTTGTTCTACTTAAAATAATACTATTGTCCGCATTTATGTCAGACAATATAACACGGGTACGGTCTAAAAACAATACCTTTATTCTCTAACTAACATAAAAGAATTTGTTCAAAAACTTGGGGGAAAGTTCTTTTCCTCAAGTGTGTAACTTTAGTGCTTGATGGCCGACACAGTACCGAATTGATGCTTTCATTAGAAGTGAAAATAATACATATGCACAAAGAGGAAAGTTTTTTAAATAGTTATACTCCATTCATCTACATCTGTGCAATGACATCAGAGCATATTCTAGTGATTGCAGCTTATTATCATATCATTATTATGCTCATGATTCTAGAGTGCTTGGGTATGAACTCCTGCCTTTCAAGTTTAGCTATGGTACTCGGCTGTAAATGTTGTGTCAACAACAAAAATATGCACTGACATCATTGCACAGAGGTAGATAAGCATAGTATAGTCATTCTTATCAAATCATCATATTGGAATTTACCTCTGTTAACATTTTTTTCATCCCCCCTCCCCTTCTTATTATTTCAATGTAGCTCATTTGCAGGTTCAGAAGATCTTAGAAACGACTTTAGCCTGTACATTTTGGGTCAATAATATTTATTTTGAAATATTAGGTGAAGTCCTTAGAATAACTGTTTAAGTTGTACCTGTTTAAATAGTGTCCAGCTAGTTTGTGGATGACTAGGATCCTTGGGTGATCTCAATGCTGTTAACGCCTTCTCTATGGTTGTCTGGAATGCATCCTGGAAACTCTTCTCATTGGGTGTCTCAGCTGCTTCACTGGTGATGGAATGTACTTGCTCTAAGGCATACACAATCTGGAAGAAGAGGAGGAAAGATGTGTATATACAATATATAACATCATAAAGAAAGAAATATATGAAACTGGATATAAAGATAAAAATATGATCTGACAAGTAAATTATTAATTGAACTATCAATATCATTGAATTCAAAGTTAAAAGAGAACATCAAAATACTGAATTCAGAAAGTGTGTAGAGAAGCAGTAAATCGCTGGAAGCATCACATAAAGAAATTAATCATTGACATTTATAGTTTAGTTTTAATTTTCTTTCCGAAGTACATGGGACTATCAACCTAATTACACACAATGTTGTTGTTTATGTTTATACTCTTCCTCACACCACATCCTCATTTCAAGTACCATTACTACGTATTACCGGTTTCATGATAGCGTTGTGTTTTTCGGCAATAATGAGTACTTTCTCCTCTGCTGAAAGACTATCATTATTCTTAACTCTCTTTACTTCCTCCTCAAGTTGATGCAATCGTCTGGCAAGAAAACACAAAGTCAGATTCAGTTAATCATTTTGCTTAGTAACAAACAAACAGCTACAAGTCGACACCTGCAACTCTGTGTGGTTTACTTATGATACAGTTACACAAAACGTTATGGGTCAAGGTAAGTAATGTTAATGAGACCTCTTATCTAAAACTAAGTACCACAATTTACCACCTTTTATCGACCTATATTTAAAACTGTCATAAATACCCCGCATTTGACTGTTACTTTTGTCCTTACCTTGTGACATCTACATGTAATTGTGTGAGAGTTCCAAGCCACAGTTCTTCCCATAGTACAGTAATACGTCTCAGTTCCTGCACTAGTACCTCTACCTGACATACTAGCTTAGGATTGTGTTTAGAGAGAGTTGATACAATCGCCTATAAACAGAGGGATAGAGAAGGTCTAGGTTACAGAAAATATACACTAACATAATGAGAAGCATCACCTGAAGCTTTGATCAATCAAACAAATAACAGAGTAAATTACAACCCGCAAATAGTTAGCACACTTTAGTCATTTTATGTTATTATTTGTTGTGTCAAAAAATTCAAGTCTACATGAAAAGAATAGCAGAGACCTTCCCCTCAACTATCCCTTTCCCACCAATCAATGTTGGGTTCTTCTTACTTGACTGCTGACAAACCAACTTCGATCAACATTGATATGGGGGAACGGGAGAGTATTTGATCAACAGCCTACCAAAGTATGCAAACTTTTATTGCCTGGATTGTAGTTCTCATGTGTATTTGAGAAGATGAGTAAGAGATGGAAACAATCAGATTTGTTAAATTTCACATCTAATCAAGAATCCTAAGTAAACAATTATTCAAGGATTGCAAAAAGCAAAGTACCATCAGATTCAAGACTAGTTTACAGACTGGCTGTTGCCAGTAAAGAATGCTCTACTACTCATTCAAGGTGGGTGACCCAATTAAATTAATATTTGATATCAGAAGCCCATATTTATTCATTACCCCTATACAATTTTAGACCAGAGATGTTTCCTACTGATATACTATGAGTTAAAAAGTGAATTACCTCCAACATTGGTATTCAACCCTAGAATTGTGTGTGCTGTTCAATGGGGAAAATTTAGGGATTTTTTGTCCTTTTTAAAATAAAAACCACTGTACAATTTAGGAATATAACTATTTATGTAGAATAGTAAACACCACATGAAGCAATTGAGACTCAAATTGGGTCACCCAACTTTAACTTTAAGATTCACTAGTATACATTTTTTGCTTACCTGTAAACAATCTTCCAGCATACTCATAGATCTATTACGCTCTTCTTCCTCCATAGATTTCTCAACATCTTGTGTTGCACTCTCAGATTGGTTTAGTAATTCTGTTGCTGCTGCTTGTGTTACTTCGTCTTTACCTGGACTTGTTAGCAGTTTGGACAGCATGTTTTGCTGCATTACTAATAAATGACATATAAAAGGGGAAAATGTTTGTATTAGCTTACATTTAGTCTTGTAATTCAAAAGTTATGCATACACAAAATTCGTTGTTATGCCTGTTTCTGGACAAAGTTGTAAAATGATAAAATATGGTTAGTTGATATTGCTTTACATAATGCAAAGATTAACAACACAATAGGTTGAATCTGGCTGTGGATACCTACCATCCTTAGTTTTCTTGTGATCACTAGTGGTTGGACTACCCACAACAGCCTGGTATACAATAAGATGTGGTGAATCCACAGCTACACGACACATTAGATCAGAGATACTCTGACGGACGTAGGCTTCAGGGTGGTTGAGACGAGAGAACAGTTGAGGGATGATACCTGAAAGAACAAATATGTATCAAAATTCAACTACTGGTATTTATAATTTATGAAGGTTACAAGTTTTAAAGGGTCCACTATGAGATTAGCCTGGAACTGTCAATATTGTGTGTTACTATATTATGAAGAACCAGTAGAGAACACTCCATACTCAAACTACATCTTTGACATAACCTAGGAAATAATTTAATATCCTACTTTTCCATGGAGCTGTTGGTGTATTAGCCAATCCATCTTCCAATACATCCCTCAGTTCCCCTGCATACTTGACAAGTAACCGTAACAACCTTAGTGTTGCTGTGATGTTGCCATCCTCTTGGGTGGCAAAGTTCTCTTGTCCTGAGGAGTCTACCACATTGTTGTTGCTACTGGGGGATTTCTTATCTGGAATTTTCTGTAAAAGGATGAATTTATTAAACATTTAAATGGTTTAATCTAAAAATCACTAGTAGTGAATGTAATTCTACAGTATTATCATTTAAGCCAGCAATTTCCACTTCAATTTATCTGTTTGTTTGTAATTTATGGTAACAAAATTAACAACAATACTAAATAAATATATTCAAAATAATTATTAATTGAAAGTCGCAACATTTTATAGTTGATACAAAACCTTAAAACTTCAACAACAAAAAAGGTATCTCTGGCCTCTGATTCCCCGATGCTAATGCACTATATAACCACAACATAACCACTATTGTAACTAGTGTGGGTGACCACATTCTAAATAAAAGGTAACATATATGTAAATAAGAATGCTCTTACCCCACCAGCCAGTTTGAGAAATGTGAAATATCCTCTTGCAGCCAGGCGATAATGGCTAAATATGCGCCTGCATACACAATTCCACACATCCAGTAGCTGGTCCATCACCCTGGGGGCGACTGTTTGCAAGGCAGAACAGCCGGCTAATAGTTGCAACCGAGTTGTCTCTCTACCATCATTGTATGTAGACTGTTTAACATAAAGCAAAATCATATTATCCAAATATGAAGAATTTAAAACACCATAAGTAGTTGCTGCATGCAGTTGGTCCATTACTCTAGGGGTGAGTGATTACAAGGTAGGACAGCTCAATACCTGCTTAATCAAGTTGCCTCTACCACCATTGTATGATGGCTATAAAGGGCTAAATGCAATGGGAAATATCAGTCATACAAGGAAAATACAAGTTAGCCCCAAGAAGAAAAGATAACATGTGAACAATTTGCATTACCACTTTTATGGGTGATAATTCCCATTCACTTTTATAAGTGATATATTTAGTGTCTGAAATATGAATTAGAAAAGGTTAAAAGGAGCTCTCAAGGATTTCCGATGTTTTGGCCAATTATTATTTTAAATATAGCAAGCGGCATTTTATTTGTAATTGTCCACTCAACAAATTGTAATTATTGTGTACACACTTTTCTTCATACGTAGCCCAGTTGTGCTACTTTATTGAGGATTTGGTAAAACCTACCTGCATTTGTTCTATGATATCATCTTCTTGTATGGTATTAGCACTACAGTGAGCATGACTTAGTATTTCTAGTATACCATCTGTCTCACTATTAGTGATACCAGCAGGTAGTATTGATAGTACTTCTGATTTCTCCCCATCGGTTAACTGTACACCACCATCGGAACTGAGGGAAACAAGGATGGAACATATGTATTTAAGTCGAAACTACCATTGCTTTTATGATTTAGCATAGCGTTTGTGTACTGCGTGATCCACACACTGCTTGATGAGCGTGCAGTTTTCCTCAAGCTCCGCCAACACGCACTGAATCAGTGTGTAGTACGTGTTAAATATAATCCCATGCTAATTAAGATAAAACACTTTTAAACAAGCAAGCGTTTGCAAGATGATTGTCTGGTTTGTCTGGTCAACTGAGTAATGCATGATACTCTAAATTTTGAACTTATTGTAATAACATTTCGTCATTGAGTATGTAACTCTATTGCAATTGTAGAGATTTAATCAGGGTACATTCTGTCACAAACAGTGCCTCTACACAGGGACATGCTGCATAAATGTATCAGATTTCATATACAACTGTATTCTTCCCTGAGTTGTTAAGGGAAAATATTGTTAAAAAGGGTAATATAGCTCTTGGTGTATTTTCAGTGGACATTTTCTATGGGAATAAAGGCACGTTACATGAGGTTGACCTCACCCCAAAAACGGTGAAATGGACATCCATGGTGCACAATATGTAGGCTCGACCTCACGGTTCTGATTGGTTAGCGGCCTTTTTTTGAGTTTTCAAGCATGCGCAGTAAGCTGATCGGAGTGCGCCCGCGATGTTGGACTGTGGCCAGGAGAATATGTGCCATAGATCCATTGACAAAAGATTCAGCTCAGAGTCTGCCTGTAAAATATAGTTGCAGTGCCACAGTCCTCTAATGAAATAATAACAATTTACCTTGCAATATCTACAGCTTTCCTTCCCCACCTGTAGCACCATGAAGCCAATGTAGACCAGCCTTTAGCCAAGTCTGGTGCCTGCATCACAGCTAGATGCAGGAGTCGACCACATGCAGCATCATTCTCACTTATGGCAGGACTGCTTCCAACAACTGGGTAGAAAATAAAAGGCAAACAATCTATCAAATAACCTCAATTACTTGAGTACTAATGGGATACTTGAAAGGTTATATTTTGAAATAGGTGAATTGCTCCTCGATGGTGTCCATTGTAACAAGTTGCATAAAATGAAATGTTTTCAGCAAATATAGTATTAAATTTATAAGCAAACAAGCATGAAAATAAAGCAAATGAACAAACTTTTTACACTATCACTCCTGAATCTATGGTATAATTTTCTATTTCATTTCACTTTGTGTGCAATAATTTGAAATCAAATAACATTTTAATAATGATACACTAAAGACTAAATGCAACCATAAATTGTTCGATCTCAGAGTTCTTTAACCAAATAGTGGTATAATACACAAACAGATATTTCTTCGGACTATGTCAGTGTTTTATTTTATATATACATTTGTAAATCATGGGGATTTCTATTCAAAATTATTCATTCTTAAAGATCACAAACTTAGGGGAAGATATCTTTACTAAGCTTCAAACATTTTCAAAAATATTTGCACAGGAAGCTAAGACACAACATATTTTTGGGCATTCCACAAAGACAGCAACATTACCTTCTGCAGACTCTTCCCCACTATATGCAGCCAGTCCTAGTCTCTGCCTCACACCATCATATTCCATATCCAACAGCACATTTAGGCTCTTAGCTAGTGATGACTTATCTGTCGAATCAGAGCCTACTTTAGAATGCTTTATATGTACAATTGCATTGCGATAGTCACTCTGGAACCATTGGACTAAGTTGAGTAGTGAGCGTGCAGTATACATGCTCATTGTATTTAGATTGTCTATTTTATGTACAGTTGATTCAATGTTTGCAGCATTGACATGTATGGCATAGTCTACTGTACAGCTTGCCATGGTTGTCCAGGCATCAGTGGAGTTACCTAATGCTAGTGAGAGTTTAGCACATTCACGGTCCAAGTGGAAAGCCTGTTGGATATAAGAGTAGGAAAAGAGTTGAAGGATAATAAGTAAAACTCCATAAGGAGCAGCAGGTAAAAACAAAAGATCAGTCAGTCAGTCAGTGGCCTAACTTGAATTTGGACCATGTTCATTCAGAAACAGTACCCTTTTCTCATCACTACAAATCATTACAGTGCTGGGTGCTGGTAGCTAGGTGCGATCAGACGGGCTATCATATGTGTAGGAAAATCTTAAGATTTTTTAAGCCGACTCAATTGGATAGAGGCCAGACTGCCACACAGGAAATCTGGGTTTGATTCTTGGCGCCTGATTTGAACCATTTTTCTCCCCTGATAGTTTTATTCCCCAAAACATGCCCAGGGATCAATTTGTGTTGCAAATCCAATTATTTCTTTTATCCCATTTCTTGTTTATTAATCTCTCCTTATATGTGACCCAACGCGAGTAAATGAGGCACAATGCGAGATATATGAATATTGAGTTATTGATATCATGATAATATGTATATATTATGGGGCATTTTGGTACCAAAGACAATGTCATATCACATTCCAACCCAGATGAATGAAAATCACTTTTGTCTCAAAACATCAAATAAAAATTGTCAAGTTATGGTCAATTTAAGTTTTGGTTTTGTTAACAAATCAATGGAGAAAATGAAAATGAAATACCTCAAAATGTAGTTTAACTCTTTAATTTCATGAATTCGAGTCTTTGGTTAGATAGAAGATGTATCAAAGATCAGAAATGCAACTTTTTATGAATTTGACATATTTTGACCTTGTTCCACATTTGTGCTCTTAAATCAATTTAGCTACTGCCACATTGTGCCTCATTATGTTGGGTCACATTTTTTGTTGGGATACAGTTTACGTTTGATCATCACCATTTCATACCCTGAGCCCCATACCTTCATTGATCTTTGTCCAGACTTCTTAAATGTCTTCAGAGCAGTCAGTAGAGGTTGTGTAGACCTTTCTTTCCTACTCTGTATCTCTAGTCCATGGGTGACAAAAGAAGTGCTATCCTTGCTTGGTGACAAGAGTTCAATCTGATTGAGTAGTAGTCTCTGAGCGAAGCTAAGGTTGCCTTGTTTGCGGGCAAGCTGAGCTGTGGCTAGCTGCAAGTTGCACAGTTGGTTTTGCATATTGTCTACTAACCCTGAAACAAGTGAAAAAGATGATAGTTGCAGGGTGAGTAAAAAAACCTGCAATAGTCGAAAAAAGCCATCTTGTTTTAAGTTTTAAAATCTTTTAAACGTTATAAAAATAACATCTTGTTATTAACTTTGAGTGAAAAAATGAAGTCAATAGCATTTATTGTTTGCCTTTTTAGTAAACCTTTTTATGGACACACCCATTTCACATAGTTGTCCACGAGACACACAAAACATGCAAAGGTCGCACAATGTCTGATATAAAGCTTCATCAGATTACTATAGACATTTCAAAGTGAGATCGGAAGACTTAGGAAAAAATGGTCACACATGGACTAGGTGCATTCTTCGCAACGGTTGATCACATTCATAGCATTGGTTGTTCGCCTAGTGGTTTACTATGTTTACATACAAGCAAAGTAATGAGAAGTAAAAGTTGTAGTGAGACTATTTCGATCAACAATGGCATCGATACCGGCAACTTCAAAATGTATCGAGCAGGTAAAATGTGAAGGTGTTACCCCGAATCTCTTTTATCTTGTTACTGAAACACCGCAAAATACAACTTTGTGAGGAAGACAATCTTTCACCAACACCAGCGCAATCCACACACAGGTTATTAAAGACACCAGATGAAAACATGTTTGTTTTTCTGTGGATGACTTGGAGTCACCCACTGATGCCAAAAGACACTCGGCTAATCGGAAACATTCAGAACCGATCGAATATTTTCGGATTTGAAATGGTCTATTATAGTAGCTTACCTTTGCTTTCATCTGACACTAGAGTCTGTAAATAATATTGATACTTGATGACTTGTGTGGCTCTACCTATCACTTTGGTGTCATGTACAGAAGGGTCTAGCTTCAAATCACTGGATAGAGGAATCATACTCTCCTGCCATGGAAACAAAATATTACAAATGCATTAAATCAGTTAGCCCAATGTTTTCTGTAATAGATATTAGGCATAAACATTCGGTTGGGTTACATTGCATAAAGAAATAGCTCACCTCATGGAATCCATTGATAGTGTTGATCAATGCTTTGGTAGACTGCATGAGTATAGTATGACCTTGATTGGGATAAGCAGGCCAATCTAACCAGGCTGTTTGTACTCCACATAGGCCCATCTTATGAGCAGTTTGCAACATTTCAATGACTACATTTCTGTAAAAGACAAAATCAAAATATCATATATGATAGCAATAGTTAAGCTTGGATCTACAAATATGAGAGTCTTGAGACCACAATGATACAAGGGCAGTGCTTGAAGGAAAGTGTAGATGTGTTCCCATGATGAGCAGATTTTGCTTTGGGAAGACATTATTGCCAGCTGGTACTTGGACTCCTATTTAAAGAGAAGGTGACATACCCTATTGTGATATAACACCAAATATTGGATTTGGCAATATTGCCAGCTGGTACTTGGACTCCATTTAAAGAGAAGGTGACATACCCTATTGTGATATAACACCAAATATTGGATTTGGCAATAATCAGCTTTGGGAAGACATTATTGCCAGCTGGTACTTGGACTCCATTTAAAGAGAAGGTGACATAAACTATTGTGATATAACACCAAATATTGGATTTGGCAATAATCAGCTTTGGGAAGACATTATTGCCAGCTGGTACTTGGACTCCATTTAAAGAGAAGGTGACATAAACTATTGTGATATAACACCAAATATTGGATTTGGCAATAATCAGCTTTGGGAAGACATTATTGCCAGCTGGTACTTGGACTCCATTTAAAGAGAAGGTGACATAAACTATTGTGATATAACACCAAATATTGGATTTGGCAATAATCAGCATGGTTTCCCACTACTTCTTTCTTTATAAGTAGCTACCAAATAATCTGTATCTCCCTCATCTGCAATTACATAGAAGATGGAGCCAAACATGAACAAGATACTCCTTTCAATTCACAACATTTCAATAAAAACTTCTTCCATGTCTGGGGTAAAAATAAACCTGGCAATACATATCCAAACTTAGCATTGGTAGCTATAGATAACATATCACAAGAGTCATATATTGAGTAAAACATGTGTTGTAAACACATACACTGTGAATACACTTCTTTATCAGTCACATAATCCTTAAACTATAGTTTGATCAGCTCCAAATTGGTGAGCCTCTTTACAGCAGTATATTAATACAGACGGGTGTAGGTACTTATGAACGCAATCTGTGCATCAAATGCACAGATGCATGCGTTTGGTAAAAATTGTGTACATATGGCCAAAATTGTGTGACTTCCCTTGGATTACTTTTGCGTGTAGACAGACCAAAACGCATATTTCTTGCCAATTTGGACCTGATTGAAATATTGACAATGCACTTACAGTTCTGGGTGTACATATGTGATATTATCCATTGACACAGATATTGGAGCCTGATAGCACCCAGATAGATGGAAATGTGCCAACGCTCTCACAAACTCAAACAATCCACGGTCTAAGACTGCCTCCAAGTCTGGTACATCATCGTTCATGACTGGTACCTCTTCTGGGTTGAGATTCTCGAGTGACAGACCTGGGATCAAGTCTAAGTGCTTGGCTACTTCCACAAAGTCTCGGTCTTCAAATTTACCAAGAGCCCTGTATGACATGAAAGAAAATGCATCCAATTATTAATTGAATATAGTTCATCATATACCATACCAGCCCAGCCCACATACACCCTACATGTAGTTGGCCATTCATCATCATCATCATCGTCAACGCTTTCCGGCTATGTTGCCATTGCGCGCGCAACTATTACTCGCCAGGTCATGCGATCATTGGTCTGTGTCATGAGTTCCGGTTTAATTTCTTTATTTACATTTGCGACCCAGGTAGGCTTTGGACGTCCGACTGGTCTCTTCGTGGGTCTGTTGTATTCCTTTAAAGCCTGACGTGCTGGAGTTTCCTCTGGTAGTCTGTATAAATGTCCCAGCCAATTTAGACGTCTTCGTTTGATCGTTTTACTCCACGGCTCACTATTTGTTTTAGTATAGAGGTCAACATTTGTCATTTTATCAAGTTTCGTTATATTGAGAGTCCGTCTTAATAGAGTTCTTTGGAAAACATCTATTTTGTGTTCTAGTTTCATTGTTATTGTCCATAGTTCACTGTTGTATAGAAAAATTGAGCTAACATATGCATTGAAAATTCTCATTTTGGTGGTTATTGTTGCCCTCCTGCTTTGAAGAAATTGTTTGAGTTGGTTATATGTGCCGATGGCTAGCCCTTTTCTTCTTTTTATATCCTCCTCTGTGTCTAGTAGAGATCCTAAATACTTGCATTTTTTCCAGTCTGTTGGGCCTTCCCTGGTTACTTTGTAGAGTTCTGTTTTTTCTCCATTTATGGTGAGATTTCTTTTCTTCAACTTTGATGGTACTGTTTTCTTTATTTTGGTGATTAGACCAGAATTTGTTGTAATCCAGCTAATATCATCAGCATATTGCTGATCTATTGTCACTGATTGGTTTGGGTTTTGTATGCAGTAAGAGTGATCTTGCAGATGTGTTGGTAGAAGATCCTTGGATACTTCCCTTGCAATAGCATAATTATGTTCTGTCTCGTCTTTCTCTCTCGCTGCATGAAGTGATTTTGCTAAATAGTATGTAAATAAAATTGCACTGGCACAGTCACCTTGTGGAGCACCTATATTTGTCTTGAATTGTTGTCCCGTTTCCTTGTTTACACGGACTTGTATGTTTACATCTTTGAGTAATAGGTAGAACATATGCAGTTCATCTTCAGCTAGTACTTCTTTGAGATCTTCAATTAAAATGTCTCTCTGGATGGTATCAAACGCTTTACTCATGTCGAGTAATAAAATGTTGATCTCATAGTTTGAAGATGTTATTGCTTTTTCCGCAAGTGTCTTAATGGTAAATACATGTTCTGTTGTCCCTCTTCCTGATCTGTATGCAGCTTGTGAAATTGGTATTTGACTATTAAGTTTTTCCGATGTCCTTGTTATCATGATTATTGCGAGGATTTTTCTGATGACCGATAGAAGAATGACTGGTCTAAGGTTTTTTGGTGGTCCTTGTTTCTTTCCTGGTTTTGGTAGTGGTACAAGAATACCAGTTTTTAGTTCTTTTGGATAGTCACCTGTTTTTGCCATATGATTTAGAAGATCAGCTATGCTTTGGTGTATGATCAGTGGACCATGTTTTATAAGTTCTGCTTTCAGTTGGTCACATCCTGCACTTTTATTGTTCTTTAAGGATTTTACTGCTTTCTGTACTTCACTCACAGAAAAAGGTATTTCCATCTCTTTTGATTTTATTTCAGGTATTTCCTTTTCTGAGTCTATATGAAATACATCTTGAAAATGCTTTGTTATAATCTCTATTTGCTCTTTGGTGTTTGAAGTGAGTCCTTTCTCTCCTTCAACTAGAAGTTTCTTCTTTGGTTTACTTTGTTGTAGTTGTCTCACCGCTTGGTACATTCTGTTGGAGTCATTTTTATTTCTCTCTATTTCTTCAACCTGCTCGATAATTTTCTTTGTTTTATCTTCTTCGATAAGCTTGTGAATTTCTTTAAGAATCTTGTTCCTTTTTGTTTTGATCTCCCTGCTTTTGATCTTGTCTGTGGACGCATTTATGTCATTTCGTAGTTTTTTCTGTGCATTTGATAGTTCTTCTATCCTTGGATTTTCTGCATATCTTTTCTTTTTGTCAATTTTTAGTTCAGCATTGGCAGCATCAAGGCATGCTGATGCAATGGTGTCCCACTGTTGTTGTGCTGTTAAATCAACCATATCTGCTTTGGCTTTTTCATAGTTTTCTTCTGCAGCTTGTCTGTATGCTTCTTTAGGTATTGTCTCCCTTAGCAGTTGCGTATTGTAGTTTAAAACTGGTTGTGTTTTATTATATATTTAAAACCATTGAGGTTTTACTGTTGTTATAACCAATCGATGATCCGTATTTGTGTTGATCCCACTATATGATCTTGCATTTTGAATAAACTTCCTATGTTGATTTCTGATTAAGATATAGTCTATTTGATTTCGATATGGGTTTCTCCTGATCCGTCCATATTTATCTTTATGTTCGTTTATCCGTTGTGGGCATTCCCAGGTTGTTCGGTGCGCCATTTTGTGGTAAAACATTGTATTACTTAAGACCATTTCTTGGTTGCTGGCGAGCTCTAGTAGAGCTTCACCATTGCTATTCAGTTCACCTTTTCCAAAAGGTCCTATATTTTCCTTATATCTCTTCCAGGCAGATCCTGTTTTTGCGTTAAAATCTCCCCCCACTGCTAACATAGCCCTGTTAGATATTTGACTCATTTCAGAATCCAGATCGTTGTAGTATTGTTCTCTAATATCAGGTTTCTGTTCGCTATTTGTTAAAGTTGGTGCATACGTTGATATGTAAATTAAGTCTCTCGTCTTATTATTTCCAACATCTAACTTTACTGTTACCTTACATGTTCTGTCTGATATCTTCTTAAATTGTGAATTTATTGATTTATCAATGACAATGCCAACTCCATGATGACTGTTATTTCCAACATGAAATAGATCGTAACTTTCCTTGCCATCACTCGTTCTAATTTCAACAGCGCCATCACAGTCTATATGCGTTTCTTGTACCGCCAAAATATGAAGGTTATACTTTTGCATATCATCAGCTAGTTGTTTTTGCTGGTAATCCTTCTGTATCCCTCTCACGTTTAGGCTCCCAAGACGGAGTATCTTCTGCTCTACCGTGTGACACTTTTTTTGACCTCCCATTTGACCTGTACGCGCGCAAGTTGCGCTTGACAATTAGAGTTTAAAAATAAACCCAGTGGTCCGTCACGATCCACTCCCGAGTGGATTGGCCATTCATACCTATTGCCTAAAAATGTGTTATTAGAGAGAAAAAATGGACACATTTGTTGCAATATTCTAAATCCTCTATTTTTGATGCTATGGATGTCCTCTAGATAACAAACACACCTTGGATTGCTTATTTATTAATACAAAATGTTATGATTCAATACCATTGGCACTTTGTATTCTGGAAACTACAAACTATTACTGCAGACCACTGGCAAGTTGAGCAAAATACAGGCATTATTATAGTGGGCATATATATGCACAACCACATATATTACAGATTATCCAGTCCCAACTTACTTGATAGCATTCATATCATGCGTGAGTACTATGTGTTTCTGGTTTGGTACATGAGATCTGACCTCTGCTGCTGCCTGTTGCCATGTGACGGCAGATGACCAATCAGAGACACTGATGTAACACTGTGTGACCTGGGGTAATAAGGAATAAACAAGAAATGAGAGTGTCATAAATATACAAATAAATGGGAAAAAATAATGAAATATATGAGAAAGTTCTTATTACAAGAGTCCATAAAGGTAAAGAGAGTATGCTAAGGATACAGGGAATACAACAGTTGGCTTATTTTTATTGACCATGTTGATAATAACTAAGTTTTGTCAAATGGTGCATTGGTCTGAGTGGATGAGAACACATTGCATATTGTGGTGCATGCCATGAAGTGCAAACCATTATTCAAAAGATAGACAGTGGTTTTCTATTTTGAGTATACTGACAGATTTACCAATACTCATTCTTTTTCTAAATCAAAAATCTATTCTAATGTGTTCAAATGACAAAATTCACTCCTTCCAATTAGCCATCTACACTCGTTCAAAGAAGTTCCTTGCCACTCATTGAAGTTCAAATATTGAAGTTCAAATATTTCACATAAATATTTAAAATAAATTAAACAATTGCATGTCAAAATAAGCAGACAATAATTCTCTATCATGTCTGTATGAAATTAAGATGTACGCATTCATGCATGGCTGAGCACATTCATTAAGCAATGGTAAGGTTCATATTGTGTTCAATCATTCACATTTACATTTGAATGGAGGGATTATCCAATTTTTTGCAATCTTCTTCCACAGACATTGCCATTGTCAAGTGAATGGGATCTGCCATGCATGAGTGATCATGTCTAAATTCCATGTTAAGCTGTTAGAGGATTACTTTCTGCTTATTTTGATATACAATTATATATATTCTATTAAATATTAATTTGAAATATTTGGAACTTCTTTGGACGAGTGTATAACAAACTAGGCTTTTAATACTTCAATTTGCAAATGATGGGATCAATCAAAATTTAAAAAGTCATGTCTCACCTGATTAAGAAGATATTCTGCTACATGGTGGCTATACAAATGATTATTGTGCTGCTGGTGTTGCTTTTCAGTGTTTCTAGTCAACAACCTGGTCTGGACTCCATCAGGCTGACTTGGTTCTTTTCTGGGGCTATCAGGAGGACTATCCTTCAAACTGACGATACCCTTTGGTCTGGGAGGAAGGGAATAGTTAGGAATCTCATCCAGTTGCAGGTACTTCTTGATTGCATGGATAGTTTCAGCTGCACAACTTTCATAACTAGGTAAAGATAAATAAATAACATGGAAACATAAGTTACAAACGAGAAAATTCTTATATTTTAGAATATATTTAGACTACTATTATCCTTTGTAGCGAATTTGAGTTATGAATGAAATAGCAAAACTATTGGATTTGACTAAATTACCACACAATCATGATACGTTCCAATGTCTGTTTTAGTTCCATCATGCTTCTTTTCCATAGGATACAAGATACAGATCACTTTTATTTTTATTTGTCCAGACATACTTACTTTCCCTCTGCTGCAGGCACACTAGCTGCTACCCAAGACAGTGTTCTTCCTGCAGATTCTTGACACCAAGACATCAAACCAAGTATAGGTTGTGGACAGTGGAGTTGTACACAGCTACTCACAACTTTCTCTACTGCATCCTCAAAGTACTGACTCTGTTGAGATCAACATGATGCATATATGTCATTATCTACATTATATGCATGTGTGTTTGTGTAAACAATGGAAATGTTAGCTTATGACATTGCCACCACACACTTGTTAACCAAAGTAAAAGCCACAATTCCTTTCACATATGGGCAGAGATTGAGAAAAACTGCACACTCATCCAAGCAGTGTATGGATCGGGCAGTGTGCAGTAAACGGTAACGCTACCCAAAATTGTAAAAGGAACAGTGGTTTTGACATTAAAAGAAATATAGAGCTTTCTTGTCAGGGCGATAGAGACAGATAAAATAAAAGTAGGCCCCCAAATACGCATCAAGTTTACAGTGCATTAAATGGAGAGCCATACGATGCCCATTGATCCGTCCAAGATGTGATACATTCCGGAGACCTAACATATAATATTTCCGTAATTGGTACTGAATCATGGATGGTTCTTGAGATGACTGATATGGATTGGTTAACCATCAAACTCACAGGTATTGAGAACTAGCACTGACATGACCTGATAATATATACTGTCCTGAACAATAATCTTCAATATGTGCTAATAAGTCAACACCAAGCCCAGAAAAGATGCATGTCCAACACAAGGTTACATTTTTATTCTTCAATAAATATGACACACAAAAGTAAATTTATTTATTTTACAATTAACTAACCTGTGTGTTTCCTTTAGACATGAGATCATTGATCATCTCCAAGCCATGCCTAATAGCCACAGCATGTTGACCTACATTACTTGCCGCTGTAGCTGCTATAGGTCTGATGGTACGTAACCAGTCCTGACAGGTCACTCGATTGGTGCGGAAAAAAGTCCTCACAACCTGACACATGAATTGAAAGATAAGATTATACATTGGGCGAGAATCTGACAATCCATCATTGATAACATTCTTCTTAATGTAATTACTAGAATCTAAATGGATTCAATCCCAAGCCGGTTACAATTTTTATATCCATTCCAACGGTAGTCATTCATGGAATTATGTTGAATTAATTCAAGCAAAATCTGTTTGGATTCTCATGTGTTACGAAATGTTATGATATCCCTGAATGATGACTGACATAATCTTTTGCGACCAGCTATTTCACACACCAAAGACACAAACAAAATATTAAAGGCAAATTATGATAATATTTAAGTGAAGTAGTAATATTGAAGAACAACATAAGAAGCAATTTTGACACAACATTCTGAAACATGAGATGTGAACATTCATATTTGCACAAATATTCAAAATATTTGCTTTGATTGTATCCAGGTTTTGAGGGGATGCCTCTCAAATTCAGCTACACATTGATGGATTGCTTGATGACTAACTGAACAGGTAACCATATACTTTAAAACCATATCAATTAAAGTGCATTACAAATATTTCTCCACAGGAATTCATACAATAATTTGACATTATTTTGAACTTTTTAACCAACCTTTGGAGACGTAGGCATAGCTAATGCAGCCCCCTCGTATGCATTATACATGAGTTTCTCTAGGTGTTCTAGAAATTGTAACAGTAACACTGGACGGATCTGAGATTTGGTGTACTCTGCACTAAATGCTGTTAAAACAAAATGATATCAATAACAGAATTCAGTACTGTAGATATCAGTGCTGTATTAGAACACATATAATATATAGTTTAATAAGTTCTAATTTGGCGAGCCTTCTTACAGAAGGGAATTGATACAGAAGAGCATGATCGCGCAATAATGCAATAGGCGCATTTGTGTAGCATTGCGAGACACATTTTCCACATTGTTTGCTGGTCAAAAATGTGTGGTAGTTGTACTGATAGTATATATTTCGTATTTCCGAACGTTTTATTCTTCTTATGATGTATTTTACTATGTTCTATATTTGTATAAATTATCTGGTTTTGGTTTATTTTAGTATGTACATGGATAATAGTTATACTGATTGTATATTTTTAGCATATGTCCTGTTGTAGTTTTAAAGATTTTCTGTAGTTTTTAAGATCTTTCTGTGCAGCGCCTTGAAGCTGTTCACATCGTAAGGCGCTTTATAAGTCCCGTGTATTATTATTATTATTATTACATGCATATTTCAAATTGCGAGCAGGTAGAATCGCACATATTCTGAAACGCTTGTGTACGCTTGGATTACTTTTGTGTGCGGAGAGATAAAAACAGCATATTTCTCACCAATTTGGAACTGACTAAACTATAGTAAGGATTTTTTTCAAATATGAGATAGATTAAGGTCTAGAATGAGATGTTTTGAATTCAAATGACAATACGTGACACTGATATTTTATTGTCATGAACATATGAAATAACTATGCACCACATTCTATGTTAATCGTTGTAGCTTTTTAACTAAGGTAATCTTTGGTTTCTTTCAAAGTAAAATTTGCCTCAAAGTTGTATCAATACACTTTAATTACTTTAAGTCACTGTATGTACCTTGACAGGTTGGACCATGTGCCTGGCATTTTGGATCTCCGGTTTTGGTGTCACGACAATACTCCAACAACGCAGCTACAGGAAAAGAAGGAATGAAATATCATTAAATCTGTGAATGTAATTCAAACATGTTATCTAGAATGTGGAAAGTCTGTTGCTTACGAGCAAAGACCATGGCCAAAAGACACTGGATTAAAATTAATTCTGTAATTTATTACTTAATTAGACTAATATCAAATATGAGGGGAGTCATAAGACTCACAGGAAATCTCCAGGGTTGATCGATATAATACTGATCTTATTTTAAAATGTAGTGAGGCATAAACACCATGCACACACCCCGCATTAAATAACTCTGTTGGTTCAAGTTTTATAATAATCTACTACCCAACTTTAAGATATGATAAAGTCCCTCCTGATAATTTACCTTCAATAGCTCTGAATGTCTCCTGTGGTTTACCAAGAGGTGTTCTTAGTTTGAGTAATACACACATCTGTGCTGACTCCCATGTAGCCCAGAACCACTGTAAAGCCTGGTTACCATCAATCTGAGAAAAAGTATATTGAATATTAGGCATAATATCTTGAGTATTTATTCACATTGCAGTATTCCTTCATTCCAGAAAAAATTCTAAACATTTCATTTTAATACACAGGAGGAATAATGCTATATTACATATGACTGAAGTCTGATCAGACATGAGGAAATAAAAGTGAAGGAAGAGAAACCCTTGTAATAATGGCCTTTCATAATATGAACCTGGACGTTAAGATCTACGATCAAATTCTGATAACATTAAACTTGTTGTTCCAGAATCTTTAAAAAACCTGGTGATGAATGTTTCTAACCCTAACTTTTATAAAAGGAAATAAATCAGTTGAAAAAGTGATCCTAGTGGGAATCGATCGCTGGACCTCTGCATTTCAAAGGATGTCCCTCGACCATAAGACCAGTGAGGGGTGAACTGGCCAGGACATGATTTTAATCCCTCTTAATCATTACGGAATAAATCAATAATACTATTATGATCAGCACACACAATATTTTGAATAGTGCTGCTATGCACTTGATATTCTACCCTGCGAGATCACCCTGGGTGAGGTCATTCAAGGTAGACTATCATATGAGTATATCCATTGCTGCATATGTATGTATGTATAGTAAGTGTTGTACTCACATATTTCATAAGGATATCACTATTCTTGCTCATCCCCCTCATATCAGACTTTTGACAGCTATTATACATTCTTTCAAGCCAATCTGGATTGCTGTATTTGAAAAAAGAAACACAAGATTTAGACATTTAAAACAAAACGTAAGAAAATTATCATATGTGACAGGTATCTACAAATATCGATTATCAGAGGGTCCATTATATTACAGAAAATGCAACATTTTCTGTATAGGTGGTACAACAATTATATCCCTTCATAGATGTTCCTTGATTAATTCGCTCCAACTATTTCAATTATACCATTTACAGATTACACATGAAACAATCTTTGTTCTTAAGATGAAGGCCAAAAAGAGATCAATTACCATGCTGATATCACCATTAGGCCCCAAAAAATAAATGGTTTGCTTGTCCATAGATGCCAAAAAGTTGGGTCGGTAAATCACATATGCAAAAGAAAAATATCTCAATGTTAAAAAAAGGTGGTGTTTTAAAACATGTTTTTCCCCCATTTTTATGATATTTATTTTTTTCACCAACGAAAAAGGATTATTATTGTTTTTTTTGGGAAAAAAAGGAAAAGAAAAGTTAAAAACGTCACGGTCTGGACCGTAGGAGACGGTCGGTCTGACGAGGACAAGCAAACAACTTTTTTTTGGGGGGGGGGGGCCTTAGCATACAGAAAAGAAAATAACCAAATATTGCAAAGTTAAGAGGCATCATTTTTTTCTTCTTCAAATTTGTGTTTCCCAATTTGTCAATGAAATCAATGGCTACTAAAACAACTTAGTTACTTTAAATCAAGTGCTATTGGAGACAGTCAGTTATCATTAAACCAACCCCTACCTTGGTTCTTCACCAAGTAAAATATATGCCATGACTTTCTTGAAATCATGAGGATGAAATGTGCCAAGAGATCTGCTGATATGACTGCAACGTGACAGCCTTACTACTTGTAGTCCTCTGGGGTCTAATTCTGATCCAGCTGATGAGTGCTTCTGATCTGTCAGACGCTTGGCCAGAGTCAGTGGAGACAGCTCATTCCTGTTAAGGTACAAATATAGAAAAAATGGTAAACTATGAACTAAAGTTTATATATATTCCAAACTAAAGAATATTAATTTTAAATGTTCCACTCACAATTGGTTATCCATCTTTTAAAATGTGGCTAATTACTCGAAGAATAGAATATCCAAAGCATTCTTTTAGAAAAGCACCATGGAAAAGGGGTTTCTATCCTACAACTATACCAATTCTCCACCCTGTTTCCTAGATACTTTATTCCAAGGCTAACAAGGGCAAACGTTTTGGATGTACACGTAGTTCAAAAGTAAGAGCATTGCAGAGCCCTAGAAGACAACAAACATCAATTAGTGTATTGACCCACATATGCTGCATCTCATTAATATTGCCTTCTGAATAATGATAAACAAATGCAGTATATTGTCTTACCTTAGTAGTATATCAGCAGGGATCAATTCCAACAGGGCTGTGTAACCTTTGATTACTCTTGCGTTGCTATTTACAAGTTTAGACTTACAGGTCTCTACACACCTGCAATTAACATACACATCAGGAAATTAAGTTTGAAGAAGCATAATCTAGTTTTTCAAATTGTATTATATTCATCAAGATCAGGGTGCATTTGGACATGAATCATATAGCAATTTGCTGTGCAATTAAGCACGGATGCACTTACACACACTGGCTTGTCTGTTAGTGGGAGGGGTAACATGGTTTAGGGATCAACCCACTTCATAATACATAGGCCTATTGTTACTAAAGCAGTAGGCAACCTACATTTCCACAGCAGATGTTTATAGAACACTGGAAATGGAGCATCATAAGTACTTGTTGTATGTATGCATGAATGAATAAGTTTCTATATAGCACCATGGCTATTCTGGAGCTGTCATGACAGGTATTGTTTGCTAAATGCATTCTATAAAGTAAAATATATTAAGTTCATATGATATGAAGTGCACATGTGAACCTACTGTCCTGTTATAATCTCAATCATAATCCTTTGAATAAATAATATATAGGACAAAGACCTTAAAATAATCATTCATAATCCTTTAGATCATTTGATCAAACTCTCTCGCACATGTCAGTGGTTAAATTTCAGTTCAAGTTGATACAAGTTTGGTCAAGTGTATATGATGTTGGTCATGCGACTATAAGGCCACACTTTTATTGTTATCAACAGTGAGTAAATATTTTTACCCTATGAGAAAGTCTGTAGTTGGTTTCATTGCTCTTATAACTTGTTGCATCAAGGCACATACAGCAAGGCAGATATCTTGATCTGGATCATGAGCTAAATGAAAACAAAGCAAATATAGGAAAACAATTAAATGTTGATTGTGTTAATAGTGGAAAAAATTAAAAAATTCACCCTTAATTTTTCAAATATGCTTTCCTTACTATCTTGAAGGCTAAATCTCAAGTGCGATACATTCCTTCCTTCCTTTATAGCAGTTTTGTTTATTGATTTAGATATTTTTCTGAAAACATTCAAAATATGTAGTCAAACGAAACTATTCTGCATGGGTACATTGCTTTACAATTTAGTTGTAGTTGCCCTGACAAAGTTACAATGAAATGTGATACATGCAACACATCAAATATATGGGGTCTTGAAGAATACACCTAATACCATGAGGTATTTGCAAGCCAAGTGATTATGTTACTGCTTGATAATGGGATCACACACCTTCAGGAATGATAGTACACATGCCACAGACTTTATATTACCATCACTTTGATTGGGGTTTAGGACTCAAAAGAGTGATCCAGTTGACAAAGTGATAATCAAATTACATGTATGTAACATTATGCCCGCGAACATGCAGGTAAGTCGTATTGATATAAAATAAACCTGAAAAAGCATTTGATTATGTTCTTACCAAGGGGTAGTAATGCTTCAATAGCCAATGTAAGGACACTGTGCTCATATAAGTTGGCATAATCCCTTAGTTGAGGTAGCTGAAGGATCTGAGACAACCATCGCATACACAGTTTCCTGCGGATAACAAGTTGACAAATGCCATGACGATAAAACATTAGGCTATATAGAGACATATCAGGACTAAGAGAATTCTTCATTATGTTTTATTGTAAAATTTCATCTTAATTTTATACAATACACATCATTTTTCAACCTCTATTTGTATTGCAACTTAACCTGTTAAGATGGAAAAATAGAAGTTTATAAAAACTTTAATTCATTAACAAATCCCAACTTACCCTACAACCCTGCCCAAAATAAGTTGGAACACCCTGTAACAATTGCATTGTTATGTCATCTTATTACCATTTTATAGGCACTAAAAGAAACATGAAAATGGTTGACCAAAAAGCTTGAAGCTCTTGTTTGCCGTAAATTACTTCCTAACCCCACTGGGCATGTAGAGCCTTCACAGCTCTCAACTGATTACCAACAACAAAAAATTACAAAATTGACCCTGGGAGAGGGGTGAATTAAATGATAGGTGTTGCATCAATAATGTCCGTAACTGTTGTTCAATGTCATCAATATGAAATCCTGTCTCACTTTAGGGTCTGGTCCAATATAGGTTTTCAATGGCTAACCAGGGTGTATCACATGACTAGGCTAATAAATGATCACACGATCATGCAGTGATGCAAGACAATATTTTAAACTGTTACTTGTTCTAAATTGACATTAAAACAAGAAACCATCAAAATGACAATCAAGTACATAATAAACACCAACTTACTTGCAATCCACAGACACTTTAGGATGAGGTAGAACCTCCCCCAATATACCTAGTATAATTGAGAAATGTCCGCTGGTCTTTGGTGAGCTGCTTGTAATAGCTGGTATCTTCACAGATGGGCTGCTGGCAATACCAAACGCACTGGAGATGAATTGCCCATGACTACAAAGATGAACAATTTTATGTGTCAAAAATTAGGTTCAAACCTGCTGCTGGAAGAATATCAAATATATGATTCTACAAGTATAGAGCATAAACAGGAAAATCCATATCATGAAAGTTTGACAGGGATCCATCACAACATCTCTGGATTTTTTCTGATGAAGCAGTGTGGTACAAGTCAATGTATTAAAAAATCATATTCAACAAATTATCCTATCGTGCTTAAGTGTACCCTTGTGTATATATATATATGCAGCGATGGAAATACCCACATGACTTTCCACCCGGGGTAGAGCGACCCGGGGTAGACCGACCCGGGGTTGATCAACCCTAAGTCAACCAACCCTGGGTGGACTACAATAGCGTCCTCACGGAATAAACCATAATACTGTTTAAAAACACCTTGGAAACTATATTCATTCTAAATTATATGTTAAAAAACTCAGGGAGTTGGCGGTCAGGGAGGTAAAAACAAGGACGGGGTCTGGGAGGTAAAAACAAGGACGGCGATCGGGGAGGTAAAAACAAGGACGGCGGTCGGGGAGGTAAAAACAAGGACGGCGGTCGGGGAGGTAAAAACAAGGACGGATCATTCTAAAACAACCCCGGGACTGTCCAGCCCCGGGACTGTCCACCCAGTGACTGTGGACGGATCATTCTAAAACAACCCCGGAACTGTCCAACCCCGGGACTGTCCAACCCCGGGACTGTCCAGCCCCGGGACTGTCCACCCAGGGACTAAACCCCGGGACTGTCCAACCCCGGGACTGTCCAGCCCCGGGACTGTCCACCCAGGGACTGTGGACGGATCATTCTAAAACAACCCCGGGACTGTCCAGCCCCGGGACTAACCCTAACCCTAACCCTAACCCTAACCCTAACCCTAACCCTAACCCTAACCCTAACCCTAACCCTCCCAGGGTTGGTTGACTTAGGGTTGGTCGACTTAGGCCCTAACCCTAGTCCACCCAGGGTTGGTCGACTTAGGGTTGGTCGACTTAGGGTTGGTCTACCCCGGGTCGCTCTACCCCAGGTGGAAAGTCATGTGGGTATTTCCATTGCTGCATATATATATCATAAGTCACTCATAGATAATATAGTTGTAATTTTAATGTCCAAGATCAAATACTATCTAAAGAGGGTAGAAATGCCAGAAAATCATAATTTCTGAAGATGTGGGTGCTTCTTCAAAGATCATAGACAGAGACAATATATAATGGACAATACATTAATAAATAGTATATGAATGCTTTATTAAAATAACCTATATTCAAATGGCTGAGCTGTATTATCATCACCATTAAGATCTTAATATTGTGTTCATCTTTACTTTGATTCTCTGCCACATCCTAAATCAGCCATGATTAAAACAAAGATCTCTTACTTACCTCTGAGCATGAGCAAACAGCGTGTTGAGAAGGGTATAGTAAACGGCTGGAAAATGCTCAGCTATTGGCATGTGAGTCGGGATAAGATGCTTGGAGAGTAAGTCAAAGAGACTGGGAGACAGGGCCCACATCTGTGAAGTCAATAAATAATTAGAGATTAAGACTGTACTGTTGACAGACCCACTTATTTATGTAAAGCATCACATAGCTAAAAATAAGTGTTGTAATATAAGTAGTTCATATGTAGCCCAGTATACTTTCTTTCTTGTGATCAATACACACACACTACTTGGCTGGCGCTTGATACATAACACTATTCACCATTCAGAACTCTGCACTACATTGCCGATAAGCCCTAATTGTACATTACTGCTCTTAAAATTGGAATAATCTTTCCAACAACAGAAATTCAGCCACATCTCTTCATGCACATTATTACTACACCTGTTTAAAGCTTAATATCTCTGGTGAAAAAAAAAAAAGACACTACAGTCGGATTTTATAATTGAACGAACACATTCAAGCAGCGTTTTTGCGTACATGGCGTGAAGCGCGCACAACCATGAGCGTGAACATTTCGGGCGCGATCATATTTGTGCTGCGTGCGTGGTGTTCGTTCAGTTTTTAATCATAGCATTGAAATTAAACAGAAGACCTGTCTTAATCCCAAACTTATTTGCTGTTGAATTTTTTCCCTTCTTGAACAATATAATTCAGGGGTTCTCATTGGGCATCCGCAGGCCAAATCTGGCAATGATGACTGCTGTTGAACAGCTCTATAAATTAGAGAAAAAAGGATCATTAAGCCCAAGCAAATGTGTATTTTAAAATAGTTGTGGTCCTCCATGACAGTCTCGCAAAAATGTACAAAGCCCTTAATAATTGCTACATTTTAAATCGCAGAATACAAAAACTAAAAAGATGTGCAGCTCATACGAATTGTGCAGCATATAGTTTTGTGCTACCTACCCCTATAATGGAACTCTTGGCACTTGCAATCTCCATGAAAGCATTGAGGTCAAACATAGCTATGGTCTTGGCTTCCAGTATGCTCAACTTGGTAGTCTCTGTGAAGGGATTGTCCTGCGCTAGCTTCATAGTCTCTGAGCTGTTGGCAGATCCTAGCAATATGTTGTAGGCTATTTCCAAATCAGCTAGTAGTAAACTAAAAGTGTGAGAAGATATATCAGACTTTGTAAGACATTGTTCAAAATAGTACAGCCAATTTGAAGTATATGAACAGGTGCAATCAATATCACACAGATCTCACCCTTACATATCATTTTGACAAGTCAACGTCTCCATCATCAATGAAAGAATGAAATCGAAATATGGTCCATTCTGTCACATTAAACCTAAACTTTGGGGGTGGGACTGAGTCAAATTGAACTATTGAAATTTAAAGGTCAAATTGTTTGCTTTAAGATTATACCCTATTTTAGGAAACACACCATAGGTTAAGATATATTAAATTTATCTTATTGTTTTCATAGGAGTCCATAACTTGAATAGAAACTGTGTATATCATCAACCTCTCTTTGAATGTTGTAGGTCACATAAACATTAGTATATTTCTGCGCATATTAATTCTAAGAATGCACAAATAAACCACCACATTTGAAAATAAAATATATGAGAAAGTATTGATTTGTTTTCACTTACCTATATACATTCTCAAGCATGGGTATATCTTTGACACATAGTAGACTCTGGTATACACGTAGCACCACAGCAAGTACCTGAACAAAATACAAGCAAAATGAATAAAATAAGATTTATGATGAATCTAGTCGACTGGACTTGCACCTTTGTAGTGGCAACAGTATCGTTCCTCATCACATCTCATCAGAGATACATCATCAGGCCGAGTGATTGGTAACTCCCAACTCATTGACTGGTGACAGGGTTGAAATTTCAGGAGATCTGGGAAAACTTGAAGGGATCTTCTTAATGGCTTTATTGTAGCTCCTTGGCAGGTTGTGGAGAAGTCCTCCATTAATTTTTAGCAACTCCCTCTACAAATTATAATTACCAAGCCATACAGACCAGCAGTCAGTCTATGGGCACATTTCAAGACATGATCACTTCAAATTCAACAGAGTCATATCTCATTAATAATAAACTTAATAATTTGATCCTTAAAAAGCTATATTGAGAGTAATGAACAAAAATACTAAGTTGAAAATAAGACTATGAACTTCTAGGATCAACTTACCTCTTTGTTGGGTTGAAATCTGAGTTGTCTTACTTTGGATTGTGGACCTAGTAGACTCATGGTTAGGTCACTTGGGAAGGAAGCTCTCATGTAGAAGATGGCCTGTGTACAAATCAATTATGAAATAAAGATTTATAAAAATTTAAGACATATTCTACATTAAAAACATAAGACTAGTTTCAGATAAAAATATTAAGAAGAGTCAAAACTAAAGCCTACAGTTCGCACACATCTCTTTTCTTGACATTGATAACTACATTTGTCAAAACAATGTTTCTGTTTTATACGCTTGAGCTTTTACGCACAAGCAATTAATCATTTGATCATTTTGATTAAATCTCAGAAGACTTAATTAAAATGATCAAATGATAAATCGATTGCTTTTATCTTAAACACAGAAAAGTGTTCTTGTCATGACAGTGAATCATGAAAATGATTCATTATGCCTTCGCTGTAGATCCGGGTAGTATCTAAATGTTAAGCCCTCCATTAACATTACAATTACTTATAAGCAGTTAACATTTAGTTTCTACTTGTCAAAGATTTTGGTGATTAGTTTCTGTCAGGTACTATTAGTTTCATGGACCCACAGGCATCTATTCTGTGGTTTCATTCAAAATGTCTAGATTCTTCAGGCACAGCTAAAAGAGGGTACTTTGATTCCAAGGAGCATTAATTCTAATTCCTAGTTACACCACCGTTTGGCATGGCATTTTCCATGTGTTATTGTTGTGATGTCAATTGTCAATCAACCTTTCAACTAAAGAAACATGAATGTAGAAAGGTTCACCATACTTGAATTCATTCTGTATATGAATCTTACCTTAAATAACAATTCAAGAGGTGACAGCAGGTCCTTTGTATTGGGGTATTCATCCACAAGTAGAAGATCTAGTTGCTTTAGTACATAGGGTACTACATTGTGTTCAAACTTTCCAAGTTGATGTTTTACACAGTCACATACAACTGATATACACTCATTGCCTGCAATGTTAATGATAATAAAATTGCAATTAGACAAATCTCTGTTTGACATTTTTATGACCAATGGAATTCAAAACAATCTGACAATAATAAGTATACATCACCAACAGTACTGTATTTGCAATGCAAGAAAAGAATTCCTAAACATCACATCCATCAATAAAAATCAATCCAAATGTAAGTGATTTTTATATATCTTTAGAGGACAATCACTTTTCCAAATCTGGTAAAGTATCCAAAATTTATTTTTTGCACACTTGTTGTTCCAATGAACTGATCTCACATACAACAAATAGTTGTGTCCAATAAAGTGATGTGTGAACTTCTTATATCAAATACATACCTGCTAACGTAATAGTAACATCATCATTTGTTTCTTTCTGTACTACTTCAACACATCCAATCACACTGACGAACATCTGTATAAAACAATAATGCAATACATATTGGTACATTTTTATTCATTAGTTTGTTGAAAATCAATGTCTCTTTATCATTTATTTATCCTAACATAGAGAAATAGGCATATGTAAGTCGTTTCAATTTACAATGTTTAAAATAAATTCTAACTTATTTCATTTAGATAATTCAGATAATCACATTGCTTACCTTTGACAGATATTCATATGTTATTGGAGGTCCTTGCAGTGGAGTGAACTCATCACCTAGACTCTTGACGACAGTTGTAAACACTCTGTAATAAAAAATAATCATGCCAGATGCAAAATTGATGGTTATTGATGAGGAGGATGGTTTTGGTTGTTTTGTCAGGTAATGTGAACACTTTGAACATCAAGACCTACAAAACTCCCTCAGGGCTGTGCACCTACCGCTTCATATTACACAAGCCCTAAGTCGAACGCTTACACTGTACCAATTGAACAAATGTATCTTTATAAATCCCTGATCACTCTATCTACAGGCAACTGACCCTCATTATCCTTCCACCAAACCACTTATCCACACACCACACAGATACAAGGCAAGTCCGAAAGAACTGGCACCTTTTTAGGAAAAGCGCCACAAAAATGTCAAGCCTGCATATTCAAAACCAATGATAATGCTTAAAAGACAAAATATTTGGCTCTCATTTAAAATAAATGTTTGAATTTGACCATTGTGTCATAATGCTACATCAATCTTAAAGCCTGTTCCCAAAATGGAAATAACAATTAACACATTGTATTGTTGGTTGGCTAATTCAGAGATGCCAATTAGTGAATCTGGTGAAAAACCAGAAAAGGTAAATGAATGACATTAATGGTGGATATACAATCTTAAAATGACTGGAAATAAATAGAGCTGTGTAATTATGAGTAAAAAGAAGCCTGAATTCAAGAGAAAAAAAAATGAAAGAGGCATCGCAGCTGTTTAAGAAAGCAAGCCTTGTTAGAATACATTGAAGCATGGCTTGATAATTCTACCATCCTATGGATTGGCTTTATAACAGGTGCCTGTTCTTTTGGACTCATCCTGTATCCTAATTATCAACAACTTGCTTTATAGCAATGCCAGTCCTCTTACTCTGCATATATTTAAGGGGGGACTCAATGAAGTCACTTTTTGAATTTTGTGAGTGCTGTAATTATTGAACTATGACTCAAATGTATATAAAAGTATACATTTTTGGAAAGGAAATAGGTCAGAGAATCCACATTTTGTGTCAATGTTTTTTTAAAAACCTAATCTAATATTTGTTTGCGTCAAATAAAAAAACCAAAAACTAATCTAACATTTTTTGAAATATTGAAAACAAAAGTGAAAATAAATGAAAGAATCACTTTTTTGGCGCTTTTTGGTCAAAAATGCAAAATAATATTAGATAAGGTTTAAAACTAAATAATTGTCCCTAAGTTAGTGTCTTTACATCCTAATCTAGCAATTTGGGAATTTTTTTAGCTTTGTTGAACTTTTTTAGGTCAAAAAAAGAAGAAGAAATTGTGATTAGAATCAACATTTGGGGTCAAAATTGACGCAAGATTTGGATTCTCTGATCCATTTCCTTTCCGAAAATGTATACTTTTTTATGCATTAATAGTTCAATAATTACAGCACTCACAAAATTAAAAAAATCAAGTTAAAAACTTCCTTGAGTCCCCCTTAAAGGCATATTTCATCATCAGAGTAGTTCTAATTATAGCTCCCCCACCCCACCCCACCCCTACACAACTCTATCCTCAACACATACAAACCATTTGTCGACAGGTTATTTTATTATTGCTATTCTCTTCACTTTACAGGCATCTGTAGGCATTTCTCACCACCAGGACTATTCTAATCATCACCTCTTCAACCTATCCCTTCACTACACTATCAACCAAAAATCTCAACCGATTGACAACAATTTACCTTAGCAATGCCAGTATCTTTGCTCTGCAAACATCTGGGGGCGGTATCTCATCATCAGGGCTGTTCTTGTCACCACTACCACTCATGCTACCACTATCACTATTTTGCATCAAGTCCTGAAAACATAGAACAGTGGAAATTACAATTACCAATGAAACAAATAACATTATGTATATCGTCAGCCTGCTTCGATAATTGCCTAACTCATTTTTTCTATTTCTTAGAAAACAACAAAAGTATGAAACCTGTTACCTGTTTACCTGTTACTCATTTTTGCATTATTGATGGATGGATATAATTCATTTTGTGGAATGTGACTATAATTGTTGATGCCTCAATTGGCGTGCATGGATGCACTAATCCAAGTCATAGAAACAGATGAACACAGCCATACAATAATTTGATTAATTCCATGGATTTGTCAATGCAAATTCAATAATGCAAAATGAGTAACATGTTGGAGTGGTCTGGTGGCCCTTTTGCAACAAAGCTCTTCATTTATCAACACTTTTGATTGGTCAATGGCTTAGGTATTATAACAGCATGTGCATAATGTAATGAAGTCATGATATATGCAAAAAACTCAATTTTGCTGAAAAGTGAGTTAGGCAATTATCGAAGCAGGCTGACGATATGTTGCACTCTATGCAAGAATGTCTCAAAAAGGGGATATTTTGGTTGATTTTCAGCGTTGAAGAAAAAATTCTGAAAAAAGCGGGGGGAAGTGTTAGGGTTAAAAGTAAGTCCTTGATTTTGAAATTGGATCATTTAAGTGGACAATTTAGCATATGTGATTATTCATCACTATCATCTAATTTGTAATTTAAACAAAAAACTGCATGAATTTCACAAATGACACAGTGGTAAAGACAACATTAAGGACATCCCTGTGGACTACATTAACCTGTGTTATTTTCGGGAAATCATGCTCCCGGGCAGGACTCAGGATTTCTGAATTTCTCCAAACATACCCTGGGTTGATTGTCTTAGGTCGAACTGGGTTGATTGAACTGGGTTGATTGTCTTAGGTCGAACTTGTGTCATGTTTGTTTCAAAATGATGTTACTGTAAACACGGAAGTGAAAATCCGCAGTGAAAATTGCAAGGATTTGACAAAATAAACCCATTTCAAGTGAATCTCCACTATAGATGTAAGTAAGAGTGATTCAGCTGACAAGGTTTTCTTTTCAGTAAGATTATTGTTATTTTGTCGATGGGTTTATTATTTTCCGGATTCAGGAAGGAGATTCTTGTTCCCGGGACTCGCTCCCACCCTTACTTTGTATTAACAATTTTCCCAGTGCAGATCATTTTCGAGTGCCTGTACATCATCTACATTTGGCTATTACAAAGACAATCCTCTGGCAATATGTGAAGAATATAAGTGGCAAAAGAATGTGTCTCATATAGATACAGCCAATGATTTCTTACCTCTGTATAAGCATTCATATCCTCAAGGAACTGCCCAAGAAGTGTGGTGGAGAACTCTATGTCAGACAACCAGAATTGATGGAAGCTTATCAGAGAATCTAATCCAAAGTCAAAGGAAAAAAAACATAATCAAACATGAAACCTGCTTCAATGATTATTTTGAAAAATACAATTTATTTTAGACCAAGTTAAAAGGAATAAAGATCTCCATAATGTAATAAGTATGGTTATTTTGACAGAGCTATAAGCCCAATTCATAGCTATTGAGGGGTTACTATAGGGGGTTATGTACAGCCCTCAAATTAACCGAAGGCACCGAAGGCAAATGCCGTCGGTGCCCCACCTAGTTGCCTCGATGCCCTCAACTTCTGGCTATTTTTACTTCATTGAAAAGTACATAATTGCCTTGGATAAAGTTGGTGCCCCTTTCAAATTGCCTGAAATTGCCATGCCCTTTCCATTTCTTAATTTGAGGGCTGGTTATGTATGTTTGTTCATGTTGGTTTATGTCACAACTTGGCGCTGATTTAGCTGCTGCCTGGACATTGCATTGTTTAAAAATGTATTTGATTTGTAATGTTGTTACAATTCAGCCAGTTGGCTGCGATGACAATAAAAGTAAGGTCTTTATTATTATTTTTATTATTATTGGTCACTAATATTAACCCTCTGTTTATAGCTTGTTCACAACTAAATAGCCTTGCATGTGTGTAAATAAAGCCTGACTGGAACCACACATAAAGCAAATGGGTGAGAATTTGGTTGTTACAACTGGTTTGTCGCATTACCATTGTTTATTATAATACATAATGTTATGAGGCTTTCCTGTTCTTTACTGATCATAAGTAAAGCTATAATAGTGAATTACCTGAACAATACTTGATGACTGATTCACTCTGTGTAGTGTCAATATGCCATCCAACAAGAATGTCCACTGTATCCTGAAATTACAGACGGTATATACAGAAACATATGTAATTAATTTTCTGAAGTTTCACATTATCATAAATTCAAACATGATACTAAAATCTTACATAGATGGTGAAATTATCAACATGTTCACACTTCTGATAAATGCCTTAACCCTTACAGCCCCGTATCCCATGAAATCCCATTTCCCAGCCTGTCGGTTCCACCTGGCGCTGAGGTTTTTAGGTGAAATAATGGCCCCGGGCTATATAGCTGGGCGAATACACTCGCCCAGCACAGCTTCCCCCGTGGCGCAGTTGGTAGAGCGTTCGCCCGTCAACCGAGAGGTCGTGGGTTCAAACCGCGGGGCGTGGCACCTCTTGTTGTGTGTGCTTTTTTCGCTTGAAAAATTTTTTGTTGGAAAATCCACCGGGAGTGTTAGGGTTAAGGAACGATTTTTTTTCTTCTTTTTAATTTTCACTTTTTTTCTCTAATTTTACCTTGATTAAGCACTCAATCACTGCTGGATCCTATTAGTGATTTAGTAAGTGATTATTGCATTTGTGCATGTTGCATCTATACAGATATCAACCATTTTGATCTGCTGTTATTTAACCTACTGAAGCAGCTACCCATCTTCAGCTAGGTGTTGAAAATGTGGTGTGATTCTGTGTTCCAGCATAGTGTTTGTAGGGGAAACATCAGGAGCTCAGTACGGGAGTCCTTTTTACCCATTTCATCTACCACTGTGCAGTGACCTCATAAGCCATTGATTCATTGATACATATTGATACACATTGATCACATAATCCATTGATCAAACTAAATTAAATTATTTGTATTTCCTAATTTTCATACTAAATCAAAGAGCAAGTGATTGAAATACTCCGTACTGACCTTGAAATTGTTGATGAATATATCTGGATATTCCTCTGCTACATAATGGATGACACTCATTACTGACAGTAAGACAACTGAAATATACAATTATTACAGAATTACCATATTCATTTATTTATTATTAACTTGGGGGAATTTGCATTTTTAGAGTAATAAGCGGCTGGAGTACTGAAGTCAAAACAGGTAATACGGTTTTTATGCAAATACAGACCCATGTCTAGAAAGATTTTGAACAAACGCAAACAAAATTACCTTTCAGAGTGGGATGTGTCTGTATACTTTACACAATCACAGTGGCAGTTAAGTTCCAGCAGAGCCAAAGCATGCCAAAAGAACATCATTTCATTATCTGTGTCACCTCATATTGGGAGGTGATCCAGACATGTAATCTAGTCAAAGGTGAATTAATTTTGCACCATGTCCAACATGCTTTTTGATGTGACAACGTTCATACTCCCATCCTTGCGCGTCGGACGAGGTCGACAGATATCAGCGCGCAAGTTGAAGCAATGTCAACTTTTATGCATCGATGTCGGCCGATGCGCAACCACAGGACTATGAACGAGCCTTTACATGCGTGAGTTTATGATGCAATGGCAAGATGAGGTACATTACTAAATAGCAAGATATGGTACATTACACATTTACTCTGTGTCTTCTCCCAAATTGAGGTGACTGTGACACATAATTAAAACACTATGGATGATAGCAATGGCTGTGGCGTCTTGTTCTTTATTTAATATCTATGATAATAAATTTAATCAGTTCCAAATTGGCAAATTAGTTTTTTATCTCTCAGCGCGCAAAAGTAATCCAAGCATACTTGCATGATTATGGCCGCACACACACAGTTTTGGTCGCACACACGCGTCACGCATATGGTGCACATATGACGCACAGTGTGCTTGTTGCCTACATGGGCGCTCATGTCCATCTGTATTTATTCGCTGCTGTAAGGAGGCTTCGCCAATTTGTAACTGTTCAAACTATAGAATATTTCTTTTGATATACATCTCTTTGTATTTTGTCCTGTTTTGAGGGAGCATAAACATGTTGTTCTTACTAGGAGCTTCTGCATTTTCTAGTGCTGTTTGTAAGTTAGTCATGATTGTCGGTATCTGTAGCTTATAATAGTGTGTGTTGTCCTGGGATAATGTCTAGAGAGATGAAAAAGAAAAAGTAAACATATTAGTGCCAAATTCAATTGCAAAGATGACATTGATTTATCTCACTCCCAGGGGATTTTTTTTCTCTCTTTGTAAAACCTTTGTAATACAGGTCTGCAACTTTATATGTGTCCTTCACCCAATAGACAACCTTATCCCTTAAGTCCCCTATCTACTCAAATGTCTTGTTTTCTAGCCTACTCAAAACAATACCACCACCCATGCAACCAATATATTTATGCAGTAACTAATCCATTGTTAAATGAATTGATAGTGATTATTTTAACACTTTCTCAACGTGTGTTTTTTCTATGTGACATTGCCAATATTCAATCATTTCCACATGGAAGTTCATTCACCTAAACTGGAAATTGGACTTCTGAATTTCCTTTACTAGTCATTCTACTGACTGGGCTAATTAGGACAATTAGTATCAAAGCATTATTAGTATTAATTCTTTTCTTCAACCATAAATTGAACCGCAGACCAGGTTTGTCATTCTTGTTATGTCACCTGGACAGTTGTACATGTATGTATGCTTTACATCAATATTAATACCAGCGTTTTACTTTAAGGTACCATAAAGACCCAATATAGCATCCCAGTGTTGCATTATCAATTACCTGTACTATGGTATGCAGCAGAAACAGCCTCATTTCATCATTGGTTGCTGCTTCAAGTTTGCCAAATATCCAGTTGAAAAATCTACAATGAAAAGTACAATATACACAAAGTTAACAACATGCAGACACTGATGTATGGCGGGGACTTATTGAAAATGTAATTTATTTTTTAAACTCACGATTTGGTCTTATCTGTTCATTGCTGAATTAACATATTATAGATTAACACCACAAAAAGATGAAAACGACAGTTCATCAAACAAAATGACTGAATGGATCCTTAAAGGACCATTCAGTGGCGTTGACTTCTTTTCTGTCTAGAATCCTGATTTATATTGATCTTGGTTCAAAACCATTGAATATGCAAAAAATAAATTGGCATCTCTATAATTTGCCACTCAAAACACTTAATTTCCACCAGGTGGGGAAAAACACACCCTTATTTTGAAGTTAATCTAAAACCAAATGATCGAGTGAGTCTTTTGACTGCTATAATTCCTACCTTCTGCCTTCATATCTGAGTTGCCATCCAAGTATAGTGATACAGTGCGATGCCTCACGCTTAATGTCCTTCTGAGATCTGTAACATGGAGAGAAAACATAGTTAAACCTGAAAACCCACTAGAAGATATCGCCACAGACGAACTGGTCATATAGCTGTTCACTTGATGACAGACAGTACAGAGTTAACATGGACATATTGCAAACGTGTCAAATTCCCAAGAGAACTGAATGAGGCTAGAAACCCAGAGCGGTAGTTCACCTTTAACCAACAGATAAATTGTGAACCAGAATACTTAATGTTTGGTAATTTAGTAGGTAAGTGTTCTTTTGGAGAATAAAAGAGAAAGAAACAAGTAATACTTACCTCTCAAGGAGAACTTCATGTAGTACCAACAACAAGTTGTCTGTTTGCTTATAGACCTCCTGTAGAAAATCAAGAGCACACTTAATATTTCAGACAGTTTCTCTATGTCACATGAGAATAAAGGAGAATTAATAAAATGTTGAACATGTATTGTTTTTTTTAGAATATTACTGCTTACGGAGAGTTATGCTACATTTAATTACGTGCATCAAAATAACACATGAATAACACATTTAAAGCAATGTAAAATTGGTCTATATCTTCTGCTAATCAAACATTCACTTGGATTTAGACCAAAAAACGTAAATGGGCTAGCCCCATTTGGCAAAGGGCAGATTACATACTGTGCAGATGACTAAGACAGTGAAAAAAAGCGTTCCATTAAACAACAGCGTTTAAGACAAAATGCCCCATTCATAGCTAGTGCAGTGTATGTTGCATTCAGCAATTGCATCCAAATTACGCTATAGTCATTGAATCCCTCCTCTACATGTAATCAGTTCAATAATTTCTTGATCTAGAAGACCACACTCGTATTCATCCAAATGTTAAATCCACAATGTGCAATGTAGAGTCACTGCATTCCATCGGGCAGGCAGGCACCCTTGCACTACAGGGTGTATCCAAAAAAATAGGACTCTTTTTCATGATGGTTTCTCTACTTATCAAAACCACTGGACCATGACCAATTTTATCTGTGTTGGTTTTACTTTAAATTCACCCTGAAAGAGAGCCCTTTTTTGGATACACCCTGAATGTGGCCTTTGCGGTTACGCACCAGTTGCATAGGACGTGTAAGAATTGTTACCTCCAGATGCTAGAAATTAACACACTGACAGTTGTTTTTGCGGATGCCTCGTGTCAAGCGAGATATTATACATTTCATTTATTTCATTAAGGACTGCCAACCCATGCTCAATTCATTATCTTCATCAATATAATAACACAATAATCAATGTTACAGTTTATAATAGCTATAAAAACCAAATGACCAACTATTCACAGCAAAAAAAGGGACTACTTAAAGCTGATATATACATTTCATTCATTCATTCATTCATAAAAGGTTTATTAAAAACTGTTCTTGCAGCAAATACAAAGTAGCTGAATTACAACAATTTTACAATTTTACACATAAAAATATAATCATTAAAGCTGGAAACAATATAATCTACTAAAATTAATTACATAATTACATAGGCCTTCCACTAACTTACCCTGGCATTGTCAGTTTTCTCAAGGAATTCTCTCAGTTGTCTAAATGCATTGAGTCGTCTTTCACGTTCCCGGTCATCTTCCTGTAGGACTCTTCGCACAAGTATGGAAAGGTGGCTGTTGTCTGCAAATAGTTTACGACCTAAAAAATTATCAAAAATAAATGATACTTTGATAATTGCTGTAGAGAAGGAAATTATCATACACTAATTCTATCGTTTGCAAATAGTCTCAATCATCTGCAGGGTTAGTTCTTACATGACCCACATCTGAGATGAGGGTCATTTCACATCTGGTAATGCAAAGTGGAACCAAACCAAAAGAATGAAAGCCCTCCATTTGTCCAAATTCTGTTTTTCACAGACACGTTACTATTTGGTAACTCACCTAGTTCTTGAACATTGTGTGCAAGTGCAACTTTGGGTTTCCAATAATGTGAATGTGGGACATAAAAATAAATTTTGAAATTAATTCCCTTTTTCAGAAAAGCTCTTCGTGATACATTTTTATGTATCTGTTGAGACTACTGCAGGGTGAACAGTCACTAAACAAACATGTTGCAAAGGGAGAGAATCTGAAAATTCCTTAAAGATGCAGGCTATTCCTTAAAGATGTATTACAAATAAATAGACCTAATTTAAATTTCAAACCAACCGTCCAGGCCCCTCTCCCACCTACTTAAACCATTTTAACAATAAACTTTATAGTGACTAATTTGATTTAAAAAACCCATGGAACAGCCTAAATTGCATGAAACATTGAACAGCAATTATCACAATTTTTATGTTTCTTGACTCAAATAAATTTAGGTAGGGTCCTACCTAATTTAAAGCAAATAATTTTTGATCAATTAGCCACGTGACTATGCACGTATGCTGTGCATTACTGAACGCAGTTAAGCAAAAGCCTAGGGTAGGCCTACACACTTATTTGCATTTGTGCATAATATCTTAAATCAATTGTTGATCGAGAATTAATCATTAATAATAATGCAATATGGGTTTTCTGTAAACGCCCTGCAGCGTGAATAAATAATAGATCTATAGGCCTATAGTCACTGTCATAATGCTATAGTTTAATCAGTTCCAAATTGGCGAAAATTGTGACGCTAATAAACCTTTTCACACAAGCCTGATGATTGATCGTCATTGGATTCACACAGTTACAGGCTTTTTAGACTTATTTTGGAGGCTGACAAGACAGGTGAATACACAGAGAAGTGGGCCTTTTTTCACGATCGATAGCGACTGTTATTTATAAATTATAGAGTCTACAAAAGGATGATCGATCAATCTTTGTCGGGCCTGTGTGAAAAGGCTAAATATTTATCCGTGGGCCAAAATGGTAAACCTACTTCATTGCCCACCGTTCGCTGATACCTACATGTACTGTAGTGTAGGGCCTAGGCCTAATTGTTAATGATGCGCAAATGCACACTCATAAATTCTTGCCAAATTGAAATTGAAGTGAATAGATGGAATTCAAGCTATTTCACGAGAGCGTGTTTTGTTGTTGTTCGAAAAAAGCTGGGGTCAAATGCTTGAAATGCATGAACAACTATATCCAATCCATGCATGTGCATGATGATTACATGATTGACCGATCGGGACGCACAGGCTGACTCTGTTGAGTAGGCATATCTGAAAATTAAAAGCCTACCATATTTTCTGATGTCTCTCGGTGTAACGGATGATGCATTGTTGGATGTAAACTCATATGGCATGCCTTTGATAACACCAAAATGTACTTTCATTTGCCCTGTATCATGATCATGACTTTGACCTGCTGCTGTCGGCGTGCCTGAAAACACAGAGGAACTATTTTTGCTGCCGAGTGTTGATGAGGAAGTAACGGGAATTCCCCCTTTGCCACCATCTTTGACACGATCTTTCTCAATGGTTCTATTGTCTGGTTTTAGAACCACAGGTCTGTAGCTTTCCGCTTTCGCTGAGAGCGGTTTATCCCGCCTGATAGTGTTATTGCGGTAATCACGGTCGTCATCTCGCCGAATGCCACCGCGGCCACCACGGTCACGTCCTGGCTGACCAACTGCTGATGGCCGGGAGGCGTCGACGGTGAGTGGCTTTTTATCTTTTCTCCCCAGTATTTTATTATCATTCGCAACCTTAGAGGTGCTATCGGTTACCCGCCGCCTCTGCTGGTTATTCATCAACTTTTCACTCATTTAAAATGACGAAACATTACTTATTTCAGAAAAATTGTTTGTGTCCGATGTGTCATTTTTGGCGTTCGTACTGCCAAGCAGACGGCCATCTTTGTTTTACAAATTAGTGTCAAAGCGCGCCCTCAATCACTTATTTTACACACTAGTTTTCCCGCATTCATCTCGGCACGCTTGGTACGTCCCTACGCTTGGTCTCTGAAAAAATACTCACTGGAGCCTAGCACAATAAACCCAAACATAATTAGTCTAGCTGACTTTACTTACAGCCAAAGTTTTGGTTGAGCAAGTTATCGGGCAAAACATATTTAAAAAGCCCTTTGTATATTGGTCAAAAATTGAACTTACTCAATATTAATCATCTAAACAGGGAGGTGTTAGTAATAACTCTGATCTAAAGCAGTGGTTCTTAAAGGCGAGCTACCACTTTGGGTTTCTGGCCACATCCAATCCTCTTGAGTATTTGACAATTTTACAATTTCTCCATGTTAACTCTGACAGTCTGTCATCAAGTGAACAGGTGTTTGGTCAGTGGTTCAGTGGTAAACTGCCAAAGTGGTAGACCAGCTCTAACCTTTTTGGCCTCACGACCACATCAGACATTCTTTTATTGGGGGGGGGGGGGGGGGGGGGGGGGGGGGGTCACGGTACTGACCAAGAAATTCTTGGTCAATACCGTGACCCCCCCCCCCCCCCCAACAACAACAAAAAATGGGAAAACAGCCCGATTTATTAAAACTTGCGAGTGCAGCGAGCAGGACATTTTGCACATTTGAACGTTTCTTTTGGATTTTTCTAAGCCTTTTTAGGAACTGTAGGAATTAAAAATTAGAATTTGGACTACTCCCTGTGTTCAGACAAACCATTTTAGATAGCTTTTATAGATTGGGGTTTTCCAGAGTGTCCGCGCCCCGGTCTAGCCTCGATTCGAGGCTTCTGGGCCCTGGAATACTTGTCTCTTTCTTTTTTCTCTCTCTCTCTCTCTCTGTTGTCAATTTTTCTGTGCGCTTGATTGATTTTTATTCAGTTTGTCCTGTCCCCCTACCTCTGTTGTGGTCAGATTCAAATGGTCTTGGTTAGCCAGGTTTAAAACATAAGTTGCTGATCCCCTGTTATCTATGACATTTCTCTCAACAGTAACAGGTACCCATTCTACTAAATGCTCCCAATCTCTAATTGCTTGCCTCCCACTGTGCTCACGAGTTTATGCCGTTTTTGCCGCCCGAGCAAAACTCAGGATGTGAGCATTTAGTAGACTGGGTACCTGTTACTGTTGGGAGTAGTGTCATAGATACATAGGGGATCAGCAACTTACTTCAGCTATTTTTAAATCTGCAGTGCCAACCAAGACCATTTGAATCTGACCACAACAGAGGTAGGGGGACAGGACACACTGAATAAAAATCAATCAAGCTCACAGAAAAATTGAAAACAGAGAGAGATAGAGAGAAAAAAGAAAAAAGGAGAGTATCCCGGGCCCAGTCGGAAGCCTCGAACCGAGGAGCCCCGGTCCGCGGTTTGCCTTGTTGGTCCTTTGGATTTTCAGGAGTACAGAATACCGGGTCTTGCCCATCCCTAATTTAAGAGTAATAGGCGACGGGCTATATTTAGCCTCGTTTTCCGCAAAAATTATCAGGGCAATGCCGATTTCATTGTCTCTTTCGCTTCTTCTTTTGTCATTTTTATACATCATTAAGCAGACGATAGCTTAATTTAACATATATTAAACTGTTCCCGTCAGACTCACATACATTAAAACTCTTAAGTTAAAGGTAAGTATTGTCACTGACTGTGCCGTCAACATCTCTCACAACATCTCTCATCTTAAAATAAAATCAGTAAGCTTACAATTTTTATAGGTGTACCGTGTAGGGTAAGGTCGACAGTTTTCGGTCAGCGCCTATTTTCGGTCACTTTGTCAAAATAGTGTAATTGCATCGGTCGTCGCCATTTTAAAGCAATACCGGGCATCAACTATATGCGGTGGTTTTTTAGCCGTCATTCATGTCATTATAACGACGAGGTCATTTTCATTACATTACACGATTTGGGCGAGTGACCGAAAATAGGCGCTGACCGAAAACTGGCGACTTTACCCTACATGTATATAATATAGGTGTAAGAATTCATCGTCATTTCAGAGTTAGATTTGTGCCAAATTAAAAAGCTTATTCAAACTAAGAAAATGTTTTTTAAATGAAGTGAAACAGACATTTTGTTGTGAGAGATCAAGTTAATTGGACAGAATAATGGTGAAAATATTGAATATTCAGATTTGATTTTCAGTCATTATTGAATGAGCCTAGTCTCGATAGATGCCTATCTATGGTAGGGTATCGGGTACAGACGCAATGTTGAAGGGATCCATTTTTAGTCACCCGAAAACTACTCCGTTTTTATGTCCCACTCACCTTTTTGGAGACCAAAAGTTATCCTAATGTTCTCTTCTCTATATATTCATGGCATTGCAAAAATAAATAAAAAACTAGCAAAAGTGTTCAGAAAAGTCACATTCAAATTGTTTATTTACGATTAGCGAGCCAAACCTATAAAAAATCACCTTCGTCTGCCATCTTGAAAAACAATAAACCACATCATGGTCAATTTGGTAATTTTGTCTTTCTGTGTAAGGCTACTGGATTGAATTTCACCCAAATAAAGTATGCATTGGGCAAGAACCGGTGAGGACTAAATTTTAAGTTAAACCTGGCCATGAAAAACAGAATTGAGACATTAGTCGTCTCAAGAGTAACAAATGTTGAAAATGTCATTGTTTAACTGCCCAAAGCACTGCATGGGCACACAATTTGACCATCATTATGGTTTTTCACCCTCCAGAAATTAACCCAGTGAAATTGCTGAGTCACATAGTCTCTCTTATGGAGGGCACATGTTTGGTTCCTCTTTACCTTAGGCCTAACAAAAATAAATGTTTGTTTCCGGTAACATGCTGACAAAAAAGAGGGTCGGTCGGAAAAAAAATGTATTTTACGAAGAAGAAAAAAAAATTACAAAAAAAAATTATTTTAGATTCACCATGTAAATTAATTGCAAAGCTTCCGAATTTTGACCGTCATCGCAATCTCAACGCCCTACAGTGAACGCCAACTTCCGAGGCAAATTTCATTCATTATTTTATTATAATTCATTAAATGTAAATACACTGCATTTTCTCATTAAAAAAATAAATGTTTTTCCTTCGATCGTACTTGGCTTTACATCTCAACACGTGCGCCAGAGACTTTTGCATGCCCGAACTGAGGTTAATAATATGATATTTCTTTTCTGTTCCACACGGTTCCCAGTATGTTATTTTTATCATGTTACGATACGTCATTCCATGTGGTTGGTTGGTTTGTTGGTGGTACCCAAAAAATTATTATTGCGATAACCAACCGCAAATACTGCGCTGTTGTTGATGAATGGAAATAAACTTTTACTAGTTTTCGGCGTACGGACGAACGGAAAGCAAACTTCAGAATTGTTGCAGAATTCATGGAAATGGGTACATTCAAATTGGACCTTCGGCAAAATGGGAATGTAAAATTTTTATTCTCTCAATACATTTCCGTAAATTTGGACTGAAAAAATACGAACGGTAGGTAGAAAATTAATTTTATTTTTTCAAAATGTTGATAAAATTTGTACGGTCGGCAGGTTTTAAGAGGGTCGGTCGGGTTACCGGAAACAACAATTTATTTTTGTTAGGCCCTACCACTTTCTCAATGACTCCATACAGAGATGGAGTCATGTAAATCAGACTAGAATGATCCCATTCCGGCATTGGGAGGAAAATGATGTGTTGGACTTGGACTGCACAACATAAATTTGATCAACGCTTAATGGTAAAGCACCCAATTTTAAAGAAAAAGGAACCCGATTTTAAAGAAAAAGGGCCCAATTTAATGAAAAATGTCACCATTAAACCCAAACATCTGAAAAGGTTAATAATTGTCACACTTAACTTATTTCATAAAACATGAAAGATTGCTTGCTTTGACCAACCAATCTCCCAATATCACTGAAAAAACACTTTTTTGCGAGATTTAGTTTTTTCCCAACACTAAAAGCGTTAAGATTTAAAGGGTTACTTTTCAATTTGAATCAAATAATTTGGCAAAAAAATGTTTTAATTTGGATTTGCAGAGAGTGGCAAGTTAATGTTTACCCGTGCAATTGTTCTGTAAATTGTCGTTGTCTTTGACTTGAAATATTATCTCCTTTATCTGATGTACAGTAGGCCTATGTATTGGATTTTGGATGCACAAAAAGATAATTAAATATGTCTAATCTAAGTATACTTACTTTGATGAGATAAAAATGTGCAGGTTCTCGGGAAAAGCTGTTGACGTATTCAAGAATTAGATCTGTGCTCATGACATATTGGGTGCAATTTTTGTTTAGATTGGGTGGTTTTCACACCCAGTGTATTCACCCAATTCATTGGATAATTTACTGTGCTGCAACGTGTACACTAATGAAATTGCTGTATTTGTTTCACTTGTAGGTGTGTTGTCAGCACATGATTATGATATCATGAAACAGAGACGTGACAGAGAGTGGGATTACATCAGCCATATATGCAAGTATTGCAGAAGAAGATTTTACAATGGTAGGGATAGATATCGACTTCACATCAGACACCATGAGATGTGTTTACATCCCTATTGGTATGTTTATAAATCTATCAGAAAGGGAATACCAAGGACATTTTGGCGACCCAGAACACACACCAGTGTAGCATTTGTTCTGAATAATGAAATCAGCATTGTTAGAACTACTCCTACTAGAACTAACTTTGGAATACACATCAAAGACCAACATTTAATCACTAACAATACTGTGTACATTGGTAAACCGCAAATTAGTGACAGAATAGATAATACAATTAATTTCAAACGGAAATCGTTTCAACCGTTTCATTGTAAATATTGCACAGAGAGTTTCTCTACAGCAAAGTTTAGGAACGTGCATCAAAGACTCCATGATGCAGAAACACTGCTGCACTGGTGTCAGTATTGTAACAAGTGTTTTTCTTCTGCCAGTAGGAAGAAAGAACATGAAGAGAGTCACATTGAAGAGAATCCATACAAGTGTAAATATTGCAGCCAATCTTTTATAACAGCAGACACAAAGATTGCACACGAGAGGATACATATGAGACCATACCAGTGTAAATTTTGCAATCAAATGTTTGCTACAGCTGCAGAAAAGATGGAGCATCAGAGGGCACATGTGAAGAGTCTACAGCAATGTAAACATTGCAGTAAACCATTCTCTAGACTCAGCGACAAGACTAAGCATGAATTAACTCACGCTAAAGGTACAGAGCCCCAGTATCAATATGACAACAAAGGTCCTGTGACTGTAAATAACAAACATGAAAGTGAAATTGAAGAGAATCAGCACGTAAGTGGCAGCAAGAGATCAGCTGGAGCAGAGCCTTTGAAGAATGGTAATGAACTGATTTCACACAAAGTAATACCGTCTCCATTTGAAATGATGCCATCTCAGGAAGACATTCAACAGCGAATTGTTAAAGTTAAAACTGAAGGCAACTTGAACACAATTCAAAGAAATGAACAAGAAATGAAATCCCCGCAAGTAAACATGGATAAACAAGATAGCAATCCATCAAATACTGAAATTATTCCAGCAGGAACCATTCTCCCTGGTACAATTCCCCCAGGGGTTCTACCTCCCGGACTGGATATTACAGATAACATTGTCCTGTTCCATTGTAAATATTGTGACAAGAGTTTCTTTTCATCAGAGAGCAGAAATGTGCATCAAATGATCCACAACAGACCATATCAATGTAAACATTGCAATGAATCATTCTTAAGCGCTCGTGACAAGATGACGCATCAACGCACGCATAGCAAAGATCAACAGTTTCCATGCAAATTTTGCGACAAGCCTTTTTCTAGAATCAGTGACAAGACTAAACATGAAACAAGTTATTGCAGTATAGGTCTTGCAAACGATGGGGACAAGAATGTTCATGGAAGGGGTCGCACCAAGGATAAGTGTTACTATTGTATGTATTGCAACAAGGCTTTTACTACCTCTGCTTATCGAAGAATTCATGAAAAAAATCATAGCAAAGAGAAGCCTTGTAGTGAGACTGTTGATAAGACACAGGATAAAAATGCCTGTGAAAGGTCTCTTAGTCATAAGGGTGATCAAACAACACAGGAATCATACCAGTGTAAATATTGTAAAAATGATTTTTCATCCATAGTCGCCAAGAATACCCATGAAAAGACTCATCATAAATTGTATCCATGCAACTATTGTAACAATAGTTTCTCAGACAAAGATGACAGGGACATCCATGAAGAGAAACATGATGCTGCTCTCCCCAAGGATAACCCATATCAGTGTAGTTACTGCGAACAGGTGTTCTCTAGAATGGCCACTAAGAATGCTCATGAAAAATATAGTCATCGAATGCACCAATGCGGATATTGCAATAAAACTTTCTCTTCAGAAGGTCATAGGGCCAGACATGAGAAGACTCACTCTATAGAAACTAAAACTGTGACTATAAAAACAGAACCAATATAGCTAGTCAGTTGACTGCACGGGTGAATTATGAGCCGTTTTACTAGAAATTATTCCCTATCAATAGGCTATCATTGTTAGGCCTACAGGTGATTTTTCTAATATTTTTGTGAGAGGCTGTGTAATTTTATGTCATTAAGATTAGGAAAATCCAGCTACCATACCGATAGTGCAATTGTTATAGTATGAATTATCTTGTTTTCATTAAAGCTTTTTTATTTGTTGTTATAATACCATGTGATGCATCATGACATGCAGGGTACATCTCTTTATATTTAACAAACTATTTGGTGTGGCTGACACGTTGTGCCTTATGAAATAATATGTCTCAGATTTTAAAATAGAAAATATACTAATGCGTATGTCTGTTATAACTCTGTAAACCCACATACTACTGCACTGTCATAAGGCGATATGCGAAACAATTTGGTCTGTGATTTGCTAAGTAACCCCCTGTGAGTGTAGTACTACTATACATTACCATATATTGTACTGATCTAGATATATTCTTTGGTGGTGCTTACAATCTCCTAAGCAAGGGTGACTTTAGACCTAATTTGGACAAATATAAACAAATATATTGGACTGGACAAAATTATTTGTATATGCCATTATATTGCTGAACAAATGAGTTACTTATAATCAATAGGCACATTCTTGGGAAATTCCTGTTGGATTTGATATATTGAAAATATGAAGATTTTTTTGTAAACAAATGTTTGTAGAAGAGGAGGCAACATAGATTAGAGTCCATTTAACATTTTGAGAAAAGACTAAAAATGGCTGATAACCAAAAATTAATCACAATTGTGTAAATCATGATCCAACACCATAGGTTCAAATTCAAAGACAGATCAAAACCCCCAGATTTTGCTAGTGTATTTTGTAACTTAGCAAACATTGACTCATGAGCGTAAAATCTTAAGGTTTCTATTTAAAGCTGGTGAAAATAAATGATTTAATTATATTGTTATCTTTAATCACAGTCAAGTGTTTTGCCCTATGATCATTTAAACAGTGGCGTAGCTAGGTTTTTTTTCAGGGGGGGCAAGATTTCTAAAATTTTCGTAAAAGGTTGCCCCAAAAATTTTCCAAGTCGGTCAACTCGTGAATTTCACGTAAGTGGGGGAGGGGGGGGGGGGGGGGGTGTGAAGTCAAAAAATTTCGCACGGTCAAAAAAATTCGCACGGACACAAAATTTCACAGTCCAAAAAGCACTGTAGTCAGCAAATATTACCCAATCCTAAGGGTTATAAGCAGTTTTTCAACAAAAATGTTCATTTATTTTTAAAAAACAACACCAAAATGGTCATTTTTAAATGGTTACCCCACATATAAGCACTATATCCAAAGAGAGGGGCGGGGGCACAAAGGGGGGCGGGGGCACAATTTTTTTTTTCAGGGGGGGCATCTGCCCCCCCCCTGTGAGCTACGCCACTGCATTTAAAGCTGAGACTTTAGTAGTCTCAGTTAGATGGGTGACCCCGTTTTGGACTAAATGTTTGACATGATTTATAGTATTTTACATAAAGACACAGCATCATATAAATATGCAGTAATGGAAATACCCACATGACAACATGTCAACCAGGGGTAGATGATCATGTGTATCGCAGCTCTATTCATAAAATTGTGTGTGCTGATCATAAAAGTAGTATTGCTTTATTCCGTAATGCTTAAGAGGGATTAAAATCATGTCCTGACCAGTTCACTCTTCACTGGTCTAGTGGTTGAGAGACATAATTTGAAATGCAGAAGACCATGGTTCGATTCACACTAGGACCACTTTTTAGTTTATCCTTCATGTAATTCTGCACGGAATTAGACTAGCACAAAATCTGTGTTAAAGGTAGATGACCCGATCACATTTTCATAACACAGATTTTTCTCAAACATATGGAGATTTTCATATCATATGAAAGATCATATTTTTCTGATTAACATACTGAAATTTGACGGTCCAAATCAGTATGATTACAAAGAAATCGGTGAAATAACATCGAATTACCACGAAAAGTGGTTAACCACCGATATAGTTTGTGTGCAACTCAATGGGCACATTTCACGGCATCTTGTGTGTCTAAAATAAGAACCATTAGAGTTATGCAACTCAAACTTTGGAATACGACTTTTTTGAGGATGACCTTTCATGTCGAATAGAAAACTTCAAGTTGAAAATCGGAACATCTTCCTTTAAACTGTGTTAAAGGATTAAAGGATTAGACAGCTTTATTCAGTAATAGAGGTTTAACACCAGTCTAACTCATGAATGAATTACACCAAGGATACACCCACTTTCCAACCTATTTTATATTTCCTTTGTAAAAGTTAGAGTTAGAAATATATTCTAGTCCACAAAGTCTGTAGTTATTCCTACCTAGACAACCCCGGGTAGACATTCATGTGGGAAGTTCCATTGCTGCATATAAATACAGTTATATTCCAATCTGATTGGAAATTGTTTTTGTTTGCTCAACAAGGTCATGAATGTCACACAGATCAAATTACGTACATGTAGCACATAACCCGGAAGTTAAACTTTTCTAAATAAACTTTGAAAAAGTAGGTGGACTTCATTATCAGTGTACTGTATCGAATTCCGGTTGTTTCATCCCACCACGTTCCATCCCAGTACTGTTTCGACCCAATGGCGTTTCATCCCAGTACCGTTTCATCCCAACACTGCTTCATCCTATAACCGTTTCATCCCAGTGCGCATTCATACCAGTACAAACCATTGGTGGTCCATTGATTCGCTCAATAGCACACAGCGAGCATAGCAGGGATCGATTACAGGGTAATACACCATGAACTTATGCACGCCTCTCTGTCTCTACTACGCTCACTGTATGGCTTTGAGCCTGGGGGCCGCGCAACTATCATAATTTAGGTAGGAAGATATTTAAAAAAATATTTGTTCATGCAAAGATTAAGATGCAGACAGTTCTGCTGGTCCAACTCCACAGGGATGGTGTCCGGGAAAAATACCCTTCCCCCCCCCCCCCCCCCCCCTTGACAAAGACCCCAGATACGCCACTGCCTTCACATTAATTAATTTAGAATCTTCATGAAATCCAACCTTTTTTCGGTCATCTTTCGGAATTTTATTTTTAAAGAGTACACATTTTATTTCATAGAAATGTCGATCCAACTAAAACAGTCTATGCTGTAGTACTAAGTAGACAAATTAAGAGGTGGGTGTTAAGATGATCTTTATTTGCCAATTTCTCTGTGTCATGAATGCCCCAAAGAAAATTATTACCGAATATGCTACAATTATTCAATTATTTGCAATTATCTTACATTAAATGTATACCAGTGAATTCGCTCTATGTACGGATCTGCCATTTATTGGAAGAGCCTCGATCGAACTGATACTGCATTGAATAGGATCCATACCATTATTCAACAAGTTTGACTTTTTCGGCAAAATATGACTAGTCATGCAGTGAGACAATGTTTAGTGATGCGACACTTTCATTCAATCTGATTCCAGTTTCAAGGCTCTCCTCGTAAATGGTTGATCCGTGCATAGAGCGAATAGTCATCAATTTGTGTGTGGTATGATTATATACAGTAATGCTACATGTATTATGAAGCACAAACAATAAAAAATATTAAAAATATAAAAGCCATGGTGATACAGTGTGGAAAATATCTCAGTGTGGGTTTTTGTGCATGTTAAACACATCAACAAAAGTAAGTCCCCCTTTCAACAGATCGTCATAACATCGTAAGGTAAAACATTTTACCAATAAAACTTAGTTAGAAATAATCCTATGACTGTTTCCTAAGTATTGTTTGAAAATGAATGATGTCCATAACTTCATGGCTGAATGAGCTCAAATGGAAGACAAAAACGTCCCTTCTCAAAAGTCACAACTCACTGTGCTAGCCTAAGCTCTAAGCCAAGAAGGGGATTTACATGGCTGAATGATCATGAATTGATTACACTTTAGAGTAATGTTCACTTGTAGGTATTTTAAACTGCACTTTTTCAAGAAATTCTAATTGAAAGAACTTCATTCACTTTTGTTGTTTGTAATCTTTCGTTATACCGTTGTCAATTAATGTCGTTTTTCCATGTCCAGCGTAGCCAGGCAATACAGGGCAAGTCAAAATATTCAGGTCCCGTTTTCAAATATCAGGAAAAATACTTCTTGTCAAAAATTGGTATATTTCTTCATTGTTTACAACAAGAGTAGAAATACTTCTTCATACTTGTTGATGTTTTGAAGACAATCCTTATTCCACGCCAGAACTACAACATATTTACGAAAAAGCGCGAAATCAAGTGTTCCAAGTTGGTGATGTTACCACTACTGCAGAATTAGTTATTCACACAGCAAACTGTATAACTGTTGAAATTTTATAAATTTGATAGATAGATCAAATAACGTATGCTTTTTGCTGAATCTCTGATAATAAAATGATATTGCATGCATATTATCGAGATATTATGATAAAACTCAGTATTGCACAAACATATTCATAACAATGAAGTATGCACTTGGTAAGTTATTAAAGCAAGATGAAGTCTGTTTTGCTCTCAAATTTCTCCCATATTAAATTCGATTAAAATAATTATTATCTTTTGTCTGTTTCTAACAGTTCCATGATCATTGAATTTATGGATGCAACATTTTGACGGAATTCTCTGAATTGAAAACCGTAAACGGAAGCTCCGTTGGACTTGCAGAATACTTCCTTGTCATTATGTAGCTAGATAAAATAAGTGGTTTCTGCAGAATGGTATATACGAACCTAGTTGATGTTTTTGTACATACTGATGAATGTCAATTGAACTTGCTTAAGATTTCTTTGTTATTCGAACACCTGTTTGGATATATGTTTTTGAACTAGTCTACAGGGTGAGTCAGAAAGAACAGGCAATTTTTTTCGCAAAAACGCCATGAAAATTGGAGGTCTGCATATTCGAAAACAATGACAGTGCTTAAAAGAATTCTTGCATTCGACCATTGCGTAATAATGTTACATCAATTTTAGTAGAACCCGGTATTTTAAAGCCAAACCACAGGATGACAATAACGCACAATTGTTGGCAATCAATGAAATAGGTTTAAAACCTTGAAAGGCACATGAATGTTGGATACAAAATCTTAAAATTACTGTATATAAATTAAACTAACAAATTATGTGTAACAAGGCTGAATTCAAGGGAAAACCTGAAGAGAGATCGCAACTAAATAAAGAAGCGATCCACATTACAACGTTTTGACGAATGGCTTGATAATTCGGCCATCCCGTGGATTGGCTTTAAAATGAGTGGTTTTACTAAGATAAATGTAACATGAGAACGCAATGGTCGATTTTAAAAATTCTTTTTTTGTATGAAAGCCAAATAATGGGTCTTTTAGCACTGCCATCGGTTTTGAATATGCATTCCTGTAATTTTTGTGACGCCTTTGCGAAGTGCCCGTTCTTTCTGACTCACCCTGTATTCAAAAACATAACCGCAAAGACAATAGAAACTATTTTCCTATTGTAAACGTTGTGAATACCAACACGCCATTGAATGACTTATTCAAAAGGCGCGTGTTAAACATTTACATTGATAGGGGTCCCTTAGACATGTTTGGACAGATTGAATTTAATAGAATTTGGGATAATGCACATATCTCCCGAATAACCAACTTGCAGAGAATATGTAACTGGGTGGGTTCACAAATACCTGAAAAAGCCTGAAAATTTCAATTTTACAGACTTTGTACAGACCTTCCTATTACTTTCTACAGAATTTACCCGAAACTAAGAAAATCTCTGAATTTGAATGAAATTTAGGTTATAGTTAACAATGCGTTTTTGCTGTGCATTTCATTAAATATATTCATTTTAAATGGTTTAAATATCGTTAAAATTGGACCTGAATATTTGGACTCACATTGCATAAAAGCCTGTGGGTTTGATCTGAGAGACGTTTAGCCACTAGACTGCACCATTTCACTTGACCACTAAAGAGGGAATGGTCACATGTGTCTGTAAATAGTTAACATTCGTGTATTACATCCTGCTTGATTATGCTGGATATAGAAAAACAACATTAAAGGTGTATTTTCCGATCACTTTAGATTTTTTTCTTCACTTCAACATATTTTGATATCAAGAGAGAACCCATATTTCTCTCATTATTTCTGTCAAACCTTAGGCGCAAGATATGTTCCATTTAGACGTTAAAGGACAAAATGCAGTGAATGACTGCCAAAGATGGTTAACCACCGGCTAATTTGTGTACTGCTCAATGGATTAATTTTATGTCACCTTGTGCTTCTAAAATAAGAGTCATTGGCGTTATGCAGCTCAAACTTTGGACTATTACTATCTTAGGGATGATTCTTCATGTAGAATAGAAAACATCAAGTTGAAAATCGGCCCAGAATTCGAAACTCCAACCTTTAAAACACCGTATGATATATAACGTAAGATACCAAAGTGAATCAATCGCTGAATAAATCTATATCTTTGTATAGAGATGAACTGGGAATGGAAATAAAATTCAAAGAGAACCTCAACGGTATCCACCAAAATACTAAACTTCGCAAAAATTACATTTATTGAACACGATGTATTACAAAGACTTTCGAAGTGCTGTTTTTCACAAGGGAAAATGCATTGACGTCATTGTATTGACAGGTATTCAATATTAGAGAAAATAATACACATTGCATAAAAGCCTATGGGTTTGATAAGAGAGACGTTTAGCACTTTCAACTTATAAGTTGTTAAGGCTAAGCGGAGGAGATGAAGGCCGATAAAGGATGAAGGGGATAAATATTTTGGTCCTTAGAATCTTTGGGTGACAAGAATTTTAGGGTACCAATATCTTAAAAAGTGATAGCGTCTTTCTGGTTGTCAACTATCTAAACTCCATTCCACTTTAGTAAAAGGAAATACCAGGAGGAAATATTTTATATAGCAAATTTCAACTATCTAAATAATCTTAAATAACTGGATAAGGAAGAATCTTCTTGCAGGGTGCTCAATGCTACGCAGAGCGAAACATAGAAATTAGCAACTACTGTTCCAAAAGGTAACCTCTATAATCTTTAATTTACATAATTTACAGAAAGAGCTCTAGTTTGAGTTTTACGTCATGGGTCTTACTCTCTGGAAACCTTAAGTGGTCAAATGATAATTCAGATTGGTTAATCTGTTTTCAAGTTATGCGCATGTAAAGAAAGGTATGTCGAAAACATGTTCAACCGATTTGACTAGGAAATGACGCTTCTGCTGTTCAGTCCAGTTCACCACTAAAACTTGCAACTAATATTGACGGCGTTTTTATAATTCGTTGTGTAAAAGTAAAATAGGGCTCCTTCAAAACAAATTGCCGGTTTTATGGGACACGCTGTAGATAGTCATTTCATTGAACATGTCCACGTAGTCTGGCGACCGTCTCTCCTAGCTCCGACAAAATGTCTGAGGAATTGACAATTTTAATGACTAGTAAGTAATATCCCATTCTGATATGCCAATTCATAACGTAGATCCAATTGGTTTTCTTGCTGGTGACGGTGCATAACGTATTTCACTGGAGCCGATGACATCGGAGCCATCAGAAGAAGGCTCCACATGAAGCTCTATGCTCGCAGAGTCCTGGTCCGCCATGTTGTAAACATAGTTATGCTCATCAAACTCACTCATTTCAAGGTAGCCCTGTGTGAAAAAGTTATTGGTTTTGGGTTTGTTACCTCAGTTAAAGATGTAGTCGCAGCAAAAATCATTATTTCACTTGGAACATTATTTATCAAAACAGCTAGGTCTATATGTGATTCGTTAAAAATTGCAACTAGGCCTACTGGTTTTGTTGTATACAAAGATAATACAGCTTAATTCTTTAATTTTAACATAAAACAATCTCATCACTTGAGACTATTTTGCAATTTTAAGAGATTCTGGCGTGAATCCACACCGACTACTGTAAAAACCAAACCACCACGAGGACGAATGAAAGATCAGATTATTTTTAAGCAATCGAATTACATTTTCACCAGCACCGTACTCCAATCAAATCGGGGAGGGAAAGGTATAATAAACTAACCTCAGATGACGTGAGCATGTTCTCTAGCTCAGTTTGTAGCTCTTTAAAGGCAGGCCGAAGCTTTTGATCTGCGTTCCAACACTTTAACATAATACTGAATCTGTAACGAAAATTATATCAATAAAGCCATTGAGGACGATCTTAGGTAAACCTGAACAGATACTTTATTATACGTAGTAATAGTAAATGGCCCCGACGTAGTGGACCTATAAACTCCCCGTCAGCGAATTTATTAACCGTAAACAACATTTGGCCAAACACGTACATGTATTATCAGTCTCATCATGTATACTATACGCTTTTTCCGTCAAGGTATCAAATGTTGTTTACGGTAAATAATATCGCCTCCCGCCAAGTGATGCTACCAACGGATGACATTGGCAAACTCAATATATATAGTATATTAAATATTGACATTCCTGTTTCAAACATATCTCGACAAGATGATGTCAGAATCAGACGTCACACATCCAATATGTCTTACAACTCTTATTTGTTTAGAATATGTAACATAATTACGACTAGTACGCCCTCAAGTTGATCATCCTATACATGTATGCAAATCATCTTCGATGTACCCCGCATAAGTAATTTATTTGAAAGCACAATTTGTCATACTTGATAATAAAACGCTTGGTTACGCCCGAGCTACGCTTGTCATACTTAATAAGTCTCAATGATTTGTCATTGTAAATTTTGCACTGAAATACTGTAAACGTGGTAGCATTAACTTACATTTCACCACTGCAATGCTCTGGCTTCGGCAATCGGTATCCTTTCTTGACCGCATTTATCACTTGTTTAGAAGACATACCAGGGTAAGGATGCGCACCTAATAATGGAATATAAATGAATGACCTTTGACCTGCGGACATTAAGATGCTTATCTTGAGATATGACAAACTATTGTGTTTTACTTGTTGTATCTGTAAGATCCATTTGGGATCATGAATCATTTAAATTTGATCTCAAATGATTTCAGAAAATCTCTAACCTTTGGGCTAATTTGGGAATAATTTGTCTTACCTAGATCGGGGGCTAAGTCATTGGACGGGTATAAAACCATTGACACTTGGATCATGATCAAGGGGAAATTGATGCTTTCAGCGCAATTTTAGCTACATGATCATTGATAGCAGCCTCACGGTGTAACCACACTATATTGAAAATGTCAGCAGAAATAATATGAATAGATGTCAAAGAATTGTAACTCATTGTCGCTTTGCTAAAAATACAAAATCTGCTAAAATCAACTATGTTCTCAATATACATGATACAAGGACAAGACGTCAGTGGCATGACACAGATTTGGAAATTAGTCATATCTTTTATTTCGCCAATTTTAGGCACAGCGCGCGTAAAAGAGGGCGTGTTTTATCCTGATTTTGAAGTTAAGATGGTCTAGTATTGTCTTTATTGTCTCTTATGCACACATTATTTGCCAATAGACTGGAGGAGTATATATAACATGATAACTGGGGTTTTAATTGGCATTTCAGCGGGGATATGATTGCTTTGTGTATTACCGAGAGTTACGACTTCCCACAGAAGTATTCCAAAAGACCAAACATCACTCTTCGTTGTGTACAGATTATGCAGGATAGATTCAGGAGACATCCAACGAATGGGAACACGACCCTACAAGATAAATATCATGAATAGTGTGTAAAAGTATTGTAAGACTTGCATACGTGTTTAAATATTCATACCACTCTTAACAGAGGCAGTCGTTTCGTCATAAGTTGACTCTCTGTTGATAAGCACACGGTTACCTTACGGATGGCCTGTTTTCGCTCTCTATTCCTCGTAGTCTCTATGCGTTTGCATTTTATTCTATATATGCTGTTTAACCCAAAACCTTTAAACTGTTATTATGTTATTTTGATACTTGTATGGGACAGTTGAACAACATTGCAAGTAGTTTTTTTATTTGTCCTTCTACAGAATGAAATTCATCAATCACTGCATCTGAACAGTATTTGAGAATACCTTTTATTTGTATGGAACCATCCAACCCTCTATACACAGATAGTGAGTAAAATCTGGTAGTGATTTGCCTGTTAATGTCATTCCATTCAATAACTCTACCAGACATGTACCTTAAATATCAAGGCAATGTGTAAACATATTATGGCACATCTCATTTATATCAGCGATATAATACGTGTATATTCACCAATCCAACCCAATCCACGAATACTCTATCGAGTGATTCAAGGTCATGGCCTCTGATAAAGTATAGGTACTGCGATTGAGGGGAATTACCCCTGATACACCCGGGCTCATACCTTATCGATGCCCCTATTCCTTATCAATTTTAGACTAAGATGCATTTTATTTAGCCCAGTGCCTGGCTCGATATCTTGCTTACCGATGATTTCATCTCGTACTGTTGTTCACCCGCCAAATCTCTTGCCAGACCAAAGTCACTCAATTTACAAACCATGTTATCACCAAGAAGAATATTTCGTGCAGCAAGATCCCGATGGACACACTGTTATATAGAGAGATTCCTCATTATCATTATCATTATCATTGCATTCCATGTTTATAACGGTATTACTATTATCATGCTAGTCACCATTTTCTTTTTAAAATACTGACATAAAATTATAAATGTTCACCCACGGTGTCCATACTAAATGTTATCATAGTAGAATTTATTCCATTGCAAAAATCAAAATTGTTTTACCTATGAAACTGGAAGAGGCCATTTCAAGTATTACGTTCACTGCATTACTCCTTACATAAAATCTGGAACTTTTAAGTAAACTTTCTAGTATAATAATATCTTCGCTTGGTTAACATAGTTTTAACTTAAGCCTAGCAGTCTATTATAAACTTAAAAGTTAGACTGTTTAAGAATAGCACTGTAGCACGGCAATCACGCCTGGAGTGTCTTGTAGGATTCAAGTGCGCGTTATAAATCGATTGTTAGTTGTTACCCACATATGTTGGAAATTAGAAGTATCTTTCAGAATAAGATGGATTCAGTAATCAGATTCATGATTCTGGTCCTGGTTTTTCAGTAACTGAATGAAATAGCCTGTATCACCAGCATCTGTGGTCACCATAAATGACCCTCTTTATTTAACCTCTTTATTTAATATTGTAAACGCAATTTCTTACCCCTTTTTCTGACAAGAATGCCATGCCACTCGAAATTTGGAAACCATAGGAAAGCAACTCGGTTGAAGATATAGATTCCCGTTTTTCCATATTATTACCCTTGAATTCTCCCGTGCGCACACTATCCAAATACGTTTTGAGGTTGCCATTTGGCGCGAACTCTAAAACGAGGTACATTGGTCCTTTTGATTCTGATTCTGAGGGAAGAAAAGGATAGGCGATTATGGAATGCGCGAGGAGAGAATGCTAATGCCGTTAGGCTTTAGATGAGTATGTACCGAACGTTTAGTATAGTGGCACCAAAATAAATGTTTGTTAAATTCAATAAATTTCAATTTACCTGCGTTGAAAGAAGTGCTGATCATGCTTATGACATTGGGATGGTATTCTAAGGTTTGGTAAAGCTGGAGCTCTGTCGTAAAGTCGGTAATCGCTGTTTCTGAAGAATAAGCTGCAAGACAATGGCAGGTTATGATATCTGAATATTACATAATCATGATAATGGTGCTTAATTAAATGAAACCTTTTTTTGCAACTACGGGTTTATAATGCTTTAATTGACATTTAAAATATGTAAAAGAATTATCTGATGATGTCAGGTATTCAGGTGTATATCGAAGTTACAGAGAGAGTTTCTGTTATAAGAAAAAGGACAAACATCCAGAAGTTGTCTTTTGGATGTGTGTTTAGCAATCAGTAGCATAGGCCCTACAGTTTCATGTGGTGGGACGTCCTTCTTTGTTGAAATTACAAGTGACGTTTTTAACGACACATTGGACCATTTTAGTGTTAGAATTATCCATTTTTGGCGCGCTTTAGTTTCAATTTTGCATCCATTAAAGCCTGGATATTTTACACGATATGGTGTCTTGAAAAATTGTCTTGACCTTTTTTGTTAAAAAACTGACAAATGTTTGCGCGTTTTGCGCGAATTTTTGCTACATGTCTCAACTTATAAAAATAAAATGTTTTGCTTCCACCTCCACTGATAAGTAGGGGGAACAACTTGAAAGCATTTCAGTTGATATTAGACATCCTTGAAAGTAGTCTTGAAATAGCTGGTATGCCAATCACAGTATGTTGTTTTTTATATTTCATTTTTATCAGATTGATTTTAAGAGAGTCGTGCTAAAAGGTCATAAATCCACAAAACTGTCTAGTTAACAAGACATCTAGCATATTCACATGCTACACTACATACATGACATAGGAACCCCGGATAGGAACACTCAATATGTCGAGTCGATGGCTGATCTGATGTTTCATGACTTTAGTACTTCAATTAAACATTATTACCCGCAAATTGTAAACATTATTCTTACCTTTAAGCAGTTTTACAGCAACTAACTTTGATGTTTTCCTCGCGCCCAGTACATGCTTGAATTCTGCCTTATATACGATACCGAATGCGCCATGTCCGATTTCTTTTAAGAGTGTAATGCCTTCTCGACCAAGTTTGTCAGCTGTTATGCTATCGGTTAAACTCTTTACGTATAAATATAAAACGATGCAATTGCCAATTTATTGATATTTTTGAAACGCCCACACATATTGATAGAAACTAGCAACTCATACAAGTTACATATCAGTTTAAATAATATCATTGAATTTTACTAACATGAACCCACAACCTCTCGGTTGCGAGACGGACGCTCTACCCGTGCGCCGCCGCCACCGGGGCTTGAACCCACAACCTCTCGGTTGCGAGACGCATGCTCCACGGGGGGGGGGGGGGGGGGGGGGGGGCAACCATTGGGTGAGTATATTCGCCCAACTATGTAGCCTGGGGCCATTATTTTATCGAAAAATGCCACGCCCGATGGCACAGGCAGACTTTACCGTGGACATTTGTGGCACTGGGGGTGGTTAGGGTTAATTACCATTGATTGCTGAAAATCGTGAGCCTTTTAAGGCCCCTTAAAAGGGGGACTTAAGGAAGTTTTCTTTTGAATTTTGTGAGTGCTGTAATTATTGAACTATGACTTAGATTCGGTTTTTATATTTTAAAACAATACTATGTGGTTAGTGAGGGGGAAAAAAGTTGACTTACCCTTTCCGACCGACCCGAATTTTCGGAAATCTAGGGTCGCAATTTTTTTAAATTTTTTTAAGAAAATGGAAAAAGCACATAGCAATAAAGAAAGATGAAAACGTGTTTTTGAGTAGTATCTGCTTGTTTAAAAATCAAAAAAAATCTTTAAAACGTGTTTTTCTGTAGTATCTACCTGTTTAAATTTTAAAAAATCAACAAAATAAATTTTTTAAAAAATCCGACCGTCCGACCCAGACTCCGGCCCTGAAAGGGCAAGTCAACTTTCTTTTTTTGCCTAATGAACAGAATCAGGCAATAGATGTAGCACAATGTGTAAATGCACCATTGTCCGTGCGCATAGTTGTTTTAGAATTCAATAGACGCTTTCACAACAGCTTAGTTACTTTTTGTGACTTCTTTACTACTACCACCATGTATGAATATCTGATTTGTTCATCTTCAAGGGGAATTGAGATAGAAGGATGTACGCGCGAAAAACCGTAAACACCATACGTTTTACCTCAAAATACAAAACAATGTAATTGTTATGTCTTACCGGTTTTGATTTAGCTAAGTTGTCCAATTCAACTTCGTCTAAAGTTTTTGCCCGTTTATATATTTTACGTTTTCTGTAAATGCACAACCCAATAACTACAACAAGGAGCATAGCAAACGTTGTAAGAGAAACAGTTAGAGGAATCACAAGTGATGGCTGCTGGTATGGTTTACCTACAGAAAAAGATAGACATTTATTAGTTACTATTTTTAGTACATATTGCGTATCAGTAAATTAGAAGAAATAAACCAGTTTACTTCGGTACCGCAAAAGTTCCAAAGGGGCGCCGCCTCGAGGGAAATTCCGAGATTTTAAGATTAAAAACAAAAACAAAATCGTATTAAAACCCGTTCCGGACACGTAGTACAGATTTGAAATCAGGGCGGTTAGGGAGCACGGAACCGGCGGTTGCCGGGCGGTCGAGTTTTGATGTGCTCCCTTACATATTATTCCAAATAAGGTTCGTTCAGCTGCCGTTCAATATGCGTTCAAATACACGAAGTCCTATCACAATAATCATGATAGTGGCATCTGATTGGTTGGAGTACACCTGACATGCATATTCATGAGGTAAGTGAATGTATGACCGACTTACCTGGTTGCCCGCCTGGTTGACGCTTACATACAAATTCGGCGCTATTATTGCACGAGGTCACTTTCCAAGACGAATCTTCAAAAATCAAATAAACGCAGTCTTCGGTGTCGTGGTGGTTCTCAGGCTGGCCATTTAGTCCAAACTTATTGAAATCAGAATTCATCATATGCTGTGATAAATTCAAACGCGTACAATATAAATAGAAACTACATGCATAGGCAAAAACGTGTTTTCCATTAAATTCACCTCGATTATTGTTGTTGTTAATCATATTAAACAATATCCAACTGTGGAAACTTCATAAGTTATGAGTGAATTAGTTCATTCTCTGCCTATCAGTGATCTTGTCTTGATTTGTTACGGTTTAATATTATATCGGGTTTTTTGTGGGTTTTTTTATTAGGGGAAATCGCATCATTCGCTATACCTCAAATTCATCTTACTCTGTGCAGTGACGTCAGATACGCGTATGCAACTCATAATCGCACGCTAGTTGTACGATGGCGACATGGCGTAGGTACGATGGCGTAGAGACGAATCACGGTGTGAGGAATGTGACGGCCCCCATAACTGAGAGTCGGAACTCCAAAAGACTTACATTCAGAATACTAGTAAGCCCCAACATTGTAGACAACATAGTTATTTTCTGTAGGTTCCTATGCCTATGATTTAATAAGCGCGTGTATATATATCTTGTCTCATTTTGCCTTGAAATAGATTCTGCTAAGTTCAGGCCCCTAACAATTTGATAGTTTAATTTGAAAATAAATACCACTGTGCCATCTATCCATTGAAATTCTCCTTCTCTTTGACGGTCATCCAAACCAATCCACATATGACGTTCTGTTCGAAATGCTACGGAAGGAAAAGGTTTAAAGAGACATTTTAAAAGTGATTTCGAAACAAAATAGTTTTTAAATATCATTCAAAACCATGTAAAACACTAAGAAATGACCAATAATCTATTATGTTCATTCAAAGTATTTCCCCTGATGTCTATTCACAAATATATTCATGGAAAAAAGACAACATAAAATCTATAACCTCCAATTGGTGTTTCAATTTTTTTTTGCTTTCAGATATAATGTACTCCATTCCACTGAAATTACGGACGTGATATCAGAAGATGTTCTAGTATTCGCGCACTTTGAGCATTTTATCACGAGCGTGATTCTAACAAGTATGTTATCCTCGCGATATCAAATATAAATCAATTTATTTGTGAGCGTAAATAAATTATGCATCTATCACATGTTTTACATATGTTACGAACTGACGTCACATCTGATACCATCGTCTCAGGACTCAGTTCACATTCGTACTTCGGTTGGAGTGGAGTATAATCATTATGTCGATAATGTGCTGATTTATCTTGCTCTATTTCATTGCGTATGATATCATTATTTTTAATTGTTTAATTTTAGATTTCTTTATTGATTGTTTTTACTCCGTTAAAAGAATGTACAAACGTGACAAAGACTTTCCATGGTAAGTGCTTGCCGATTTTAATTCGCCCTTCTAATTAATATAAAGAGTTTAAAAGATGAAATTAAAGACCGAACCTGCTAAAAAATCTTGCTCTATTCCACTTTGTATAGAGATGAGATTAGATCCTTGAGATATACACCATTCTTCTGCTTCAACATATGTCCGTGGATCACCAACACTAAAATAATAGCAAAAGCCATGGAAAGCAATCCAACCCTCTAAGCATGGACCTGTAATATGAAAGCGTACGACACTTAATCATGTTAATGGTTTTGGTACGTAACTATATGTCTATTTTAGACATACCGTATTGCAATGCCAAACAATAATCGCATTTATTTTAAGCTAGTTTGTATCGCTTTGCCATTAGATAGAACATTTAAAATTGAAAAATTGGCTTTAAAAATTTTTGGGTTTATCCTTGGTGTAAGACAGCACGGAATTAACTTAGCATAAAATCCTCTATTGACGGATTGAAGGATTATACAGGTTTATTCTAGTCTAACTTATGAATGTCTTTCAGCAAGGATAAACCAGCGATGGCGAGAAAGAACTTTTGTTTACACATCCTATTGTCTAAAATATCTTTATTCGAACGAGATTACGGCGTTTTTGGCAAAAATCTCCCTAAACGACGGCCGTTATAGATGTCGACTGAGACCCTGAATGTTTACAAAAGCAGACACGGAACTAACAACCTTTGTTTCAAAGCAGTCAATAATAACCTATTTCACGGAAGTCTTTATAAAGCTTTGTTGCGCAGTGATCCTCAGTGATACCACACCAGCCTAGAGTAGAGCAACATGTACCCAGGCAGACACTTTCCTCTCCATTTGGGGCTGGGTAACTAAGTCCACATCTTCCGTCGTCGCGGTAATTAGGCAGCTCTGCAAACAAAAATGATGATTGTAATCTTTAACATGTTTAATATAATTAACCCTTGTATTATGTTCAAAACAGTAAAAACAGCGCCCATAACTGCCATGAAAGGGTTTTTTATGCATATTTCTTGTTTTTGCAATGTTTTAGTTCCACAAGTAGACTTTTAAGACCTAACCCTAAAATAATATGTGAAATGTTCGTCCAAAATGTACTGATGGATATACACAAACGTTCCAAGGAATATTTTCACTAATTATGATGATCATCAATCATTTCGTCGGAGACAAGAACACTGGAAGTTAAAAAAAATTTAAAAAAAAATTTAACATCTATAAACTCAAAGAACATTTAATAATTACACTCAACGAAATATGGATATTATTTATGATAATAAACTGCAAAGGGCCAAGTGAAATCCCCTTGGTATGGAAAACGATGAATATTATTTCATAGAAAAGTTATTATAGTGTTGGCATATCATTCAAATGTCTCCACAATATTGGTGATATGATCAATAATGATGTCTTACATAATACAGGATATTTATGCATGAGGATTGTTTTCTATAAAAATATAATACATAATGAATAATAGTTTCTATTCACCAATGTTACAATTTATTCCGCATGTCTCATCTCTATGGAAGGTGGGTTATCTTATTGTTAGTGTATATCGTCAAACTGGACGCTCTCGAGTGCATCAGTGTCATTCGTTCTTGTTAATCTCAACGCTAAATATTTTAAATAAATTCATATTCTTCTTTAAAAGTTTTAGAATTGAACATAACAGACTATACAAGAATGAAGAATGAAATTGAACATAATCATGATAATACGACCGTGCTTACCATATTTACAGCTGAAATCCGCCAAACTGTTGCAAGAAGCAACGTTCCAGAATGAACCGCCGTACATCAAATACACACAATCTTCGTTTGCATTATTATTTGGCTGGCCCCGAGCAAAATTATCGAAATCAAGTCCAGGAATAAGCTTTAAAGGAAAACCATTGTACATTGTAATTATTTTTACAAATTCAAATTTGCCAACATAGCTTTGAGCTGCCAGTAAATACCCCATGACAAAATAAGACTGAACTCTGATTCAATTTACACCGTCAATAAGTACAATTTGAATCTAATCAATCGGGACAATACCAACATACTCGTCGTAGAGACGACGCTACAAATACCAGATGGATTTAGAGAATCCATTTGGATCCGTCGCGAGCCAAAAAAATGACATGAAGCAGCACCTTATGAATGGCGACGCGGGGCCTACCAAATTAGTCACTTGTACGATCAATTGATATGCTGGGCTGCTTTCGTGATTTCATGAGTCGCAACAGCAAAAATGACCATTATTAATGTTCATCTTGAATTCTGAAGTAAATTATATTTTTTAAAAATCATTCTTCAACACTATTGCGTATCCCTTTAAATGTTCACGAATGTGTTGAATCAATTTCCAATGCAAGCGACTTCTCTATTATAGGATTATTATACAAAATGCAGATATTTGATAAGAAAAAGATATAACATTTATGTAATGCTATTAAAAGATAACATGATGATTGAATGTGACAATAATAACATTATATATATTTGTATGGAGGATAATAACTATAAAAGATTTAGAAAAAGTAAACCACCTGGACGGCTAAAAACAAGTCCTTCTTTTTATAGTCTGATAGTCCTGTATGTAATGTTGCAGTCAGTATGGGGCTAATTTCCCCTAGTCACGCCCTTTGCCCCTCCCCAATGAGCTCTAGCCTCATCCCGCGCCCTATCCCTCTCCCACCATAGCAAAAGTTGACTTTTAATATCAAATTGCCTAAAATCAGCTTAAAATTGATCTCAATTTACTCAGTGACTTTCCCCCAAAGTAAATGTTTGATCACGACACTGCTTCAAACACCTTAAGACATGTAACATAATGTTAAACCCAACGAAATATTGGTACGTATATTGATTTATTTCACTTTTGAGATTAAAAATAATGATTATGATCAATGTACGTACGACACCCTTTATGATATTGAATATACATATATACCGTATTGTTATGTTTTTATTGAAATACATTTGATGTTTCGATCCTAGCAGAATCTTTATGGAAGACAAATGAAGAGCTCTATTTCAAAAGGAATCAACTCCACTTTTTGTCGAAATTGAGTTAGGTGCAGAACATGAAAGAGAGTTACGAAATACATGTTTTAAACTTTGTTCTACATCTCTAGCATGTTTGGGTCAAAAGTTATGGCCCTCGGTAATTTCCGGAAATGTCCGGTAATTTCCGGAAGTTTCCGGAAATTTGAATATAATTCACTATTTTGTAAGCCAAAATGGTAGAAATATGATTCTTTTATCATGGTAAAACATTGATAGGAATGTCTTTAATGAAATGCAATGAAGAAAACGTAAAATGTATGGGATAATTGTTTTTAAAATTGCACACAAACAGAAGTGTTGTTATTTCTAAAAATGTGCCAAATTGTCCAAATTTTCAGTTTTTTCAAGAAAAAACAAAATGTCATAATTTAACAAGTTGGAGAGGTATTTGAATGCGGTTTTCTGTTTTCAATGTGATTTGATAATGTCTTTCAGGTGTACCTTAATTGAAAATAACGATTGTTTAGTAAAGTGGTTTTTGAAAATTGGTCGACACATTTATGTTCCAAAAGGGATCAACTCCACTAGTTTCCGAAAATAAAGAATGACATAGGAAATACAGTGAAAATCAGTGAAAATGAAGTCAAACCTGTTTTTAAGCTTACACGTATGGTATCTTTCATATGGCAGAAAATTTAGCATAATCAAAGAAGTGCAACATCCTTAATTTAAAAAACGTTGATTTTCTCCTATTTCACTTATATGGAGTTGATTCCCTTTGGAACATAGCTCTTCAAATATGTTTATTGTTGTAAGATCTTACAGAAGAAGCCTAATGGCGTCTAATTGATTAGTCTAGTTCTTCAATTAACGACGTCAACAACTTTACAATTTGCTTGATGAAACACTTTTCCCTTTAATATGAAGTTGGTGGGACTGACAAGCTAATACTATCAAGTTTATAAGGTTAAAAGTTGACTTAAAAATACTGTAAAACTTACAATTTTATCATTTGGCCACTGATATACGTCTTCGTGTTGGCGGTCATTCAATCCTATCCACAGATGATGCTCATAAACAAATGCTGCAAGACGAAATGACAATCCATCTAAATGATAATGGGTTTTCTATTAAATAGGGATCATGTTTTCTAACACTGGGCGCTTTTTTGTATATAAAGAGCAAATGTGAACAATAGCCCAACAGACATTAACAAAGTTAATGAACTGAGTGATTACAGATCACTCAGAGAGCCCTGATGGGCCAATCAATTGGTTCACTGCAACTAAAATAAAAAAATATTCATAATATATATAAGTAAACACAAATGGGCAGGGTTAAAAAAGCCAATGGCGCGGCACAGGTATAAGATAAAAGCCCAAACATATAGAGAACAACATCAAAAATATAAATAAGGGAAAATAAATAAATATCTAGAGGTCATTGACAGCGTAGACAAAAAACTCTGAAAGAGTTGGAGAGAAGGTGTCTGCTAACACGACACTTAAAAGACTGGATTTCTTCCTCTTCAACAAAGTCTGGAAGAAGCTGTATGAACATGAATGAAGCATCTTCTAAGTAGGCGAGTTCTGGATATGTGTTCTATGGTTTGTTTGTGTATGCAGAAGCTATGCAACTCATAATGCTTTGATACTTACCATTAGAGAAATCTTGTTCTATTTGGCTGTATATTGTAGAGAGGGTTGATCCTTGGGTACTGCACCAATCTTCTGCATCAGCGTATGTCATTGGATCATTTTCACTAAAGTAATAACAGGAACCTTGATAGGCAAGCCAACCATCTAGACAGGGACCTAAAATGATAACATGACTGTTTATAAAAGTTAAGAAGACGAACTCGTTTTAACATTGGCCGAGCGTCAATGTCTAGTCTCACGGCCGAAGCGAAACAACGAAAATTCACGTTTTATTGCCTTTTGAAGTCTTCTCAATTAGTTAATTTAGACAATAGAATGCATTATATTAAACTTAGCTGGCCGCACTGTTTATTTTATTGTTTAACCGGTTTTCCGTGCGGACACACGCTTGGGAAGGCACCAGACTCAAGCAAAATGCCTGGGCGAGAGACTAAGATTTAGGCTATATTAAGCCTGCCATGGTCACACCAAGCAAATCACTGTAAAACAAACAGAAAACCACCGTACGCACGTGGTTATCCCCAAATGCCAAAGGACTCACATGTTGGCCGCAGTGGGACTCGAACTCACAACCCTTCTGATCATAAGGTGATACCAACGTAATAAAACAAATCTAAGCACTTTTTTGTGGGTAAAGGTTGCGTCGATGACTAGAATACGCTCTGACGTCACTGTTGTTAAATGAATGAAGTGTACCCGATTGTTTTCGTATGTTTCGATTGTTGTCGGTTATCGTATTCACTCTAACCTGTATCTTGAACCGGTCTGCTACCGTCAGATTATTTATATCATCAGAAATGGGAGAGCCCTCATTTTTTCAGGAAGCTCACACAACTTAATGCTTACACATGTACTAACTACCATCTGAAATCCTTAATCGTAGTATGACATCTGTAAATGTTCATAGTTTGTTTGTTTTGGCCCTGAATCCAGAATAAAAATATATAATTGATCGCAGATGGCTTTTACCCAAGTATCGTGTATAGCATTAGAAAACTTGAAGATCAAGCATACTTGTGACCTGAAGCAAAATCAAAATGTGCTGAGCTTTGATCAAAATACGAGAAGAAAAAAAAAATCATTTTTTATTGATTTCTTTAAGTAGAAATGGGGTAGGAGTCCTAAGCAGGTAATATTTTCTAATCTTCTAGTAGACAACTGAATTTGATACAGTCGGGCTTTTCTGTCATTATGTCATTATGTCTTGCTAATTAAAACATCATAACTTTAAAAGTACCCACTTGTTTTGTACACTTTTTGTGTGTTTTGGTGGTACCGATTATTAATTTTGTAATCAATTAGATAACATAAAGCGCCTAATCAGGAACTTGTTGTGTTAAGTGTATTAACCTGTTTGGCGGAAGTCCGTATACAGTATTGTTACACAATGATCCTCACTGATGCCGCACCAGCCATTCGTAGAACAGCATATTCCGAGACAGACACCTTCCTCTCCGTTGGGGGCACGGTAGGCGGGGCCACATCTTCTGTCTGTTCGGTAATTGGGCAGATTATATGTTTCTTTACCTAATAAGGAAAGAGAGCCGTGACTACAAATAAGTACAATCATCTTAGGATGGTTGGTCAGTAAGCTAGTCAGATTATACCTTTTTGATGAAATAAATCTGTGTCTTCTTTTAATCGGCTTTGTGTAAATGGTCAAGCGTCCGAAGCTCGCCTCCTTCCGTGTTTACACACTGATTTCGTCTTTCGCGACATGAGTTTACCCTTTACAAATTTATATTTGCTTGTATACCCTCCTAAGGTAGAAAAAGTATACCCTTTCTGAAAGGAAATTGCATGAGGGATTCAAATACATGTATGTCATTGAAATTATAGTAGGACCAAGCGATAAATGGTATTATTCAAAATGTTCGTGAACAATATCAACATTTTATTTTTTTAATTTAAGATCCATATATTTTGTATACCTACCCCTATTGGTATTTATTTGACACATTTGAATTCCTCATGATATTAACCCATCAGATGACATAGTAATTGTCAAAGGTTACTATGTCGGTAAGATAGTGTACCGGCTAGAGAATATCTTCAATTTTTATTTTATATATATTTTTAGAATTTTCAGATATATTTTTTGTCGCGCGTTAGCGTGACTATGAGACCGTTTTAGTTCCAAGCCCGATTTACGTACGGTGTATGTATTTTGTATGATGCATGGCCCGTTGCATTGCTTGGCATAAAGCAATTGTGTTTGCTTACTGGGTATAAACCGTAGATGGTGTGGAGTAACTTAGTTTTGTGCCGTGCCTGCCTAACTGCACAAATTCACTACCATACAATCTGGATTGGGATTGGCCTGTTATTTAATGTACTATCTAATACACGAGTTACGGGCAATTATTATTAAGATATCGGACGTAAACACAACACCAAAAGTAAGTCCCCCTCTCAACAGTTTGTCATAACATCGTAAGGTAAAACATTTTACCAATAAAATTAATACACGAGTTACGGGCAATTATTATTAAGATATCGGACGTAAACATGGTAAACACAACACCAAAAGTAAGTCCCCCTCTCAACAGTTTGTCATAACATCGTATAGGTAAAACATTTTACCAATAAAACTTAGTTATTCTATAATATTCTATGACTGTTTCCTAAGTGTTGTTCGAAATTGAAAGATGTCCGTGACTTCATGGCCGAATGATCTCAATGGAAGACAAAAACTGCCCTTCTCAAAAATCACAACTCACTGTGCTAAGCTCTGAGCCAAGAAGAGGATGGCTGAATGATCATGAATTGATTACACATTACAGTAATATTCACTCAACCACATGTGTTTTTCCATTAGTAAAAAGCCATTCATAAAGTGTTGTGACTTTTGACTGAGACCATAATGGTCTCAGCTTTTGAGAAGTGCAGTTTTTGTCTTCCATTTGAGCTCATTCAGCCATGAAGTCATGGACATCTTTCATTTTCAAACAACACTTAGGAATCAGTCATAGGAATATTTCTAACTAAGTTATATTGGTAAAATGTTTTACCTTACGATGTTATGACGAACTGTTGAGAGGGGGACTTACTTTTGGTGTTGCGTTTAGATAACTTGCTCATTAAAAAAGTAGCTCAGTGTACGTAACAATGGCGTATGTTTCAAATGAACTTGATTTGTAAGAGAAACTACCAAAATCAGTCTTCTGACCTTTGACCAGAATAAACATTGCTGGAAATATTAATTTATGTTCCTTTAGCTATAAGGCCATTAAATCGTACGAGGAAACTGCATCAAACACTGCTTGTCACCTAAACTGCGCTTAGTACTAGCTTAACAAGATTAAAATGATAAATGTAACAGAATAATATAAACTTTTGAGCGTGTTCTTTTGCCAATGCGCGTAGGGGCACTGGACATGACTGAACACGGTAATCAAGATTTTCGATTTCTATGTGTCCGAATACAATAAGACCGAAATGCGGATGGATATTTAACGTGAAAACGCCTTGAGTTGAGGTCTCGTCAGCTGCCTGATATGCTATGAATGACACTTGCTTTGCAGACACAATCGCATTGGATTCCTTATGATTTGCTGATTAGGCCTATTGCCATGTGAATCGTGTCGTCGATCAATGTTTATGACTGGTAAACAAAATACAGGGTGGCTCACAAAATCAGCATAATACCAACGTAAATGGATAAACGGATACACTCTCGTGGTCTATGTCAGTGTAATATTATAATACGGAATGGCCTATGAATGAAACCTTTAATTATTACCTTTGTAAGAATACGAGTGGTGTTTTTTCAGTGTCTCGAGTTTGACAAATTATTCCGGAAGTCTATCATATCATTATCGGTCAACTTGCTTCTTTTTATTTTAAATTACAGAACAAATACAATAACTTTCATCGTTAAATTAATTGTTCATTAAATAAATAACTACATAAATAAAAAGATAAAAACAAATATAGAAGAAAAGGTGTTATTTATTTATTTATAAATTAGCTATTTAAATTCATTATTGCGGCCGTTAATATGTTGACATTTCCTCGCCTGTTAGAAGTTCTGTGGAAGATGGCATCCATTGACCTCTATATAGTGCCTCCTCACCCTCATTCTCCTCTTCCCTTATTGTCATTGAATGAGACAGTTCAATTGCACTTTATTGATTTTGATCGATCATATACACATACACACATTTAGTGACTCAAATAAAAATCGGGGCGATTGTTATGTAGACAACTGACAACAATTAAGTACAATTTGAAATAATGTCTATGTTACAAATTTACGATGTAAAATTTGATTTAATTGAAATTAGGAGATTGCTGGTTTTTTATAATCACACAATGTGTTCATAATATTCCTTAATGCCCGCCCCTTGCGTTCAAACACAATCCCTCTGAGCGACATTTGTCTTTTTGAAGACTCTTCTTGTTTAAGGTTGTACCCTAGTTGTACCCTTTCCTGATCTTAACTGCATTTCTGGATTCTTCTAGTTACAAGCTTTCCAAAAATGTATAGGTTGAAAACTTTTCCCGTTATAGTCATTTTATTATAAATCCGCTAAATTGGGGCTGATTATTCTTGTTGACTGTGTAGCGAATAGGAAGAAAGCCAAGGATGGCCGTATCCATAATTAATTAGTTGTTTCAAATAGTTGACAAGTATGTTAAACCACATACTTGAAGACTACTAAATAACCCGCTAAACCTTTAAAATGACCATAAAATGGTGTTTGTAACACAAGATGAGGAGTTATTGTACATATAACAAAGCATGGGATTTTCCACATTGAGTTTGTACAGGCGGCACCGCTTCCGGCACGCCCCTGGCCCTCGCACTACAAAAAGCTGTATCTCCACTTCTGTATGAGCTTAAGCTTAACCAATGCCACTTTGTAGGAAGATATCATATTATTAGAGCTTTAAAATGATGCAAAATTTGTTGAGATAGCTTTTGTGGTTTGTAAAAAATAAAGGATTAATAACAGCATAAAACCAGAAAGTGTAACAGCACCACTCTTTTTGTGAGGCGAGCTTAAAACGAGTGACCAAATGTGTTCAGTTTGATCGACTGTCTCATCCTCAAATGTTATCATTAAATGAAGTATTAGAGCTGGGAGGTGACATCAGCTCGATCAAACAATAATATCGGCGGTCATTTGGCGCAGAAATGCTGCGACAATGGAGTTTATTTAGTTCATATTTTATAGGGAAAAAGTCGTCCTTAGTGACGGTTCTGCTTCTTTGGTTTAATAATGAAATTTAATACACTCACCTATTTCACACACGTATCGTAATTCCTGTATACAAGTAGTATCGTGCCAACCGAACGGTTCAAATTGCGGATCATAAACTATCGCTACACAATCCTCACCCGGACCAAAGTCATTTGGTTCTGTAGGGAACCAGTTCCTTTAAGAAAACCGTATTTATCATTTATCATTGATTATTGGTGAGATCATTGGAGCGTCAATTCAGGGGTGTTCACCTATTTAGTAAAAATAAGCCCATGTTTTATTCTTTTCAATCGGGGAATACCGGTAGTTCCTTCCATTCGTCCATCTTCACACTCCCAGACACATGATATTTTTAGAAATTTATAGGCCTATGTTATTCATTTCAATGTCAATTTCATTTGGTTCCATTGAGATTTGAGTGACCTATCGCACACTTCACTACACAGCCAATTGATCAATTCTAATGTTGGAAACTCCCTATATAGGCCTAGATGAATTGACTCAGTTCCGTTTGCCCATCGTATTTCATTATAAAAGGGACACAATATCATATTGACTTCAGAATTCAAGATGAACATTTAAAATTGCTATTATTGTTAACATGTTGTTTCTACTATAAAAAAAACCCCAGCAAAACTTGTTTAAAACAATGTTTTAAATATGTTGGAATACCACCCTTAACTATGTAAAATGCTGGTTGCGGCTCTATACCAGCATTTTTGAATCGACGTTTTGTTTTTTGTGTTTCAATATTGTGAATACAAATTTGGCTCATCCACCTAATGTTTTACTTTCGCATGAACTGTTTCCCCAATATACCCTAACTAACACCCGAGTAGGGGGTCAAAAATCGTTTTCATTAAAAAATGTCGACGATAAATGTCCCCTACAAAAGAAAATGACCGCCTTAATCCCCCTGCATCAAAGAAGCACCCACTTCATCCACTAGCTATCTCATCTCATTGTGCCTCATGGCAATACTCCGACCTGTTATTGTGAACTGTGAGAACTCATCTACCGTTAATTCCCCATGCTCAAACTCCCTCTTCATTCAGCATTCAGCTACACTGATACTTCTTGAAACAAATGGTTCTAGCCAAGATTACTTACGTGTAAGCTCCACCCTGTGCATTCATTCCTATTGATATGACGCTACTTGGATCGGATATCCAAACAAAGTTTTTCTCAGTGCTTACACCGTTGCCATCCGTAAGTCCTATATACATGTTTTGATAGTTGCCTTCTGTGTTAAGCCATTCATTTAAAAATATCTGCAAAAAAATATGAGAATCTCAAAATAAATGGAAATGTATATATCTGCAATATCTTATGCTCCGTGTTCAATGACATGAAGGAGAAGCGTTTTGTCTAGCTGTATTAAAGGTTTCAGAACATTAGGTAACAGCTAAATTTTGATGTTTCTGTATTCATTTGTGTGTCAAATTGCAAGCAGTAAAGTCGGTTCAGAGCAGGAAGATTTTGACTATTATCGGTTATGGATAGATCAAATGAAATGAGAACAAATTACTGAGTATGGGCTTTGCTTCAGCATAACCAAGACCATCGATGGTCACGCCTTTCCAACGATGGGCTTAAGCCCAACCATGCATTAAGACATGAACCTACCCCCCCCAAAAAAAAAACCCCACCAACAACCACCTTTGCCCCCCCCCCCCCAAAAAAGTTAGTGTTAGACCAAATTTGACAATTTTAGCGTAAAATTTCAAAAAAGTTTTCATGCCCCCTATAATGTGTCTTGCCCCACTTTTGCCCCCTAAAAATTACGAGGCTGTTGCCGCCACTGAACCTACCTGCACGTCTTGTGTATGGACAGTCGCCAGCTTGCCCCCTGTATTCACGCAATCAGTTCGTGCATTTTTCCAGTTCTTTGGTGAAGTGCCTTGAAAGTAGCACGTGTTTTCAAACAAATGGCATTGGATTTTCTCTGAGTTCATTTTAAAGAAAACAAGTTGGGTTAGAATAATTATAGTCGACAAATTGAAGCTGTTCAAATACCGGATATGTTACTTTTGTTTCAGACTAATCGACAACTCCACCCTTTTCTCTCTTTATACTAATAGTACTCCGTTCATCTATTGCTGATAACATACTAAGGTCGCTGATAACATACTAATGTCGCTTTACGATCCGGGTCGCTTCTGATGATGTAATTTACGTCATTTGATCTTCAAACGATTCCATTTTAGTCAGAGACGACCTGACGCGACTTTCCAAAATGTTTTATTTTGTGACAAATAACATACCGAAGGTGTTATATAAAACAAATAATGAATGTTTTTCATTCGTGCAATGGTATGAATATTTTCATTCGGTGAAAGACGAAATGTTCCATTCAACTCTTACCTGTCAACTCTTACCTTTCTGACACACATATCTTAACTGTTTTGTACATGAGATGTCCTTCCACTCGTAAGATGTCTCATTGAGACGATACATTGCCACACAATTTTGACCCGGTCCTAAGGAATTTGGTTCGGATTCGTAATTTCTGAAAACGAATCACATACTAACTAAAGAATTTTGTAAATTGCACATACATGATGATATCGACAGCGCTTGAAACAGGAACACGCAAGAGTACCGTGTTGGAACAGGGAAACAGGCTTTTTAAGCCTGACCCGAGCATTTTGCTTGAGTCTGGTCCCAGTCGGGTCCCTTCTTCAGGACCCAAGCGTGTGTCCGTACGGACCGACCGTGTAAACAAACAAACAAACAAACAAACAAACAAACAAAAGACGTTATAGACTGATCTTTAAAAGGGGTGTTGGGAACAGGGAAATGTACGTTATTCATCTTTAACATAACCGCTGGAACAGTGAAACAAACTTCATGATTTTATCTTCAAAGGGAGCTTTGGATCAGGGAAACGAACGTCATTGGCTAATCTTTACATTAATAGTGGATAATCAACAAAAAAACAAAAAAACAAAAAAAGTGGCAATGAAATATGAAATGAATGAATTGAATTGAATTCGCTGGCGATGTGACTGATGGCAATTTGGTACCCCGCGCCATAATGATGCTACAAAAGAAGATGGGATAGCGATCAGGTCGAATGGGTTCTGGACTGAAGTGGGTCCATTTGTACTACAAGTTTTATATGATAAAGATTGAGATATCTCAAAAAGGAGAGATGATTCTAAGAACCGCTGGAACAGGGAAACATACGTCATGATTTTATCTTCAAAGGGAACGTCGTAACAAGGAAATGTACATTATGATTTTATATTCAAAGGAAGCGTCGGAACAAGGAAAAGGACGTTATGATTTTTTCTTCAAAAGGAGCGTCGGAACAAGGACGGGACAGTCATTACCTAATCTCTACAAAATACAAGGAGTGTCGGTAATAGGGGAACCTATGTTATTGAGTGATCTCATAAGGGACCACCGTAAAAGGGAAACGTACGTCAATATGTGATCTTTAAAGGGAGCTGGGAAACGGACGTCATTGACTATTCGTTAAAAGTACAGGGAACAGGGTAGCATACGTTATTGAGTTAACATAAGTTATTGAGTGATCTTATAAGGGAGCGTTGGTACATGGAAACGTTCTTTAATAATTGATCTTATAGCCGTCATGACTTTATTTTCAAAGGGTAGTGGAACAGGGAAGCTGGCGTCATTTACTAATCTTACAAGTAGACCGGGAACAGGGGATCGTACGTTATTGCGTGATCTTATAAGGGGCGCTGGAACAGGGAGTGTTTGAAACAGGGAAACGAACGTTATTCATTTAAGGTGTGTTCTTTAAAGGGAGCGTGGACACATGAACCTAGTTCGGTTAATATTTTTTGTCAGCATTCATATTGTAACTTGATATTAATGCTAGATGGTCCCAAATTGATCATGAAATCTTTGTTTTTTCACCGTTTCAATGCTTCGTGAGAATGATTTGTGATTTTATGCAGTGCATGTTTATATATATACAGTCAACAATATAGACGGAACATGGCATTACCTTTCTAAACAATAAGCATAAACTGGTCTTAGCTGGTGCGTCATGTGAGATGAAGAGTATCAAACTTTTCAACACATTTATGTAATGTATTCTTATTACATAAATTCATCGCTGTTATAAGACTATGTATGAATGGAAAGAGTGAATAAAAAAGGAAAATAAATAGAATGATTCTTGTTGACTTTTAACTACTTACGTGTAACCCTCATCCTGTGAAGTCATTCCTATTGATATGACTGTACTTGGAATCTCAGTGCCAATACCGTTGCCATCCGTAAGTCCTATATAAAATGGACCGTGATCCCTTCCAGCTGTTAGCCAATCGTTCAAAAATAACTGCAAGTAATGTTGGCAAAATGAAAAGCAGTGATTCATTACACTATCTCATTGAATACAGGGTGTCTCAATAAAAACCGTGCACGTGTTTACCCAACTTATTGACCATGAACTTCTAGGATTTGGTGTAACAAGTGTATACACATTGATAGACTAAACGCTTAGCTTTCGTATACCGTTTATTTCATCTAATTTGGTTTTGTCAATCCTGAGAAATGATCAATTAACTAAAGCTACCTAAAATCGACGTTGTGCCACTTTTACAGAAAGAATGCTTAAGATAAGCATTCAAGCCCTCGTCTTCCTAAGGAGGTGGTCGCAGATTGGGCTAAAACGCAAAGAACAGTGACCTAGGGCGTCCGGGTGATCGCTTTTACATCCCCTGTGCTCATTAATTTGAGGGTGCCACCTTACCCGAGGGTAGGGTAAGCCGTCAAAGTCCGATAGTAGGGGGTGGTTGCCACCTTACAATTGTTTTTAAATCGCCATTTTTATTTTTTTATTTTTTATTGTATGGTCCTGAATATTATAGCATAAGCCTATGTTAGAAACAACCACTTATAAGCAAAAAACCGGGTGAAATTCCGATATTTGGAACTTTTTTGGCGAAGATTTCTATTTTGGCCTATTTCACTTTGTATAGCGAATACGGTGGGATTTTGAGGTCGGCCATGTTTGGTGACATCATTGTAACGTCATGCGTATGATGTTAATACTTTTTTTGGTATGTATGGATAGAGGGAACCTCTAGATATACCATAATACCCAAATAAGCATACTCTGCATTTCGGATTAGATTTGTTTAGGGGTGGTAACAACCCCAACCCCTCTCCGGAGTAACCCTTTCTATTTATTGCAAACTGTAAAGTGGCACAACGTCGATTTTAGGTAGCTTTAGTTAATTGGTCATATCTCAAGATTGACAAAACCAAATCAGATGAAATAAACGGCATATGAAAGCTAAGCGTTAAGTCTATCAATATATATACAATTGTTACACCAAATTCTAGAAGTTCATGGTCAATGAGTTGGGTAAACACGTGCACGGTTCTTATTGAGACACCCTGTAGTCCCAACTACCTTTAGCAGTCTATCATGTCAGTGTGCACCCTAAAATTGCAGAACTTAAAGTTATCTGTATCTGTATCTTAAATGTGGCTTTGTGTATCCAGAAAATTTGGAAAACATTTCATATAATTAGACAGTGACTAATTGACTTTATTGTTGTTGGTATTTTTCCTTGCTATTGACATTCCCTATATACATCACTAACATCACTAATAACGTAAAAAAGACGGCGCTATGCGTCTATTGCAAATCTGTGTAGGGCTTATAAAACAGTAATAAGATATGACTGAGTGGTGTTGCAATTACATACTTGTTCATCGTGATTCCTGATTGTTGCTAGCTGTCCGTCATTTTCTTGGCAATACGAATGTGCAGCCTCCCAGGATAACGGTGATGTTCCTTGAAAATAACACGTATTTTGAAGCATTTGGCATTCGAATTCGTCTGGGTGAAAATAAATGGATAAATCCCTTGAGTAAAATGTGACGATTTAAAACTAAACAGAGCATTCTTATCAATGCACCTATAGGGTTACTTTACAGACATAACTATGTTTTCAACGCATAGCAATCCTGTAATTCTTAGAACACGATTAAGGGTGCATATTTCCTGAATGCATCTTATGGTGTACTTTCAAAACATAGCAAGTAAGCCTAACGTAGCATTTCTGTTAGTCAACCATAAAGGTCATTCTACTACTAATTAACACTTCTATTGTCTCAAACATAGCATTTCAAATTATTATTCAACTGCAAATCGCACATTCTACTATTTTCGAATAAATGCCTTGGTGGTTTTTTTTAAATTCAGAGCAAATAACGTTGAATTTATATCATTCAACTCTAGAGGGCGTATTTCACCTTTCTGAAGAACATCCTGCTTTGTTTTCAAAACATAGTATTACAGTATTTTGAAAACTCAGCTCAAGGTGGCACATCAACTACGGATGCCGTAATTCTACTTTCGATAAAGAATAGGGTTGAACAAGTACCACTAATACAACACAAAATCTATAGCTGGTGTCAAATCTTGGTACATAACAAAATACAACTGGCAGAAGTATCATTGTGAATGAAATTCTTACAAATGAAGTATGGGCAAAGTATTTGCCAATTCATGCAATTGCATACTTATATACAACTAGAAATATAAATTTGGAATAAATATCACAATGGCTCATGATGAGGAAGCTTTAAGGGCATATCATGTGGGCGCCCTCTATTCATTATTTTTTTTGTTAGAAACTAGATTTTCTTGCAGCTTTACATTTCAGATCATAAATCATATACCGGTATATATTCTGAGTTACAGAGCGATACGATTCCTAATTACTATTTCACTCATGAATAGAGGGCGCCCCTGGAAAAGATCGCATAATATGCCTTTAAATGAAATCCTTGCCATGGAACTTTAGCGCTCAGATATTTAGCGTTATTATCATACAGACCACATCCGTAGGTTACTGTTTTTAAAAGTGCCGCGTTTTTTTAAAGACAAAATCGGCTTTAGAAAGAAGAATAAATTACCTGTATGGACGTCGCCATATAGATCGAAGCTAAATTATGACGAAACAGTTGCGAGATTTCTACATCTCTGTTTCATGTATTGATATTTTCGATTTATGTATTTAATTCCTGCGTTATTACGTGCAGCGACCTGTTGCTGATGAGGCGGTTTTAGTAACGATGACGTCACAATATTGGATATGGCTATTCCATCAGCACTTTCGACACAGACACCTGGGTGCGAGTTTTTGATAGTCACAGGTTGGGGGAAGAGCAGTTTAAATTCGTTTTATTGAACATTATAGTTCGGTGTTCAATTAAACTGTTCAATATACATTAGATAATTATTCCTACCACATAATGCCTGGTTTTATGAATAGCGCTGTTCTTCTTTAAGTTTAAGTGCTGCCTCACCTCTTTGACATACGAATCTAAGTGGCTCTGTACAAGATACGTCATTCCATCCGTAGAGTGGCTCATATATCATATCAAAATCAATCACCACACAATCCTCCCCATGTTCATAGTCGTTTGGCTCTGGAAAGTACCAATTCCTTTAAAAACACAAGTTTAAACGTTAACAACCGAGAACCTCCCATCTGATTCTAGTTCATGGATTTACTGTTAGTGTAAATTAATTTTCTTGCAGCCAATTATGTGACTGGCAGTATGATAATTGATTGACGTTAAGGCAATCTCGGACATTTTCATGATGATGTTCTTAAACCTACATTTTGACCATGTTTAACAATAATTGCCATCCAAATGTATCATCGCGGGTCAGGTGGATCCTTCACTGTCGTAAACATGGCCAAAGATTTATTGTGTGATTTATATAATGTGTCTTTCCAAATTGAATAAACCTGTAATATTTTCAGTGAAGCGTTCAATAGAATGGAATTATATGTCAAACATTTTGTCTCAACCATATATGCAAAAATATTTAGACTTCACAAGGTAATTCAGTATTACTCACGTGTAAGTGTGTGCGGCACTTGATGCGCCAGTTGATACTATAGTTCTTTGATCAGCTATCCAGATAAATCTATTTTCAGTGCTGACGCCATTGCCATCCGTAAGTCCTATATAAACTGGACTATAATCACCGTTTGCTGTTAGCCAATCGTTAAGGAATAACTGAAAGTAATGGGAATTTCAAAGATCAAGGAAAACATCGATAGTTGTGTCCACTCTAGGTGACGTTGAAAGACCAAGAAACAACATAAATTCCACAATGATATCAAGTTAACACACCTGTACGACTGGAGTTTGTATTGCTGCTAGGTCTCCGCCTCTTTCTCTGCAGTATGAACGAGCTTCGTTCCAATTCAACAGTAATGGGCCTTGATAATAGCATGTACCTCCAAACAAATGGCACTCTGTGTTGTCTAGATGTAAAGTTATAAACAAAGTGTAAACATAATTAGGCTCAAGATAATGTCCTTAGTGTTGCAGGGAATGAAAAGTCAAATCAGAATTGTTTCCCTCAATGAGTTTTAATACTTTCGCTTTTTCTACTGTAGAAAAGCTTCTCGGTTAGAATATTTACACTGTGTTACCGATATCAGAACGTTGGGTTTTGGTGGTAATATAGTTAGATGTGAACATTTAAGCATCGATGGGTTCTCCTAATGTTAACATAAGTGTCAAAGATGAAATACGGACATGTTTGTAACCAAATGCTAACAACTTTATTTCAATGTTATTTACGTTAAATAACCTATATACAAGTTTTAAGACCCCACTCATGTCTATCAAATTGATCATTATACGATAACACGTTAACATTTTCTATTATGTACCCACTTGGATGCGATGGTAAATTCAATTTAGGCGCCTACCTTCACAAATTACACTAGCATCTTGAGAATGAGTACAGTTATGATTTCCAAAACCATTGTGTAAACATGTTGTGATATTGCTTTCAGAACCTATACACATTACTTCATCCAACCAAATCCTTCCAGTTCCTTCACCAAACTCGGCGTCCCCAACAGCTGTATGGTTGCCTTCAATAAATCCTAGCTGTCGACAGACGACTTTAGCATCATTGTTATCCCAACCATTGTCACATATGGATCCCCATTGGCCATCAAAATATACTTCAACTTTTCCTTTTATGGACGATCCTCCAACTAAACGAATACCGATTTTGGAATCTTAACACCAAATTAAACATAATAATTACGTTTTAGTTAGTATTTCGATAATAGCCTATCGGTATATCACCCTATTCAGTGCTTTCTTAATTTGTCCCACATTGCCCCACATGTACTTACAAAAGTTTGCAAAATGATTTTGAATAATCCCTTACAAATAACAAATTTGGACATAATGCATGAGCACATTCGAAACAATTTGGCTCATTAATAATTGGGGTGTACTAACTCATAATATTCCGTGTATTGTAGCCTAACTTTCAATCATAATATAACGAGGTAAGAGCAAATTCATGTTTGCTACACGACTAGCTGTGTGCACTAGGTATCCCTGAATTGTTTCACTAAAAATAAATAAAGTAAACGAAATATGATCACGGTTGATTTGTTTAACATCATGTTTCCGAATGTTCACACGATAAATACCTTGCCTACGTATATGACAAATGGTGCTGTCTTCAGAATGAATGAATTCTTACAGTCGAATTGTGAATATCATCACCAAAACACTACATCAGGCTATATCAAGTGTATCATTCAAGCAACCAGATACCAGTTTGAAGGTCGGTATAAGTAAAAGTATCAGTCTCATTAACATGATTAACATTATTGAATATGTTAAAGATATGCCAACAATTATACTTGATAAGGCAAATAGACTATAAAGCTATTACCTGGGTCGCATATAACGCCAGCATCCTCAGTGTGACCACAGTTATGAATCCCCCAACCATTGTGTGCGCATGATGTGATAGCGTTCTCGGAGTCATCGCAATTTACGTTATCTAACCAAATCGGCCCGATTCCTACACCAAATCGCGTGTCGATAATAGCTATGTGGTTGCCCTCAGGATATCCGAGCTGTTTGCAGACGATGTCGGCGTCATTATCATCCCAATCATCGTCACATACAGTGCCCCATTCACCATTGAGAAAAACTTCAACTCTCCCTTGATTGACATCTAAACCATTTACCAATTGCACGCCTGTGCTGGTGGTTTCTGTCAAATTCAAAATTCAAATTACGGTATGACACATATAATTTTGATGCCACGACTTTCTCGAATAGGCTACTTCTTGAATGAACTGAAGAAGCTAATGATAGAGCCAAGTCATGAGAGGTAATAGTTCCGTCACCTTGCTGTAATGCAATACGCGCCTTAAGATCATTATCATGATTATGAAGATATCAGAATGGAATAGAAAGAAAGAACGCAATATCTAGAGACAGGTTATTTTTGCTAGTTGATACATGAGACTCGTGAGTTGTGCGCCGTATATGAATTTAAAGCCATTTCGCAATATTCTGCTATTTTATTTATAACAAAATGGTGGGGATATTTCATCGAACACTACCCACCCACACTATCATAATATCCTTATAGTTACGCTTCTAGGCTATATTAAAATGCGATGTGTAATGTTTTACACCCAGTATCCACGAGAACATGAAAAATCAACATGATCAACAAGGAGATGCTAAGTAAAAAAGTTGAAATTGAAAAATTGAAATCCATTTTATTATTCAATAATATTATATTATGTATCGTTATAATCACCTTGGCATATGACACCCGCATCTTCTTCGTGAGCACAGTTATGAATTCCCCAACCAATGTGGGAACAGCTTAAGATATTGCTCTCAGAGCCTATACAATTTACTTCGTCCAACCAAATCGGCCCGATACTTTCGCCAAACCGGGCATTGGAAACAGCATGATATGTGTAGTTATATTCAGGAAATCCCAGTTGACGACATACAACTTTGGCGTCGTTACTGTCCCATGAATCGTCGCATATAGAGCCCCATTGGTCATTGTAATATATTTCAACTGTCCCTTGATTGGCTGACCCTCCAACTAATCGTAAAATGTCGGCACCTAATATAAAATTTAAAAAAATAACGCAGTCAGTGTATTTGATGGTGCCCGCTTGTAGCTATTATTATATTATGAATTACATGTATTTGCTAATTTATAAATGCCTACTTGAAACTGATGCTTACCAAAGCTTGACATTGCTACAGTAAGAATACTGTTACTACTTCGAGCGTATTTACAAATTAGAATGCGAGTTGTGAATTCACGAAACCGTGAAGTCATTACCTTTAAAACCTTTTCAAATACGTAACTTAAAACTGTGGACCATCGAGGGAAGATCGGTCAATAATGTATAACATTTCTTTATTTAACTTATCGAGGGCTTGCTATAGTCAGCGTAAAGCATTCAAGGTAATCATAATCGGTAACGACTTGCAACGTGCGTTATTTAACAAAAAAAAGATATAATAATGCACAGTTGAACGAATGAAAGCTCATCGATTATGTTGACCTTGTACGCGTAAGACTTCGGGAGGTTCTTTTCTTACAATAGACGCGATCGCGAAGAACAAACTAAATGACCAAATGTGATTATTATTTGATCACGTGGTCGATAAGATATACAATATTTTCCTCAAACAAGAGCAAAAGGCATTGGAAGCACAAGAGATTCATCAAAAGTCATACGGCGTTTAACTTGTCCCACGATCAATCGTAATTAACATGATTAACGATGATGTTTTTTTTGTTTGTATAAGAGCAATGTGAACAATAGTCCACTCCCACATTAATATAAAGTTAATGAACTGAGCTTTTCCAAATCAAATTGGTAACTCTCTACAGAGAGCTAATTGGTTCACTGCAACTCAGAAAATATTCAAAATACAAGTAAACACAAATGGCCAGGATTAAAAAAAAACCCAATGAAAGTGGCGTGGCACAGGAATAAGATAAAAGCCCAAACATTATAGAGAACAACATCAAAAATATAAATAAGAGCCTATCGTATCTGGAGGTCATGGATATCGAGAGAGCCTATAGGGTCACGCGTTATGAACTCGCCTCCCAATAGGGTGGTGCCGTTACATTTTTTAGCTCTATGCTGTCATTTTCCTCAAATATTTTTAAAACCACATAAGCTATCTCAACAAATTTGGTATCATTTTAAAGCCCTCATAACAAGCTATCCGCCTGCCAAATGACATTGGTATAGCTAATACAGAAAGGGAGATACAGCTGTATGATGTTTGGGAACCAGGGGTGGTGCTGGAAGGGGTGCCGCTGGAAGGGGTGCCGCCTGTACAAACTCAATGGGGATAATCCCATGTTTTGTTCTTTTTACAATAACTAGTCATCCCCTAATGTTAAAAACACAATTTTGGTCCCATTTCAAAGGATATTTAGTAGTCTTTAAGTATGTGGTTCAACAGACTTGTCAACTATTATTAACAACTAATTAATTATGGATAAGACAATGATCATCAGCTTTCTTCCTATTCGCTACACAGTCAACATGAATAATCAGCCTCAATTTACCGGATTTATAAAAATGACTATAACAGAAAAAGTTTTCAACCTATATATGATAGCAAAAGTATACATTTTTGGAAAGCTTGTAACTAGAGGAATTCAGAAATGCGGTTTATATCAGGGAAGGGTTCATCCTTAAACCAATAATTCTGAAAATTCTAAAAATATATAAAATACAAATTGGAGATATTCACTAGCCGGTATAATTACCATACCGACGTAGTAACTTTGACAAATATATATCATCTAATGGGTAATTGCATGAGGAATTCAAATATGTAAAAAAAAAAAATGATAGGGGTAGGTATAACAAATATATGGATCTCAAATTAAAAATTAAAAAACTCTGATATTTTCCGAACATTTCCGATCATACCATTTTAGTTCTTGGTCGTACTATAATTTTAATGGCATATTTGGTTTTCTCATGCAATTTCCCTTCAAAAATGTATACTTTTACTACCTCAGGGGGGTATACAAGCAAATATAAATGTGTAAAGTTAAAATCATGTCGCGAAAGCCAAAATCCGTGTGTAACGCGAAAGGAGGCGAGCTTAAAACACATGACCATAGACAACACACTCTGAAGATTTGGAGACAAAGTGTCTATTCACACGACACTTAAAAGACTGGATTCCTTCCTCTAGAATTTTGTCAACAACATTGTCTCGAAGACTGTTTTTGTTCCACAGTAGAACAGCTGTTATGAATGAAAGATGCTTCTGTCTAAGCAGCGAGTTCGTGCAGTCGGCAATGATAGCCCGTTTCATGGTAACAATTCAAGTTGGTGATATATGCCTGATTGGTGTCAGTAATTTCATGAAGGACGGCATCCTGATTCATACGGATTGAAAAGCGTACTAGGGAGTGGTTCATTGCGTTCGTGTAACGGTAAGAAGTGGCCTATTGTTATCCGATAATTGGTTTGCTTCACTATTGACCAATTACACGCGGACAATATACTATATCGATCGATCAATAGTGGGCAATTACGACGGAGCAAACATTATTTTTCGTGTTGGCGGGTCATTATTTAACTGCATTCCGTTCATCTACACAAAACTGTCCGTTTATCCAGGCCCGTAAGAAGGGGGGGCGATGGTGGCGATGGTGGCGATCGCCCCCCCCCCCTTTGAAAATCTTCCCCGGAAAATTTGTACACAGATGAAAAAATTTCGCGCGCTATGCGCGCATTTGTCTTCCCAAAATGCAATATTCTTTGCTACAAGCTTGTTTAGAGCCAAAATGTACTTCGATCGTGCAAAAAATAGGTGCAAATTCGAAAAATTTCTCGCGCTACGCGCGCATATTTGACTCATATTTTTGTTGTTGTTGATAACGCCCCCCCCCCTTTGAAAAAAGTGTCTTACGGGCCTGTTATCCCATTGCGTTTACCATCTCCGTTCAACGGTTTTCAATCCATACCAATCTGGATGCCATCCCTAAGGATTTAGTAATAGTATATCCGCGTTTAAATCGGCATTATATGCTGACGTCATATTTACCCTATATCGAAATACTGATATCAAACGAAATTTCAGTAGTCATACCTACTGAACGATACGAACCCAAACCATTAATATCTCATGCACAAACAAACAGAGGATAACTAATATGGCCGTGTGTTTTGAACTCACCACCCAAAAAGGGTGGTGGTGTTGCATTTTTGGTGACGAATCATCCATCTCTCTCTATTAACTCAACAACTAAATGTGGTAGAGCTATGGTTGAGGTGTCATGTGAAAGCCTATTTATCTAGCTACATTGTGTGAATAAATCAGGTATTTCTATAAATGTTTGGCTGAGATATGATTGATTATGATGTGAAAGTCAGGGGTGGTGGCGGTGCTGGCGCTGGCGGCGGCGCTGTTTACAATCTCTATGGGGAATATAGAAAATGTTTCCAGTTCTACGTTCAATTGACTATATAAAACTCCTCATCCCTGTATGGTACAAACATGATTTTGCTCTCATTTTAAGATTATTTTATATTCTAAAAGTTTATGTTTCAACAAATGAGTGACAACTATTGTGTAACAATTGTAATCATGAATCGATTGCATTGTCCTTGGCTTTTTCCCTATTCGCTACACAGTGAACTTGCCATAATTAATCGGTTTTACATACATGACTATAACAACAAAAATATTTAACCGATGATAGCAAAATTATACATTTTTGGAAAGCTCTCAAATAGGGGAAATCAAAAATGCCGTTTAAATCAGGATAGGGTGCATACCCCCAAAATATACTTGTAAAATATGAAATTTAAACGTTTGTGCTCATTTACTTCTCGATATACGGCCGAGTGCACCAATGACGGGTAACTTAATAGGGAGGTAAGCTACCTCCCTAGTAGTTATGCTCTAACTGTAGCATAACTTACTAACGATGTAATTCTTAGAGCATAACTGGCGAATAACACCAGAATAGCAACTAGCGAGGTAAATATCCACATTAATCAGCATCGTCCCCTTACAAAATTAATTGGCGCATATGCCAAGTGTTAACCTATAGTTTAATGTTAAATTCTGACGTGATTAGTCCTCCGTAATATTAAAAGCGTGTCGTCACTCGCTAGGTCATAGGTGAGTGTAAATCAAGAATCACGTGGAGTCGGCCTGCGATCCGGGGGAAAATGATGCCATTTTATGGCCAACAATTTCGAAGTTTGTTTACCGCTTTTTCAAAAATAAGGACTATCATGACATTACAAACATATTTTGGGCGAGGGGCACATACAAACATTGCACCAAAAAGCACAATTTTAATGACAAACACAAGCATCCGATGGAAACAATTATATACAATTATAACACATCTCTTAACACAAATACTTCCGTGGCGTGGATACCTTGTCCTTCGCTTGGTAACCGCAGAACCCCGGTTCGATCCCCAGCCCACGCACGGCACGATATGCTTTTTTTTTCTTCTTCCACTCAAAATAATGTTGAAACTTGGCTTTATCAGTTTTTAATTAATAAAAACAATAATAAGTTTATTTATTTAGTCATTATTTAAGATCATTGGACAATTAGTACATTTTGGTTAAAATATGACCCAAAGTCGGTGCGATTAGTGTTTGAATGGGCAAAAGGAGTTGTGATCTAAATGTTGACTAAAAAAATCACCAAATTGCATGAATGGATTTTCAAAAATACAAAATCTTTCAGCTTATGAGGGTCACATTCCACTTCAAATAGACACCACCTGGGCATACAAGCGCAATTGGTCCTTCAGCATCAGCGAATCATCCCCTCCAATGTTCACAACAAATTTACGCTACTGCTAGAATCGACTGACTTGTGGCATAAAACGTTATGCCCCAACTTACTCTTGGGTCAGGTCAGGTATAACATTTAGCGTAAATTACCCGCCAGTTACTAGCCTAGTAGCTTACCCCGCATTGGCGCTCTCATAATTTTGGGTTACACCTCAGTTACTAGCGAGGTAGCGCTATTCTTCAGCTACCCGTCATTGGTGCACTCGGCCGTATAGTATATTTCAACATGTTTACCATTGACAACTATTATGTTCTGATGGGTAATTGCATGAGGAACTTAAATATGCACAGTAAAATTATGATTGGGATAGGTATAAAAATATTATTGAGTTTAAATCAAAATATGAAGAAAAAAATCGACATTGTTTTAACATTCTTAATCACAAAATGTTACCATTAGGTCTTATCTAAATTCCAATAGCATATTTGGGTTCCTTGTGAGATTACCGTTCAGAAAATATATACTTTTTATGGGGTAGAACAAATAGCTATCGCGATATGTTATTCGAATCTCAGATGGTGTAAAACGCAAAAATCTGGACATGCAACGGTAAGGGTGGCGAGTTCAAAACACACGGCCATATCATAGTTGAGAATGGCAATCATAATACATGGATTAGGGAACAAAAATCAATGTTAATAGTGTCAAACACCAACACGGGCGATAGTCAATAGTAACCTATTATTTGAAGTGAAATATAGACAAATTAACCAAATACTGATTAAGCCTCATCCGTTTCAATCCATCTGTAATAAGTCATACAAAACATTCATCTGTCATGTCTGTATGGTTATGTGTACCATTCGCTTCCACATTTGCCAGGTTTTTTTGCGTAGGCCAATATATGATTACGAAGAAACGTAAGGTTTCGATAATTCGACAATATTACCGTTTCCCATGAATTTCAACAATATTATTTATATTGTTATACAATTAAGTTTTAAAATAGCTGATTGTACATGGGAAAAAAACCCAAACCTGATTGTACTAAAATGATTGGTATGTAATAGAACCGTTTTAATACAAGGCACTTAATAAAAATGTTCACTGGATGTATTCGTATTTCTTTCATACATTAAAAGAGCTCAATAGGAGTTTTACGAGTCGATTTTTCTCATTCCATCAAAAAAATGTTCTGTTCTGTTACAATTTCGATTGAAATGAAATAAACGGCAACATTTAGCAATAACAGCAATCTGGGTACTTAACATATTTTATTGGCGATGATAATGTTTGAAATATCAGATGTCTGTTGGAGTTACGAGTTCACATCAAATAATTTCAATGGAATATAATATGATATCAGATTATGATCTCAATTGACAAACGGCGTACTAACATCGAAAAAAATTGAAAGCAGATTTTCTTGCAGATTTACATTTCTGATCATAAATCGTACATACATTCATTGTAAGTTACAGGGCGATACGATTCTTAATTACTTCAAAATCATGGTTTTCGAGTGAAAATAAACTGTCGGGATAACACGACAGTTTATATTTACTCTAAATTCACTCTAAAACCATGATTTTAAGGTAATCATAGGAATCGTATCGCTCTGTAACTTTGAACGTATGTACGATTTATGATCAGAAATGTATATCTGCAAGAAAATCTACTTTCTAAAAAAAAAAAATTATGAATAGAGGGCGCTCTCTGGAAAAGATCACATAATATGCCTTTAAGGAAGATTACAGATTCTTAAGCTACATTAACAAAAAGCAGAAACGAACTAGTTTAATTTGAAATATAATTTTGATATGAACCAGGAAATAAAGAAATACAGAAATGAAATTATCTCAATTCCGATCTATTTTATTACTTTAATCAGCTTGAAGACGATTTGCTCAACTTACCTGTCGAATGGTTCACAGAGGTCAACGCGATAGTTACAATCAAGTACACCCCTACCTCCATTTTGTTGCCAATTCTAGTATATTGCTGTAGTTTTCCTTTTGTGATGCGAACCTGTAATATAGGTACCAATTGAAATTTTCTGTGGAAAGAATTGTATGTAAAAATGTAAGATTAACATTCCTATTATATATATATTTAGTATGAATATTTCACACAAGTATACTGTTCAACAGTCAAATAGTTCGATTACATTTAATATGCCTTTAAGGAAGATTACAGATTCTTAAGCTACATTAACAAAAAGCAGAAACGAACTAGTTTAATTTGAAATTATATTTCAATGGTCCATTATTAATCATGCTAGTATGTTCGAATATTTTCTCAAATTCTTGACATATTTAATACCACTGTAATAGTACACTTTTATTACCTAAATGCTATAAACAACACCGAAACCACGCGGTTCATTGTAATATACTTATATGGCAACCTTTTAACTTGATAAATTATAAGCTGATGGAAAACGAACGTCATTTATGAGGCAGATAGTTGGTTCTAGGAAAAGTGGTCAATATGCACGTAGATGCAATTCCATTTGTGCGCTTGCGCATGATAAGCTATAAGAAATCCTCTACATTACATAGGCCCTATATATAAATATGTAGATAGATCTGACAACAAAATAATTACATTACCATTCATTCATATTAAATGGAACATACTTAAAAGTTAAATTAACTTCAAATACGGTATTCAGTTTAACTTGGTAAAATAAGAGTTTCAATGGTGTCTTTTCATATTTAGATTATTTGTTTTACTCATAATGTACAGTTGTCTGAATGCTGGTTTCAGTAATCATTCAGAAGGTGAACTCTTTTGTTTGGTGTTGTTTTCATTGTGTTTTTTTCGTTTATTTTTCCGTATTCTAAACAAAAATTTGGCATGAGATGTTATCAAAAACGATCGTGAACTAAGATTAAAAGGTGGGCATTAACCGTAGCAATGCGGCCTCGTGCAATACAGCATAATATATCAATATTTGCTTTCAAAGATCCAATATTTACCACTGCTCTGCGAACAACATTCAACAAATTAATAGGCATACACAGATTTCGTTAAGGTGTAATATTCTTAGGCATGTAAGGTTATGTTAGAGTTAGCTGAAACATTACGATATTCGAAATGAAACGTGAGCGTCAAAATCTTTCAGAGGAATGTTTGACGCATCCACTTAAGTTTAATTGGTAGCACGTGTTCATTGTCATTAACCTCAAACTAAGTTGACCATAATGTAGTCTCATCTATTTATCTATTTACATATATTGAATTTCTCTTGTGACATTACTCATTTGAACTTCCATTACTCAACCGGTAGTTTAAATGTACCGATTTGAAATACGCCTAAGTCAGAAAGCCTCTGACTGGGTCCCTGACTAGAGGCTTCTTTGCAAGGACACAAATAATTTGTCCTGCATTAACTAGGAATACTAATATGGACATAAATATATATATATACTTTAATACCCTTTGCTAAGCTAATTTCAGTATTTAATCATCAAGAAGTAGAAATTAAGATTAATGTCCTTATGTTGCTCAGTACATTTGGGCAAATCTGAAATTTGTATATATAGTTCAGTTTAGGTTTAGGTACACATTTTAACAGACATTTTTTTCTTCAACTGCAAGCAATTGCTTACGTGTTTTGACGTGAATTATATATAGCAAAGACAAATAGGGGATAACCATTTCACTAATCATGGGAATTAGTACTTAATGGTTGTTTCAGCCAAACCTTTTGTATGGAAACAACAGGTAAAACGTGAGGGGAATTCGGAGAAATCGTCGATAGACCTGATGCTTCAGATAACATTTTGATACTCGTATTAATGGTATATGAGAACTAATCATATTAAATGGTTTTCCTTTTTAACGACTTCAAAGAATATATAATATAAACAGTTTACCAACCCACTGTGTTTTACAATTAGACAATAACAACAAATAAAATAAGTAAGGACATGCACCAGCGTAGGTTGTGCTTTATATTATATGTAATATAAACTAATATTTATATGACTTCAAAGAAGCTATGATTAACATCATTTTCAATTAATAAGCAAATCCGTAAATTTGGTTTGAACTGCTATGGATGATCCAGTGGTTAGCTCGTATGCTGCATACAAGCCGTATTAGCCCATCAATATTTAATACGGTAATTTACTTGTTAATGCATTAGTAGCTAATGTAGGTTAACATCGTAGTAAATCACAAATGACAAGGTTTTATACAGATACAAAAAACGTTTAATATTAGGCTATCAATATTAAGCGGTTTCAGAATTTAAAAATAATAAAGAATATTTTCCGGATACAATTATCTGATTAAATATATATTAATTAATTAAGCATACATTAGGTAAAAGCGTATAAACTGCAGGTGCGATGTAGCCCTTACCAACGCATCATTTAATATTCAAGTTCAAGATTGTTTTTTAAAACATTGACGTAGCATTGTTAGTCAAACCTGTTTTAACATGCAAACTTAAAACGTGTTTTAACTGATATTGATTAACTAATATTGATTTGTAGTCACTTAATTAACAAAATTTGTTAAAACACTTTTTCTTGCCATAATCTCTTACAGGCTTTTGATTGATTTTTTGTCTATACTTTCAGTTCATAACATATACACACGGAAAAAAGTATCGCACCACTGCTTTTTTGTTGAAAAGTGCAAATGTGGCCACGAATTTTGCCACCATGGTGTGATATTAAGGATCATTTGTTTGCGTAAGCTGTCCAACAAAATGTTGTGCAACAAAAGGGCCACATTTTAGTTTGTGACGTAATCGATGTACTGTATTTTCAAGGCCAAGGGGAAAATGCATGATTTTGTCCAAAAACATTCATGAAACAAGTTTGGGTATAACGCGATATTGAATAGACTTTAAAAACTTAAAATAGTCATTATATTAGTCACCGTTGATTTTGTTTTTGTTTATTTGACCTAGATCAACACCTTCGCGATATTGCTTTTGTCATTTGAACTTCTTTAAAATTTGACCTATTTTGACCTTAGACCCCACATATTGATAAATTATTGCCTGATACGAGCATAAAACAATCCAGAAATCCCCAGCTCTTACTATAAACTCTATGTGACCTTATAAGTACATCTCTATGCATGCATGAACATCAATACACAGAGACTTGGTTATATTGAACTACCTATTGACATTGGTATCGATCGATCGATTTTTGACCTCGCACACTTCCAGCATTGGTCTGGAAAAGATAGAACACACATGATTGAATCAAAATTGCCAACTACTTCCTCTCAACCAATTATCTCGAGTCTTATATCATAAGAAAGATTAGTTCCCGTAGATTTTTTAGCCGTGCGAAATTTTGTAAAATGACAAACCAGCGAATTTAGCTGATTAATTTAATGCCGTAACCCCGCTGGAAATGGCTTGCGCGTCATTGAAACGGCAACGATTTCATGAAAAATATGTGTAGTTTAAAACAACATTGCCACCTATATGCGTACATCAAATGATGTTAAATTTAGGCTTATTTAAAAGAAGAAACAATAATCTAAATGGGATCGAGCGAAAAAGTGAAGAAAATGAATTAGCCAGCCCCCGACGATAAAAAGTTTGGTCCAGGTAGTAATTATCACAGATGGATTCCCATGTTTAACGAAGTGAATAAGTGAGCGTTGAGCAGATGCGCGTTATTTTTCGATATGTAACGTTGGACGCCACTATTAGACAGCACCTCATAATTTATGTGAAGTTCAGCTATTCCAGGCCAATCTAAATTGTAAACAGTGTAGAGCCAATCACCGTCGAAGAAAATCCCTGAAGCTGAAGAGCACGCATCTATAAATACCGGTGATTCAATAGATGGAATTGCAAAGATCGGTTTGCAATTGAAGAAGTCAATAAAATCGATCCACCAGGAAATGTCCTTGTGAAATTCATGGTCGAGACTAATCTTGTGGTTAGGCTGGTTAAGGGGTGCAATGAGGTTTAGAATTCGGCGGAGTTGACGGCGTGAAGCGCGTCGGCGCTTAACGAAAGATGCGAGAATTTCGCGAAACTCGCGCAGTGTTGCCTCGGGCAAATGTAACGTTTGATCAATATAATTGAATTGAATACACAGAAAAGTCAGATGTTGAGTCGGTCCTTCCACTTTCTTCCAACTAATGTAGAACCCCAACTGACGCAGTAATTTGATAAGTGTTTGCATGGCTTCCCAGCTGCGCAGCGTTCATATGATTTTTCTACAATCAAGAAATCATCAAGATAGGCCTACACAATTATACCTGCGAAACCCCGAGCCAACATCATCCGTTTAACTGCCTGGGTCTGAGGCGGTGAAAAACTCCTGGAGCTCGCCGAGCCCCAAATTTGTTAATTTTTGTGTTTTAACTGGTTTTAAAATGCGCTGAAATTGGAACCTGAATGACTCATCCTGTAAAAGAATCCGATGAGTTGTCGCTACGTCGGTTTGCTCTATCTAATACCATTACCATAACATTGTACGCTGGATGTTGATTCTTAGTGTTTATTACAAATTACAAATTTGTAGTGATTTAGTAATGGTCATCCTTTTATTTCAAGTGACAAATGACCATTAAATCACTACAAACTTGTAATTTGTAACACCTCATGCTCAATAGGTCTACATATTTTTTATCTTAATTTTTATAAAGAGTGCCTGTATTTACCCCGGGGAGGGGGTAATTAGTGCATGGATATGAGGTTACGGGGGTGTATGTGCTATGGCGACAACAAGAATCAGTTTGCAAACATTAGAAATGTTTAATACTAATAAGGGAAAGGATTCTGTGAGAAGAGATGATGGAAAACCTTGAATAAGGACATTTAAAACCACAGGAATAAGGAATCTTGAACAAAAATAATGATGGTCATTACGTTTAAAGGTAGAAGGTAGATGATCTGATTGCTGGCCCGATTTTCAACTTGATGTTTTCTATGTTACATGAATGGTCATCCTTAAAATTGTTGCATTCCAAAGTCTGAGTTGCATAACTCCAATAGTTCTTATTTTAGAAGCACAAGGTCACAAGAAATTTGCCCATTGAGTAGTACACAAACTGGCGGGTGGTTAACCACATTTGGCAGTAATTCACCACATTTTAGCCTATAATTTCTAAATGGAGTATTTCTGGGCCCTAAGATTTTACAGACATAATGAGACAAATATGGGGATTCTTCTGATATCAAAATATCTTGATGTGAAAAACAAATATAAGCCAAAAAAAGGTGATCAGAACATACACCTTTAATCAGGGACAAATGAAATTTATTCATATACAAACATGACAAATGGACTCTTTTGACTATAATATTAAAATGTATCTATGTGTATTGTTGTTCCCAACCTTGCTTTTAAGTAGCGGTTGTAATTAAATTTGAAATTAGAAATGCGATCAACAATTTGTTGCTGGTATAAATTGTCATAAACGGTACGGTTATATATCATTAACATGTGAGTTTGAAAAGACTCACTGTCATGGGTGTAAAATACGAGAGTGTTATTCTACTGAACACTACATGAGCATACCAATTAAAATGAGTAGCAAAACCTCCCTCTGTCCCCTCTTGATATGTTGGATATCCATGAAAAGGTCCATCATTATTCTTGATCTTTTGATAGCGTTGTTTTTGTCATGGTTTTCTTCGATGCTGCTTTCTTCTCAAACATTAAGACATCGTATAACTAATTAACCACCAGCCTCTTCAATCAATCTATGGGAACAATTTGGTTTACATACACCTGTTTACCATTGGCATTTACAGGCTCTGTTCAACAATAGTTCACTATGTACGCAAATATTTGAGAGCGGAAAGCTCAATATATTTTTATTTCCGTAAAAACGAATTCAACGCTTTTCGCTTCATCATACTTATTAGAATTATTTTTGAAAAAACTGTCAGAAATTGCCACATTCCCCAACATAACAATGCGCCGGGTTTTTTTTAAACCTAGTGTCTACAGTGCTCGTTGCTATCGTTCACGGATCGTTCAGGCCATTGATTTTTGTCGAAAAACTAACAAAGGACACCTACTTTTTACTCTATTTGAATGAAATAAGCATTATTTTCGAAAACTAAACTCACCTGGATGACAGTAACTGATGTTTTCTCCTCTGTTGTAATCTATATTCCACCGCTCAGAGTTGTACTCCCGTTTCAAAAATGACCGAATTAATGCTATTTTTCATAAGTCCATATCAGTCATTTAGGCTATTTGCTGGCGTTGGTAACGCACAGAGCAAAGTGTATTTATTAATCCTACAGTCTCGCGAATTCATTTTCAAACATAGAGAGACTAGTGGGTTGAAATATGTAAAGACTTACAGTGGGTTTACCATACGTGCGTGTGGCCCAACACTGACACAAACAAGCTCGGGTGGTATAAAGTGGATGTGACTGGACCTCGACATATATATATATATATAATCAAGCCGGTCGGACCTTTAGCCTTTCATCAAGGTTTTGTGGTGACCACTTTTAAAATAGTGTGAGCGCTCTCTGTGAAAATAGTATAATACAAAACCTTTCCGCAATAATTCTTTGTGTTATGTTTTATATTGTTTTACGGAAGATTTTCCCGGAAAAATTGCGCATGCTGATCGGTTGATAATGATGTCATCGGGAGACGTCATCGATATCAAGTGCTATAAAAACGTTGTCGTCAATAGAATTAGGCGGAGCTAATCGTGTGTTACGATGACGACGGTGTTCATCGGTAGAATAGCTTTTAGGGCAAAGACGCCTCGCTCCGCTCGGCCTCGCACCTTCAGCGGTCGACAGGTCGGCATACGCCTCGCTTTGCTCGGCGATCGACATGTAATTTTGCGAGGTGTCTTTGACAAAGACTAGTTGGACCTATATAGGCATGATTTGATTGGACCATAGAAAAGGGTTATTTTATTTGATGCGCAACGTGTTCAGTATCTGAAACATTGAACCGACCCTACTGACAGGTCCGTCCACCTTTAAAACTTTTTTTTTTTCGTCGCCTTAAATATCAGTTTTATGTCAAAATGGTCAGATATACTTACCCACCTTAAACACCTTATTAAGTCGACATGGTGAGAAACTACTATCTTGCCAAGTTGACAAAAGGAAACTTCATGGCAAAATATTAGGTTTAACAAGTCGACTTCATAAAAAATCGATGTCGTCATGGCGAGATAGGTTAACTCGCCAAGTCAACTTCACAAAGAGTTGATGTCACCATGGCGAGATAGATTATCTGGCCAAATAGGGTTATCTGCATGGGTGACTTCTATTTGAGTGCACACCTAAAGTTGCTTACTTTTCGTAAAATCGCTTTTTGGTAATTTTATTATTACTCTCATCGCATTTGTCTGATTTTAGTATACAGCGCCAATTTTAAGTAAGTAGCCAAATTAACATTTTTATGAAACTTGAATTATAAGTTTTGGCCTTCTTCAATGCATCCAGTCGATCCAAAGGCTCAGTACATTATTTGTGACTGCTACACCGATAAAGTCAAAATTCGGAAACCATGCATGCATTGTGCGAGCGCTTGAATTTGGATTGCCTATTTATTTATAGGGGCGTACATCACTAATTCGCTCCCCATAATTCGAGTTAGCTCGTGACGAAGTCTATGAAATTTTGATATGTTTTAACACAATCTGAAAATGAACCAGATAATAAGGGAGATATATAATAGTGCCATCAGGTACGGATTTTTTTCAACTAAAAGCCGGCACGTCAGAGCGTAATGATTTTGATACTTATAAGTCGGCTTTTACCACCAGCGCATGCCGCATGCGTGTAAATCGGTCCGTAAAATTATATTTCAGCTAAAATTACGTAGGCCTATTTTCATTTTAAAACATGAAAGTATACATTCCAAGGAATACGCAGAACACAAATTTGACATAAAAACAATAATATTTAGTTCCAATTGCTACCATTCTTTCGGTCAAATAGGAACTATTGTTGTACTCAACTTTGCCGAGAGTGCCGCGCATTACCGAATTAGTGGTGTACGCCCTTAGGCTATTCCCGCCTGAGACTCAGTCTTCATTCAGGATACTGCTTAAAGCTACCTATCTGTATTAGACAATCATCATCTACAAGTGTGTTAAAAAAGCTCTTAAAACTCATTTGTTCCCTTAAACAGTTTTTCTGTTTATATATATTGTTTCTAATCTATTTTGTAATTACTGTAATATGTTGTACTATGCTCAAGTTACACTCACATTTTGTAGTTTAAGTTGTAATTTTAAGGGATTTTATCTTGTAAGCGCTCTGAGCCTTTTGGAAATGGCGCAATTAATGCTTTCTGTATTGTATTGTATTGTAAAGGGGACGCCCTCTATCCTTGATTTATTTTTGAAAGCAGATTTTCTTGCAGATTTACATTTGTGATCATATAATATCATGAATATATTCTGAGTTACAGAGCGATACCATTCCTATTTAGGCTACTTCAATATCATGGTTTTAAAGCGGAATTTAGAGTGAAAATAAACTGTCCTGCTAGCAGGACAGTAGCAGGACAGTTTATTTTTACTCTTTAAACCAAATTATCGCGATGTTCAAAACAGATTGTCAAAAAGATGAATAATATCACTTTTGTTTCCCCACAATTTCGATCGAAGGATTTAACTGGACATTTAATCACATTCCTGGACTGTTAACCCTAACCTTCCCAGTGGCGTAGATATGATTTTTTTTTCAGGGGAGGGGGGGGGGGGGGGGGGGGCAAGATTACCAACATGTTCGTAAAAGGGTGCCCCAATTTATTTTGCAGTCAGCTCAGACAATTTGAGAGGGGGGAGGTTAGGGCATGTTTTACACAAAACGTGCTCGAAAAATGGTCCATGTAAGTTATTATAATGCCTATACACACTATATCCGGAGAATGAATCGGGGGCACAAATGGAGTTTTAAGGGTTTTTTCTATCGGGGGGGGGGGGGGGGTGGGGGGGGCTGCCGGACCCCCCCCCCCCCCCTTTTTTTGATTCCTTGAGGAAAGATGATTGTGAGAATTTGACTACTTACGATTAGAATTGCTAAATCTGTAGTGCATTGAAAGGCTTGTCTACCCAAAAGATTGGTATACTTTTTCTGATGCAAGCTTCTCCCAGAAAAAATATGAAAATATTCCCGTATTTTGAGCTGGGGGATAGCTTGATCCCTGGTCACTTAGGCCCTGCCCGCATGCTGATTTGCTGTATATAAGAAACATCACTAGCATTTTCTAGAAATCAATGAACTTATTCATTGAATAATCTATATTTTACCTTAGCTGACCGTGATTAAATAATGTTTAACTAAATAGTTACTAAAATATGTTACTGATCTTCATAGAAGATAATCTTTACATGTACCATCATCTTCATAATTTAAGACCCCCAAAAAGAAGCTTTGTCACAGAGGCAAATGCTAAGTAAATCTGTTTGAGTACAACATAAAATTCAACTAAAGGCCTTGGCTGATGGTCTTTCACCAAATGTTCCATCGACAAAACTTGCTGGCTGACCTGTGTGGGGTTGACATTACTACTGCCTCTCCAGGATCCTTGCGTTTCCTTCAAAGAAGATTTGGTTGTGTAGTCCAGCATAGCATCACTCATCACAGTGTCCTAGGGCCTTTTTATCAGAATAAACAGTACCAGCTGATAACCGAGGAAGCAAAGGAGATATCTACAAGTGTCAAATGCAGAGTGGAGAAAATGTGACAATTACCTGCTACTCTAGCACTACTAACATTTCTGTGCAAGGCTCTCTACATGAACAATGGATTGACAATGTGCTAATAGAGATGAAACTCAAACTTGCAACAGTCGACACTTCTATAGATAATTCAACATCAATATGCACACAACCAACAACGTCAACGCCTCATCAACACAGCTCTACATTGCCATGCTTTGACCTCAATGCATCATCAAGTATGTTTATGGACTATCCATCTACCAATCATGTTGGTATACAGACAGATAATGCCTCTGCTTGTGTCAGTGTTGGAACACAAACCAATACCACAGCGCCAAAGCCAGCACCAAGATTTTCCCTTCAAGCAGTTGTAAAATCTATGCCCATCCCTGCCCCAAGAATGTTTCCCTGCGCCACATCTGTGGAGCCTAAAGTCTCAACAACATCATCAACTTCTGTCACAGAACAATCTCAGCAAAGACCAACCCCCAAACCAAGAACCAGTGTCAGCCCGAGGACCAAAGTAAGACCTACTCCAAAACCAAGGACACAGCTACAGCAACAGCATTTAACATCTTCCCCTCGGACATCTACAAAGCAGACTTCAAAGCAGACTATACTCATTATTGGAGATTCGATCCCAAAATACCTGGATGGCAAAAAGATGTCCAAGCGCTACAATGTAATTAACCAGTGTATCCCTGGCAGCAATCTAGAATCATGGACTAAGCTTGCCCCAATGTATATCAAGGAGTTTACGCCTACAAGTGTGATTATCCATATTGGAACAAATAACATTTCCCGTTGTTACACTGATCATAGTATAGACCTCTACCAATGTGTCATCGCCAACATTCTGAGCGTGGATCCTACTATCAAAATTGCAGTGTCGTCTCTCACAACACAGAACCATGAAGGACATTTCTTTTGGATAACAGAATTCAATGGGAGACTTCTACAAATGTGCAACAAGAACAATTGGACCTACATTGACAATGATAACATAGACTATTCCTATCTCGCGCGCGATGGCTTGCATCTTAATAGAGCTGGTGTCACCGTTCTCGCAAAGAACTATATCTGGTATATCAAAGGACTTTGGAACTCATCTCAGGATTTTCCCATGCCACCTATTCATTGGAGAAGGAACTAATAATCTCAAACCCTAGAAATGTGGATGGCAATGTTGATATTAATAGAACTGTAATTTCACAATCGCATTGTGTAACAAATATCCAGAAATGTAGCAAGAAATCTTGCCTTAACTTTTGTGGTGAATGTATATCAAAAATTGCTAAGAATGATAATTATGTAACTTGTAATAATTGTACTCTTGATTTTCATCTCAAATGTGTTGATATTTCAGAAATTCAGCATACCTATAATTGGTTTTGCAGAAATTGTTTTCATAAGGTCTGTAATAATGAACTTCCTTTCAATGATGGTTTTATTGATCTCCGATGTAGGATTCAAAAGGGATTAAAGATAGCTCATTTAAATATTCAAGGGTTAATTTACAAGACCGACTATCTTAATCTTTTTATGAATGATAATGCTATTGATGTAATGTGTATAAATGAAACATGGTTAAATAAGGATGTTGATGATGCAGAAGTGAACATTGACGGTTATACTACATTCAGACTTGATAGACAAAACGGGAAAATCCGTGGGGGTGTTTTATGTTATGTCAAGGATGGTATTTCTTCAAAACAAAATGTTGATCTATATGAAGCTGACATGGAAGCTATTTTTGTTGAAATTAACTTGCCAAAAACCAAGCCTATTCTCATTTGTAGTATCTATCGTCCACCAGACTGTACTGTTGACTTCTTAGATAAGCTTGACAATATGTTCCAAAAGTGTAATAACATTTATGATGATGTATATATTTTAGGGGATTTTAACTTAGATCAAGCAAAAACATGTAATTTAAGGAAAGTACAAGTTTAGCAAATAATTCACACATGAAACAAATCATTAAAGATTATACAAGGATAGCAGTAAATAGTAAAACTAAAATTGATCTAATATTTGTGTCTAAGCCAGAACTTGTTAAATCATGTGGTGTTCACAGTTTAGGACTCAGTGACCACTCATTAACATATGTTGTAAGGAAATGTAATCAACTTAAACTTCCTCCAAGAGTTGTTAAATCTAGATGTTTTAAAAATTTCAATGAACTTGAATTTATCAATACTATCAAGAATATTAATTGGGATAATATATGCTCTAATAACAGTGTTAATGATGCGCTTCACCAATGGCAGAGTCTTTTTACTGAAGCATGCGATAAGCATGCACCATTTAAAGAGAAAAAAATTAAAAGTTGTCTACCTGAGTGGATTAATGGGGACTTTTTAAAACTAAGTAAAGATAGGGATTACTATCTTGCAATGGCGCATAAAACTAATAGTCAAGAAGATTGGAATAAAGCTAAATCACTCAGGAATAAAGTAAACAATATGAGATATTATTTGAAAAAGAACTATTGTAAAGATGCCATAACCAGTAATATGCATGATAGTAAAAAATTATGGAAAACAATTAAGAAAATTGTACCTAACAAAAAATCAGTTGTGCCTACTTCAATTTCTAACAAAGAGGGCAAATGTTCTGGCAATAGTAAAGATATGGCAGATGAATTTAATAAGTATTTTACTTCAATTGGTGATAAACTAGGCAGTAAATTCAATGAGCATAATAATGTAAAATGTCCTTGTAATAGTGCATGTTCAAGTGACAACTGTATTGGTATTGACAATAATTTTAAATTTGGTACAATTTCAGCTGAGTTTGTCTTTAAACATATAAATAAGATGCAAAATAGTAAATCACCAGGACTAGATCAGTTCAATGTCAGGTTGTTGAATTTGGCTGTGCCCTTCATTTCAAATTGCATTGCTCATATCTGCAACCTGTCCCTGAATGATTCTACTTTCCCTGATGGTTGGAAGAAAGCTAAGGTGACACCAATATTCAAATCAGGTGACAAAACAGACGTAGGTAACTATAGGCCCATCTCAGTATTACCAATTGTTTCTAAAATCATTGAAAGGGCTGTTCATGATCAATTATATGTTTACCTAACAAATGCAGGTTTACTTTAAAATGCTCAATCTGGATTTCGGCCCAAACATTCCACTTCCACTACTCTTCTTGATGTACAAGATTTCATTTTGAAAAATATGGATGATGGATATGCTACTGGTGTAATATTTATTGATTTAAAAAAAAGCATTTGACACTGTAAATCATGAAATTCTTCTTACGAAACTTAAGCATTACGGTATTAATAATAATGAACTCTTATGGTTTGAGTCATATTTAAGCAACAGATTACAGACAGTAAATGTAAATTCAAGTTTATCTGATTTCAAACCTATTAACATAGGCATTCCTCAGGGTTCTATCTTAGGCCCATTACTCTTCATAATTTTTGTTAATTGTTTACCTGAAGCTGTAGATGGATGTAAGACTGTAATGTATGCTGATGATACTTCATTAATGTATAAAGCTAACAATGTGTGTGATCTTCAAATTCAATTAGAATCATGCCTAAATAAAGTAGCTGACTGGTTCAAAGCTAATAAACTTACTCTGAATGTTGACAAGACTAAGTTCATGATATTTGGTACTAACAAAATGCTTAAGAGGTTCCAAGATATTAAACTAACTTACAATAATTTAAATATTGAAAGAGTAGATGAATTTAAGTATCTGGGTGTAAAGTTAGACAGCAACCTGTCTTGGTCTGCTCATGTTGATTATTTATGTAAAAGTGTCAGTAAAAGAACTGGTATCATCAAACGTATGAAACATTTTCTTCCATATCAGACTATTGTAATGCTATCAAATGCTCTTGTTATTCCTCACTTTGATTATGGAAGCACTGTTTGGTCAAACTTTTCTGCTGAGTCTCATAACAAATTACAGGTACTTCATAATAACTTAGCTAGGATAATTCTATCAGCTGATATTAGAACACCAACAAATGATATGATGGATATACTTAAATGGGTAAAACTTGATAAAAGATGGCATAATCACCTAATTCTTATTGTGTATAAATGTTTGAGAAATGCAAGTCCATCATACATATCTGCCCAATTTGAATTTGTTCATAACAGCCATTCACATCTTACAAGAAATCACACCAGTAATACATTGGCTGTGCCAAAATTTAAATCCAATTCAGGCTTGCGCACATTTCATGTTAGGGCAGCATATGCCTGGAATAGCCTACCAGCAGCAGTCAGAATTGAACTGGAGAACATGACCGTGCACCAATTTAAGTCTAAGATTAACGGACTCTAATTGTGTGCAAAGTACTTCTTAATTATATTATTTTGCTATTTCTGTTTGATTCATGTATTATGTGTAAATAGTTGAACATATCTTTGTAAATATTGTATTATTTTCTGTATGATGAGGGCCTGCTTGGAAAGCAGTGCTTGACACTGAAGCTGCCCTCAATAAAGAAAGATTAAACAAACAAACAAACAAACAAACATGTGCAAAAGTAATTGACATCTTACGGTCATTTGACGTTCACCTTGTACACCGTATAAGCACAATGTAGGCCTATACCAAATTTCTTTAAAAGAATACATGCTTTTAAAATTTAAGAAAAGATAATCTCAAACATGTTAAAGAACTGTACGGATGAATTATGCGCAGTTTTACTAGAAATTATTCAAATAATTGTTAGGCCGACAGGTGATTTTTCTAATATTTCTATGAGGGGCTGTGTAATTTCATTACATTAAGATTAGAAAAATCCAGCTATAGCCTCCCTCATGACGTTGCTATTACCTTTTCTTCTTTTTTTCTTCTTTTTTAAATTTTTCTTATTGCTATTACTTATGCTGAATCTCAGTTATACACTTTTAAAAATGCACTGGTGCATTTTGAAAACCAAACACTCGCTTGGGGCAACAGAAACAGTCCAAAATTATAACTATATCATAAGTGCCCATCACTTGGTAAATTCTTCAGGACGTTATACAACTTTTTCAGTTTTAAAAGGTAAACTTTGTAGATTTATTTGTAACAGACTAAAAGATCTCAAAACAGGTGATTTGTTGGAGGGACATCCCAACTGTTAGCCAGTACAAGATCATGTAATAAATTATAAGAGGACCTGACGTCAGTACAAGATCAGTGTAACATCACTAATTTCAACACTCCTAAGCAACTCTGCAAAAGCCATGCTTTTGTTTCTGAGGTCTTCAGAACTTCAGGAAAAGAAGCTGAGTAGAATATTCCAACTCTACCAATGAGATAGAAAGCTTCCATTAACTACATGGGCTACTATTATTACGGGGACTTTACAAAAAGTCTGATAATCTATTGATTATATTTGAGAATTAACCTTTGAGGCACACTTTTGCGTTATTTGCGTATCAACTCCAGTTTACTATGAGTTTGTGGCTAATATTTGTATTCAGATCCACGATCACAGACAAATTCAAATTACTATCTATTTAGCTTAGTAGTAGTGAAGTTATGGGGGAGGTAGCAATTATTGATTTAACCTTATTGATTGTCAGCACAGATTGAACATTTCATTGTTGGTCAATATCTCCAACCTTTAGTTGATAATGATACCACTCTAATATCTCCAAACAAAATTACCTTATGCTTTTGTGCAATGAAGATTGCTTGAGCAACTCCAGCACTCTGATTATGATCATCATTTCATAACCAGTGTTTTCCTGTCCCCAATGTCTTCTTAATCCCATTTAATATGACATACAGTCATAAAAAAAGTAACTATACAGGTAATAAATTGACTTTAAACTCTAAAAATATATATCCTACCTAAAAATATTAAATCATAAAGATGTTGAGAAATTTATCTTCTTTAATATGAGATATTGAACGCTAGGATCGGTTGAATATTGAAGAACTGACAATCTAAAATGTAAGGTAAAGTCACAATTTCATTTTCACATTTTACATTTCAACACGGTGGAGGGTATGGGTAGCGTGTGTGTGGCGTATTGATCCATCGGACTGTCCAACCTGCGTATGCATCCACCAATTGCACTACCGGTAATCGATAAGGTACCTGTAGATGGGTCCGCGTGTAGAAAATAAAAATGTGAAAATGAAAATCGGACCCCACGTTACATTTTGAAGTGTCACTTCCTCAATAATCTTCTTAAATATTCAACCGATCCTAGCGTGCAATATCTCATATTAAAGATGATGAATTGTTCAACAACTTTATAATTTAATATTTCTAGGTAGGATATATATTTATAGAATTAGAAGCCCATTTATTACCTGTATAGTTACTTTTTTTTGATGACAGTGGATATCAGTGGAATCATTCACATTGATTAATTTAGGATCTTCATGAAATCCAACCTTTTCCCGTTCATCTTAAAGAATTTGTATTTTTAAAGAGTACACATTTTATTTCATAGAGATGTCGATCCAGCTAAAACAGTCTATGCTGTAGTAATAAGTAGACACATTAAAAGGTGGATGTTAAGATGATCTCTATTTGCCAATTTCTCTGTGTTATTAATACCCCAAAGAGAATTATTACCAAATATGCTATAATTGCTCAATTATTTTCCAATTATCTTACATTAAATGTATACCAGTGAATTAGCTCTTTGTACGGATCTGTTATTTATTAGGAGAGCCTCAAACTGCTACCGCATTGAATAGGATCCATAACATTATGCAACAAGTTCGACTTTTTCGGCAAAATATGACTAGTGTGCAGTAAGACAATGTTTAATGATGCGACACTTTCATTCAATCTGATTCCAGTTTCGAGGCTCTCCTCGTAAATGGTGGATCCGGGCAAAGAGCGAATAGTTAATAATTTGTGTGTGGTATGATTATATACAGTAATGCTTCATGTAATATGTAACACAAACATTGTTTTATCAGTTTAAACATTGGAAATTTAATTTATACTATACAAATGCTTTTCCCCTTAAGTGTACGTCTTTTCAAGATGCACGGCGCAGAGTTAAAATAAACTGTCCTGCTACTGCTAGTAGGACAGTTTATTTTTCACTCTAAATTCGCTCTAAAACCATGATTTTGAAGTTATTAGGAATCGTGTCGCTCTGTAACTCAGAATATATTTATGATTTATGATCAGAAATGTAAATCTGCAAGAAAATATAATTTTGAAAATAAAAAAATGAATAGAGGGCGCCCTGGAAAAGATCACATAAATTCCCTTTAATATGAAAATCATCAAAAATGCGGCATTTGATGCTTCGACGCTTTTTGCTGCCTTATGTTATGATTTTCATAATAGTGGATCACTGGATGCGGGCTGCACCGACATCCACTACTCAAAATATGGACAAACCCATCCATTGTCACCGGCAACCAAAACAAAATATCCATCTCTATTTGATAATTTAGAGTGCAAAGAAGAGTGACTTAGTCATGTTTGTATTTCACAACGTGCTTCAAATGGTAAGCATGACACGAATAAGACTCCGTGCTACGATGTTTCCAGTAATATTCAAGCAAGTTTCACTGCATCTTTACTTTTATTCTCTACTAAATGTACATATTTTAATATTTAAAATAGAAAACAATAAAGCAGTATCCATTAATTTCCTACTTTACGAGTTGAAAAATAGAAATAACATACCATAATTACAACAATTTTTCCGCGTACATGTGTACGGCATTTCACTTTCAATGCAGCACGTCATGTATAACAATACTCATTGAAATGGTAGGTATTCAATAGGGCCACCCGGCATTCATGCACTCTGTAGCGATTTTCAAGATGTGAAAAAAGGAGGAATTCGTTTTTTGGCCTAAATTGAGTTCTATATGGTTTTTGAGTCTATAATATTCACCACAAGTAGCAATTATATTGGTTATCAAGAATATCTAACAAAATATTCCGATTTATTTTAATAACGTCTAATTACAATAAATGGAAATTGGTGAAAACAATTTTTTTTACAAAATTGGGTTAATTTTATGCAAAAATAAACATGTTGATTTAAACGTTTTATACCAATACTGGTATTATTTGATAGCATGATATGTTGCCTAAAGCTTGCATTTTACCAGAAGTAGATATGTCGTGTCAGTTTGACGCTGCGGCGTGTAAATGTAAAATCCATCTTATACACAATAATATGTAAATTCTATGCAAATTAGGCTAGAACTTAAAAACTATCGCTCCAAATGATTGCAAATTTCATGACATGAAGGCCCAAACACATTACTTTCAATTTATTGAAACAATTCCAATGTGTATCGTAATTGTCGGTATCTCCTTAAGGGAGCATATTTTCTCTGGAATCTGCTCTAATAATGTAAATGTTTAACACGCGCCTTTTGAATAAGTCATTCAATGGCGTGTTGTTATTCACAACGCTTACAGTAGGAAAATAGTTCTTATTGTCTTTGCGGTTATGTTTTTGAATACAGGGTGAGTCAGAAAGAACGGGCACTTCGCAAAGGCGTCACAAATTTACAGGAATGCATATTCAAAATCGCTGGCAGTACTAAAAGACCCATTATTTGACTTTCATTTAAAAAAAGATATTTTTTTAATCGACCATTGAGTTCTCATGTTACATTTATCTTAGTAAAACCACTCATTTCAAAGCCAATCCACGGGATGGCCGAATTATCAAGCCATTCTTTAAACGTTGCAATGAGGCTCGCTTCTTTATTTAGTTGCGATCTCTCTTCAGGTTTCCCTTGAATTCAGCCTTGTTTTACTCATAATTAGTTAGTTTAATTTATATACAGTAATTTTAAGATTTTGTATCCAACATTCATGTGCATTTCAGGGTTATTAACCTGTTTCATTTCTTTTAACTTGTCAAAACCAATAGGTGACAATGATGGGTACAAATCTGTTATTCACTTTTTCTCAAAATGACCAAAATGCAGATAGCGCTTTGTTGCACTAAACCCTCGATTTATTTATATAGCTACATAATGACAAGGAAGTATTCTGCAAGTCCAACTGAGCTTCCGTTTACGGTTTTCAATTCAGAAGATTCCGTCAAAATGTTGCATCCATAATTTTAATGATCATTGAACTGTTAGAAACAGACATAAGGTAATAATTATTTTAATCGAATTTGATATGGGAGAAATTTGAGAGCAAAACAGACTTTATCTTGCTTTAATAACTTAACAAGTGCATACTTCATTGTTATGACTATGTTTGTGCAATACTGAGTTTTATCAATAATATGCATGCAATCTCATTTTATCTATCAGAGATTTAGCAAAAAGCATGTACATTATTTGACCTATCTATCAAGTTTATAAAATTTCAACTGTTATACCGTTTGCTGTGTGAATAACTATTCTGCAGGAGTGGTAACATCACCAACTTGGAACACTTGATTTCGCGCTTTTTCGTAAATATGTTGTAGTTTTGGCGTGGAATATAAGGTTTGTCTTGAATACATCAACAAGTATGAAGAAGTATTTCTATTCTTGTTGTAAAAAATGGAGAAATATACCAATTTTGACAAGAAGTATTTTTCCTGATTTTTGGAAACGGGACCTGAATATTTTGACTTGCCCTGTATTGCCTGGCTACGCTGGACATGGAAAAACGACATTAATTGACAACGGTATTTAACGTACGATTACAAACTACAAAGTGAATAAAGTTCTTTCAATTAGACATTCTTGTTTTGTAGATTTGAAATAATAAAAAATGCCACTAGACTGCACCCTTTCACTTAACCACTAAAAAGGGAATGGTCACATGTTTCTGTAAATAGTCAACATTCGTGTATTACATCCTGCTTGGTTATATAGAAAAACAACATTAAAGGTGTATTTTCCGATCACTCTAGATTTTTTTCTTCACTTCAACATATTTTGATATCAAAAGGGAACCCATATTTCTCTCATTATTTCTGTAAAACCTTAGGCGCAAGATATGTTCCATTTAGACGTTAAAGGCCAAAATGCAGTGAACCACCGGCTAATTTGTGTACTACTCAATGGGTTAATTTCATGTCACCTTGCGCTTCTAAAATAAGAACCATTGGCGTTATGCAACTCAAACTTTGGAATATTACTATCTTAGGGATGATTCTCCATGTAGAATAGAAAACATTAAGTTGAAAATCGGCCCAGAAATCGAAACACCAACCTTTAAAACACCGTATGATATATAACGTAAGATACCAAAGTGAATCAATCGCTGAATAAATCTATATCTTTTTGTATAGAGATGAACTGGGAATGGAAATAAAATTTAAAGAGAACTTCAACGATATCCACCAAAATACTAAACTTCGCAAAAAGTACATTTATTAAACACGATGTATTACAAAGACTTTCGAAATACTGTTTTTCACAAGGGAAAATGCATTGGTGTCATTGTATTGACAGGTATTTAATATTAGAGAAAATAATACATTGCATAAAAGCCTATGGGCTTGATATGAGAGACGTATGAGTTGTTAAGGCTAAGTGGAGGAGATTGAAGGCCGATAAAGGATGAAGGGGATAATATTTTGGTCTTTAGAATCTTTGGGTGACATGGTTTTTTTGGTACCAATATCTCAAAATGACAAAAAAGTTATAGCGTCTTTCTGGTTGTCAACTATCTAAACTCCATTCCACTTTAGTAAAAGGAAATACCAGGAGGAAATATTTTATATAGCAAATTTCGGCTATCTAAATAATCTTTCATTATAACTGGATAAGGAAGAATCTTCTTGCATGGTGCTCAATGCTACGCAGAGCGAAATATAGAGCGAAATTATTGTTCCAAAAGGTATAACCTCTATAATCTTTAATTTACATAATTTACAGAAAACCTTCAACTTATTTTGACAGAGCTCTAGTTTGAGTTTTACGTCATGAGTGTTACACTCTGGAAACCTTAAGTGGTCAAATGATAATTCAGATTGATTAATCTGTTTTCAAATAATACGCATGTAAAGTAAGGTATGTCGAAAACATGTTCAACCGATTTGACGGGGTAATGACGCTTCTGCTGTTCAGTCCAGTTCACCACTAAAACTTGCAACTAATATTGACGGCGTTTTCATAATTCGTTGTGTAAAAGTAAAATAGGGCTCCTTCAAAGAAATCGCAGGTTTTATGGGACACGCTGTAGATAGTCATTTCATTGAACATGTCCACGTAGTCTGGCAACTGTCTCTCCTAGCTCTGACAAAATGTCCGAGGAATTGACAATTTTAATGACTAGTAAGTAATATCCCATTCTGATATGCCAATTCATAACGTAGATCCAATTGGTTTTCTTGCTGGTGACGGTGCATAACGTATTTCACTGGAGCCGATGACTTTGGAGCCATCAGAAGAAGGCTCCACATGAAGCTCTATGCTCGCAGAGTCCTGGTCTGACATGATGTAAACATAGTTGTGCTCATCAAACTCACTCATTTCAAGGTAGCCCTGTGTGAAAAAATACATTGGTTTTTGGTTTGGTTACCTCAGTAAATTAAAGATGTACTCGCAGCAAAAATCATTATTTCACTTGGAAACTTTTGTCAAATCAGCTAGGCCTATGTGATTCGCTGAAAATTGCTACTAGGTACTCCGATAAAATCGGGGAGGAAAGGTATGATAAACTGACCTCAGATGACGTGAGCATGTAATCTATCTCAGTTTGTAGCTCTTTAAAGGCAGGCCGAAGCTTTTGATCTGCGTTCCAACACTTCAACATAATACTGAATCTGTAACGGAAATTATATCAATAAAGCCATTGAGGATTAGCTAAACCTGAACTTTATTATAGTACTAGTAAATGGCACTGACGTAGTGGACCTATAAACTCCCGTCAAGTGATGCTACCAACGGATAGCATTGGCAAACTCAATATATATATTAAAGGCATAGTATGTGATCTTTTCCAGGGGCGCCCTCCATCCATGATTTTTTTTAGTCTTAGAAAGTAGATTTTCTTGCAGATTTACATTTCTGATCATAAATCATAAATATATTCTGAGTTACAGAGCGATACGATTCCTAATTACTTCAAAATCATGGTTTAAAGAGTAAAAATAACCTGCCCTGCTAGCAGGACAGTTCATTTTTCGCTCTAAATTCACTCAACAAGATGTCAGACTCAGAAAAGTCACACATTCATTATGTCTTACAACTCTATTTGTTTAGAATCTGTAACATAATTACGACTAGTACGCCCTCAAGTTGATTATCCTATTATATGCAAATCATCTTAGATGTACCCCGCATAAGGAATTTATTTGAAAGCACAATTTGGAAAAATTCATGTGGGGGGGGGGGGGGGGCGGTATTTTGTTGGGCAAACCTGTTTTAACAGGAAGGGTTTGCATAAAACGCTTGGTTACACCTCAAAGTCTCAATGATTTGTCAAGTTGTCAATTTTGCATTGAAATACTGTAAACGTAGTAGCATTAACTTACATTTCACTACTGCAATGCTCTGGCTTCGGCAATCGGTATCCTTTCTTGACCGCATTTATCACTTGTTTAGAAGACATACCAGGGTACGGATGCGCACCTGATAATAATGGAACATAAATGAATGACCTTTGACCTACAAATATTAAGATGCTCATCTTGAGATATGACAAACTATTGTGTTTTTACTTGTTGTATCTGTAAGATCAATTTGGGATCATGAATCATTTTAAATTTGATCTCCAATGATTTCAGAAAATCTCTAACCTTTGGGCTAATTTGTCTTACATAGATCGGGCGCTAAGACATTGGACGGGTATAAAACCATTGACACCTGGATGATCACGGGGAAATTGATGCTTTCCGCGCAATTTTAGCTATACATGATCATTGGCCATGTTGATTCCTCATTAATCATAGCAGCCTCACGGTGTAACTACACTATATTGAAATGTCAGCAGAAATAATATGAATAGATGTCAAAGAAGTATAACTCATTGTCGCTTTGCTAAAGATTTGTACTCTGAAGCATTTGCTTGATGTGACTCTCCTCATCTTTTGTTCTTATGCGTGTTTATGTTATTTTGGTTGTTATGCAAAGAAGCGCCATGAGCGTCGCTTGGCTTTATAAATTACCATTATTATTTATCATTATTAAAGATACCAAATCTGCTGAAATCAACTATTTGCTCAATATACATGATACAAGGACAAGGCGTCGTGGCGTGACAAAGATTTAGAAATTAGCATATCTTTTATTTGGGCATTTTTAGGCGCAGCGCGCGTAAGAAAGGGCCTGATTTTGAAGTTAAAATGGTCTAGTATTGTCTTCATTGTCTCTTATGCACCCATTATTTGCCAATAGACTGGGGGAGTATGTATAACATGATAACTGGGGTTTTAATTGGCATTTCAGCGGGGCTATGATTGCTTTGTGTATTACCGAGTGTTACGACTTCCCACAGAAGTATTCCAAAAGACCAAACATCACTCTTCGTTGTGTACAGATTATGCAGGATAGATTCAGGAGCCATCCAACGTATGGGAACACGACCCTGCAAGATAAAAATCATGAATAGTTTGTAAAAGTGTTGTAAGACTTACATTCGTGTTTAAATATTCATACTACTTCTTAACAGAGGCAGTCGTTTCGTCATAAGTTGACTCTCTGTTGATATAGGCAGGCACATGTTACTTAACGGATGGCCTGTTTTCGCTCTCCGTTCCTCGTCTCTATGCGTTTGCATTTTATTCTATGCTGTTTAACCAAAAAACTTTAAATTGTCCTTCTACAGAATGAAATTCATCAATCACTGCATCTAAACAGTATTTGAGCATTCGTTATTTGTATGGAACCATTTCATCCTATACAGAGATGGTGAGCAAAATCTGGTAGTGATTTGCCTGTTAATGTCATTCCATCCAATAACTCTACCAGACATATAGCTTGAATATCAGGGCAAAGTGTACACAAATTATGGCACATCTTATTTATATCAACGATATATTATTTGTATATACACCAATCCAACCCAATCCAAATATAGGTACTGCCATCGAGTGGCATTGCTCCTAATACATCAGGGCTCATACCTTATTGACGCCCTATTCCTTATCAATTTGAGATTAAGGTGCAATGTTTGAGCCCAGTGTCTTCCTCGATATCTTACTTACCGATGATTTCATCTCGTACTGTTGTTCACCCGCCAAATCTCTTGCCAGACCAAAGTCACTCAATTTACAAACCATGTTATCACCAAGAAGAATATTTCGGACTGCAAGATCCCGATGGATGCACTGTTATATATAGAGAGACTCCTCATTATCATGTATCATTGTATTCCATGTTTATAAAGGTATTATCATGCTAGTCACCATCATCTTTTAAAATACTAGCATAACATTATAAATGTTCACCGAACCAAAATTAGTCCATACTATTATAATTTATTCCATTGCAATTATCCACAAATTGTCAGTCGATTCATATACAATTTATATAATACCTTATGAAACTGGAAGTGGCCTTTTCAAGACATACATCCATTGCATTACTCTTTTTTTTAAATTTTAAATCTGGCACTTTATAAATAATAAACTTTCCAGTATAACTACCCACATGTTGCAAACTGGAATATCTTCCTGAATAAGAAGGATTCAGATTCATGATTCCGGCCCTAGTTTAGTTTAGTTTTATTTGGCATATCAAGACACAGAGATACAATACATCAGATCAAATATACAAATCTTAAAACAATTACAACAATTAACACAATATATTAATGTAATAAATATAAGAGGACCTGACGTTTCGATTCTAACAGAATCTTTATCGAAGGTAAAATGACAGAATACAACATGTACACAACATATATATAGACAGAGGAACAATAAGGCAGGAAGTGACAAGAGATAATGTAACACAGTGGGGGTCAAAGTGACAGATGGATGAATATAACAATATATTAATAAAAGAAAACATATAATGCCAAGGATAGCCCAAGAAAGCCCTGGCTCTTCAATGACTGAATGACATAGCCCGTATCAAAAGCATCTGTGATCACTTTCATTTTGACTTGTGAGTAATCCTTTTTATTTAACTTTTAATGTAAACGCAATTTCTTACCCCTTTTGCTGACAAGAATGCCATGCCACTCGAAATTTGGAAACCATAGACAAGCAACTCGGTTGATGATATAGATCCCCGTATTTCCATATTATTACCCTTGAATTCTCCAGTGCGCACATTATCCAAATACGTTTTGAGATTGCCATTCGGCGCGAACTCTAAAACAAGGTACATTGGTCCTTTTGGGTCTGAGGTAAGAAAAGGAAAGTCGGTTATGGAATGCATGAGGCAAACTTGCTTATGCCGTTAAGTTCAAAACTAACGCTGTCAGAATAATAGCCTGTGTTTATTTATGTTAAATAAATAAATTAATTAATTAATCAATTAATCGATTATTCAATTAATTAATTAAATAAATAAATAAATAAATAAATAAATGATTAAATAAATAAATAAATAAATAAATATACTAATAAATAAATAAATAAATAAATAAATAAATAAATAAATAAATAAATAAATAAATAAATAAATAAATAAATAAATATACTAATAAATAAACTAATAAATAAATAAATAAATAAATAAAGCATTGGGAACGATAGTTGCTACTCCGAGTTTCACGCTTGTGCGATCAGACAACTGTTTTTACAAATAAACTTTCATGTATAATAACATCTTTGCTTGGTTAACATAGCTAACAGTTGCCTGATGATCACACAAGTGTGAAACTTGGAGTAGCAACTACCGTTCCAAATGGGTTAACCTATATATATTTCGATCTGCATCGCATTGAGCACTCTGCAAGAAGATTGCTTCTTTACCAGTAAATTTTTATTTTTTTATTAATTAAATAATTGAAGTTTTAGTTGAGTATATGTACCGAACGTTTAATATCGTGAAAAATAAATGATTGTTAAATTAAACAAATTTAAATTTACCTGCGTTGAAAGAGGTGCTGATCATGCTTATGACATTAGGATGATATTCTAAGGTTTGGTAAAGCTGGAGCTCTGTCGTAAAGTCGGTTCTTGCTGTTTCCGAAGAATGAGCTGCAAGACAATGACAGATTATCTGAATATTTGAATTACATAATGGGGCTTGATTAACTAACAGCTTTTTTTGGCAACTACGGGTTATATATGCGCGCTTTAATTGACATTTACAATATGTCCGTGTGATGTGAATTATCTGATGATATCAGGTGTTTGGGTGTACTTCGAAGTTACAGATAGAGTTTCTGAAAAGGGACAAACATCGAGAAGTAGTCGTTTGGATGTGTGTTAGCAATCAGTAGCATAGGCGGCAAACGTGGGGGAGATCCCTACAATTTCATGTGGCCGACGCAGGGCCATATTTTGTATTACAAGTGACCTTTTTAACGACATATTGGACCATTTTAGTGTTAGAATTACCCATTTTTGACGCGCTATAGTTTCTAATTTTTCATCCATCTGAGCTCGGATATTTTACACAAGATGGTGTCAGGAAAACACTTCTTGACCAATTTTGTTAAAAAGCGCGAATTTTGTCTACATGTCACCCAACTTATAAAAATAAAATTCGGGCCCTTCCCTGTAAATGTTTTGCTTCCACCTACACTGATAAGTAGGGGTAACAACTTGAAAGCATTACAGTTGATATAAGACATCCTTGAAAGTAGTGTTGAAATAGCTGGTATGCCAATCACAGTATGGTTTTTTATCAGATTCATTTTAACTTTTAAAGTTGTAGGTTCTGATAACTTTCTTTTGGCTATGATTTTTATTTCACATCATCAAGATATTTTGATATCAGAAGAATCCCCATATATTTCTCATTATATTTGTAAAATCTTAGGGGCCAGAAATGTTCCATTTAGAAATTATAGGCTAAAATGTGGTGAATTACTGCCAAAGGTGGTTAACCACCCGCCAGTTTGTGTACTACTCAATAGGCAAATTTCTTGTGACCTTGTGCTTCTAAAATAAGAACCATTGAAGTAATGTAACTTAAACTTTAGAATGCGACAATTTTAAGGATGACATTTCATGTAAAATAGAAAACTTCAAGTTGAAAATCGTGCCAGCAATTATCAGAACATCTACCTTAGAGAGTCGTGCTAAAAGATCATAACCCCATAAAACTGTCTAGTAAACAAGACATCTATCGAAAGTATTCACATGCTACATAAACATTATTACCCTCAAACTGTAAACATTAATCTTACCTTTAAGCAGTTTTACAGCAGCTAACTTTGATTTTTTCCTCGCGCCCAGTACCTCTGCCTTATATACGACACCGAATGCGCCATGTCCGATTTCCTTTAAGAGTGTAATGCCTTCTCGACCAAGTTTGTCAGCTGTTATGCTATCGGTTAAACTCTTTACGTATAGATTTAAAAAAAATGCAATTGCCAATTTATTGATATTTTTGAAACGCCCATATATGTTGATACATTAGGTTACAAGGCCCGCTTAGCAGCGCTATAAATTGATGCCCTAAAAACCGTCAACAAATTTAAATATTCGCGTTCCATTCACTAGCTGGTTGCTATATATGACATAATTCTCGTGTGCAACCAACCGGCTGTATTGAGTAGTTTAAAGGCATGAGCGTAGATGTAATTTGCAACATAATGGAAACTTACCCATGCAGTTAGCCCCGAATTTAAATATATGCACTGGGTAATCCTCTCGTAGTATTGATAACAATAGGTTTACCAGAGCGAATTAATAGCGCTTCTAAGCGGGCAATTTATGTCATGTCAACTAGCAAATCATACATGTTACTAATCAGTTTAAACATCATCATTGAATTCGTCTCCTTGTCTACTTTGTTCTAACAACAACACGGCGTTATACTTCATTCTACCAAACTCTACTATGTGTGCAGTGATGCCAGAGCGTATTCCAACTATTGAACCTCATTCATCACGCTTGTGATGCGCTGGTGTGTATGGTCAGTGCCATGGACATAGTTCCAACAATACGTGTGTAAGACCTTGTGGTGGTGCGTACATACATGCGTATGGGCGTAATGGTGAACCCGCCAATCCGAGGACCTTTGTCCCTACCAGCCGGCAATGTGAGGACAAAAAAAAATGTGACGACCTTTTTTGAAGTCACCTCGCATTTTTCATGCATAAAAACGTATAGGAGCAGGGTCCTCACCCCCCTAAGGTATGTATAGTCCTGTCCTCCCATAGACGTTAATACACATACCATACAAATGTCCTCTAATGTATGATAAAAAAAAAATGTCCTCAGATTGACTGTAATTTCTATACTTTTTTATACGTGTTTTAATACGGGTCCTCACATGGGTTGGTACTCGACTAGGGGTGTAAACCCAGAAGTGCGTACCGGGCTCTTTCAAAAAATGACCGCGTGTCAATTGCGCATGCTGCACTAGTTCGCGCATTTCATGCATCTGGACGTATCTCTGCGATCAACAACAAAACCGTAAATAAAAAACCCCGTAAATACCATACTTTTACCTCAAAATACAAAACAATGTAATTGCTATGTCTTACCGGTTTTGATTTAGCTAAGTTGTCCAATTCAACTTCGTCTAATGTTTTTTCCCGTTTATTTATTTTACGTTTTCTGTAAATGCACAACCCAATAACTACAACAAGGAGCATAGCAAACGTTGTAAGAGAAACAGTTACAGGAATCACAAGTGATGGCTGCTGGTATGGTTTACCTACAGAAAAAGATAGACATTTACTAGTTACTATTTTCAGTACGTACCGGTAGTGCGTATCAGTAAATTAAAATAAAACCAGTTTACATCAAGAATATTGTTTTCTCATGTCCGAAGGCTGACAGCAAAATTGTTAACTTTATTTGTTGTTGAAAGTGGCTCTTTTTACTTCATACTTTTCTTCCATCTTTTCTAACTTTCATTTAATTCAGCCAGCATGCTTATATAGGCTTTTTAAGCCTGGCCCGAGCATTTTGCTTGAGCCTGGTCCCTTCAGGACCCAACGTGTGTCCGTACAGACCGACCGTGTAAACAAACAAACAAACAAACAAACAAACAAACAAACAACAAACTTCGGTACCGCGATAGTTCCAAATGGGCGCAGCCTCGAGGGAAATTCCGAGATTTTAAGATTTTTTAAAAAGAATTTTCATAAAACCCGGACACGTAGTACAGATTTGAAACCAGGGCGATTACATATTCCAAATAAGATTCGTTAAGCTGCCATTCAACATGTTCAATATGCTATCAAATTCGCGTATCACAATAATCATGACAGTGGCATCTGATTGGAGCACTCCTGACATAAATATTCATGAGGTTACACTCTTAAAATGTTTTTACTCAGTGTGTTGAGTTAAACGAGTAACAAATTGAGTCAAAATTTAATCAACAGGGTGCAAAACACGAATATGATACTACTGACCCGAGCAAAGTTGTGAAAAACGTGTTGAGTAAAGCATTTTGAAAGTTGACTCAACGATGCGCAGTTTCCGCTTGCGCATTGGCGATTTAACACGTGCGACATGGTTGAGCTGGGGTGTGGGGGAAATTTTCCTCATTCTTGAAGGTAAGACCTCATAATTATTACCCGAAAGTTACACAATTATCGTTTCATTGTTGTGATGCAATGAACTTTTCATGAAAACATGATGAACGTGATGCAAATGTTGACATTAATCTAAGCTTCTAAGCTTAACTTAATAACTAAGTCCAATAGTATACCCAAGTCAGTCACCCACTCGCTCTTAGACTGGATGCACTCATACACTCTTAGAAGGTCAGGATCAAATACATGAGTAGATTTCCGGCTCACTTTGTTTTGATCCTTTAAGGATCATTTTCGGATCGTTTTGATCCGTTTTCGGATCGTTTTGATCCGTTTCCAGATAGATATCAACAAACGGATCAAATTCACCTTGATCAACTTTGATCTGATTTCCGGATCAATTCGATGAAAAAGTTCATTGGTCAATAGGTGACTGACGTCACTCTTTCGCAAACCGATAGACGACAAGCAGACGATCTTTTGAATTCGGTCGCCATTGAAACAAGGGTGAAATACCGCGGTAAGTTATCCAGTCTAATCTGTAAAATGTTACATGATTTTGTCGGTAAAGTAGTTTTATTTTTTATGTTTGAACATGCTCTATTCTTGTGAACAAATTTCTTGTACCTGACCAGTGCCATCAGTACGATTTTTCGGTCAAAATGCTCCTCACAAAATGTCACGATCACTGCGATGTACTAGGCCTACACGATGTAGTAAGCTTACTGCACTCGATAGTATAGTCTGCAGTGGGTCTCTTAGAAGGTCAGGATCAAATATGAGACGAAAAGGATCAATTTTGATCCAGAAGCGGTATCACATATGAGCTTACCCTTTCCGGATCAAAGTGATCCGACAAGCAGGATCATTATTTTGATCCGTTTCAGTATCATTTGACAGAAATATTTGATCCCATTTCGGATCAAACTTTTTGATCCTGCTTGGCGGATCACTTTGATCCGGAAAGGGTAAGCTCATATGTGATACCGCTTCTGGATCAAAATTGATCCTTTTCGTCTCATATTTGATCCTGACCTTCTAAGAGTGTAGCCCTCTGTAACCCTAATTGTGTAATTTTCTGGGATAATTATGAGGTCTTACCTTCAAGAATGGGGAAAATGTCACTGACATCAGTTGAGTCAAATTCATGTTGTTCAACAGTTGGGCAAACAGCCTGCTCAATATCAGTTGAGTCAAATTCACGTTGCTCAACAGTTGGGCAAACAGCCTACTCAATATCAGTTGAGTCAAATACACGTTGCTCAACAGTTGGGCAAAAGATTACTCAAAAACTGAGCAAAAGATTACTCCTTGTGGGTTGAGTAAGGTTTTACTACCCTGTTGAGTAAAAAAGGGAACAGCTCAACTGTTGAGTAAGGCGGAGTAAAATTTTACTCAACAATTGTTGAGCCAGGTATTGACTCCTTTAAGGACTACAATTTTACTAAACGGCAGAGTAAATTTGCTACTCAACATTTGTTGAGTCAAATTTACTCAAAAATTGATCTGTTCCCTTTTGACTATCAAATGGAGTATGATTTTACTCAGGTTGAGTAAATTAATTTTTAGAGTGTACCAAGGATAAACCAACACTTGCGAGAAAGAAATTTTGTTCTCGTATCCTATTATCTAAAATATTTTCATTCGAACGAGAGAAAAATATCTTTACGGCGTTTTTGGCAAATATCTCCTAACAGCGGCTTTTATAGATGTCGACTGAGACCCTGAATGTTTACAAAAGCCTCAGACACTGAACTAACACCCTTCGTTTCGAATTAGTCAATAATAACCTATTTCACGGAAGTCTTTATAGAGCTTTGTTTCGCAGTGGTTCTCACTTATACCACACCAGCCCTCGGTAGAGCAACATGCTCCCGGACAGACACTTTCCTCTCCATTTTGGGCTGGGTAACCAAGTCCGCATCTGAAGTCGTTGCGGTAATTAGGTAGCTCTGCAAGCAAAAATGATGATTGTAATCTTTAATATGTTTAATATAAATCTACCCTTGTAATCCACCTTTAAATTATGTTCAAAACAGTAAAAACAGCGCCCATAACTGCCACAAAGGGGTTTTATGCATATTACTTAGTAGCAATGTTTTAGAGGAGTGTTTTCTGTAAAAATATAATACATAATGAATAATAGTTTCTATTCACCAATGTCACAATTTATTCCGCATGTCTCATCTCTATGGAAGGTGGGTCACCTTAATATTGTTAGTGTGTGTCGTCAAACTGGACGCTCGCAAGTGCAGCAGTGCCATTAGTACTTGTTAATCTCAACGCTAAATATTTTAAATAAGTTCATATTCTTCTTTAAAAGGTTTTAGAAAAGAACATAACAAATTATAATGTACAAGACTGAATGTTTACAAAAAGCCTCAGACACTGAACTAACACCCTTCTTTCCAAGTAGTCAATAATAACCTATTTCACGGAAGTCTTTATAAAGCATTGTTGCGCAGTGGTTCTCAGTGATACCACACCAGCCCAGAGTAGAGCAACATGCACCCAGGCAGACACTTTCCTCTCCATTTGGGGCTGGGTAACTAAGTCCACATCTTAAGTCGTCGCGATAATTAGGTAGCTCTGCAAACAAAAATGATGATTGTAATCTTTAATATGTTTAATATAAATCTACCCTTGTAATCCATCTTTAAATTATGTTCAAAACAGTACAAACAGCGCCCATAACTGCCAAAAGGGGTTTGTATGCATATTACTTAGTAGCAAGTGTTTTAGGTCCACCAGTCATGCCAGTAAGTCAGTAACCCTAACATACTCGTCCAAAATTTACTGATGTATATATCCTGTATACACAAACGTTCCAAGGAATATTTTCACTAATTATGATGATCACCAATCATTTCGTCGGTGACAAGTACATTGGAAGTAAAAAAACATCCAAAACAAAACATTTAACATTCATAAACTCGAAGAACCTTTAATAATTACACTCAACGAAATATAGATATTACATTCAACGAAATATAGATATTATTTATGATAATAAACTGCAAAGGGCCAAATAAAATCTCCTTGGTATGGAAAATGATGACTATATTTCATAGAAAGGTTATAGTGTTGGCATATCATTCAAATGTTCCCACAATATTGGTGATATGATCAATAATGATACAGGATATTTATGCATGAGGAGTGTTTTCCGCAAAAATATAATACATTTTAAATAAATTCATATTCTTCTTTAAAGGTTTTTAGAATTGAACATAATAGACTATATAAGACTGGAATTAAACATAATCATGATAATACGACCGTGCTTACCATATTTACAGCTGAAATCCGCCAAACTGTTGCAAGATGCAACATTCCAAAATGAACCGCCGTACATCAAATACACACAATCTTCGTTTGTATTATTATTTGGCTGGCCCCGAGCAAAATTATCGAAATCAAGTTCAGGAATAACCTTGAAATGAAAACCATTGTAGTAGATATTGTTAATATTTTTACAAACTCAAATTTGCAAACATAGCCTATCAATCGAGACAATACCAACATACTCGTAGAGACGACGCTAGAAAACACCAGATGGATTTAGAGAATCCATTTGGATCCGTCGCAAAGCCAAAAATGTCATGAACGCCTTATGAATGGCGACGCGGGGCCTACCAACTTCGTCACTTGTACGATCAATTGATCCAGAATACGATAGTCCTTCTTTTTATAGTCTGATAGTCCTGTATGCAATGTGGCAGTCAGTGGCGGCACAAGTTTTCTTTCAATATGAAGTTGGTGGGACTAACCAGCTAATACAGCCAGTAGGGAGGTCACGCTGCATGTCATATTTTGTTATACGCAAGAAAACAATGGAGTCTAGGTGACTGCAATATTTGCTAGAAATAGCTTCGGAAAATGGTCTATTTGGGCATCTCAAAAACTGAGAAACGTGTTAAAAATCATGTAGAATTTTAGAGGAGAGTCAATAACAACTGCAGAACGGTAAAATGTATAGTATTAAACACGTTTGGTGACCAAATTTATGTCGTAAAATGTTGGAAAATTCACGTTTTGAAAATCTGTGGTCTTCGAAATTACAGGAATCCTAACTCATTCTAAGCCTCACCAAATCATGAGATGAACCCTCGTCTACAAAAAAGTCCATGTACGTATTGCTCTATCTGCTTGGAGACAGCGAAGACCACGGAAACCAGGGAATGAAATCCGCCATAGACATTACATGGCGAATATCGTACAGATTTGCACTGCAGTCCTCTGTGTAGGGAGTGTTGACAATAGCAAGGTTGTTTGACTATTGTGTTTGTGCATGTTTGTGACGACTGACCCCGTTAAACAATCTTCATAGCTTTCATATAGGGATTCGGTGACCTACCTATTGACTGAATACAGACAAATTTATATAAGCTTCAAGCTGACTTTAAAATACTGTAAAACTTACAATTGTACCATTTGGCCACTGATATACGCCTTCGTGTTGGCGGTCATTCAATCCTATCCATAGATGATGCTCATAAACAAATGCTGCAAGACGAAATGACAATCCATCTATATGATAATGGGTTTTCTTTTAAATAGGGCATGTTTTCTAATACTAGGCGTTTTTTGGTATATAAAGAGCAAGTGTGAACAATAGCCCAATAAATAGGGCATGTTTTCTAATACTAGGCGGGGTTTTTTTTGTATATAAAGAGCAAATGTGAACAATAGCCCAACAAACATTAACAAAGTGAATGAACAGAGTGATTGCAAATCAAACTGGTAACTCTCTGTAGAGCTCTGATGGGCCAATCAATTGGTTCACTGCATGCAACTCAGAAAATATTCATAATACAAATAAACACAAATGGGCAGGGTTTAAAAAAGCCAATGAATACTATAAGATAAAAGCCTAAACATATCGAGAACAACATCAAGAACATAAATAAGAGGGGGAAATATCTGAAGGTCATTAACATCGAGAGAGCCTAGACAACAAACTCTGAAGAGCTAGAGAGAAGGTGTCTATGTCTGTTCGTACGACACTTAAAGGGACACGAAGAGATGTAATGGAGGCTGCGCCCTCAATTTTGATAAAAACTGAGATTTGTACATTTTTACAATTTTATTACATGTATGAACTTACACCTGTAAGGATTAAGAGAAATCAGCCCTCTTTGTACAACAAAACGTCAATCAAATATTCTGATTTACGGCTGTAGATCAGAATTTCACACTATAGTTGGATAGCATAAGGATCTTCCGGTCCCGGTCCAGGCTGACACAGGCGAGTTATATACCAAAATGTTCTTTGAAGTTGGTTAAACTAGGTGGACATCCTTGCCACCTTGGGTGGTTGATTGACCTTGACCTTGATTTAGAGTGGAAGGTCACATGTGTTTCTGTGTGTTTCAAAACCATGTGTGCTCCCCAGATATAGCTCTATAAACAGTCATAATATAAGTATGTTGGGTATAAAGGCTGCATTTGTGATTTCGTGAGTGGTAACAACAACAAATGACCATAATTAATGTTTATCTTGAATTCGGAGGTAAATTATATATTTAAAAAGATCTTCAACACTACTTTGTCCCTTTAAAAGACTGGATTACTTCCTCTTGGATGTTGCAAAAACATTGTCTGGTAGACTGTTCCACAGTGGAACAGCTGTATGAATGAAACTTCTGTCTCCATAGCGAGTTCTGGCAAAACCCTTCTGTGTTCTATGGTTTGTTTGTGTACGCATAAGCTATGCAACTCACAGTGCTTATGAAACTTACCATTAGAGAAATCTTGTTCTATTTGGCTGTATATTGTAGAGAGGGTTGATCCTTGAGTACTGCACCAATCTTCTGCTTCAGAATATGTCATTGGATCATTTTTACTAAAGTAATAACAGGATCCTTGAAAAGCAAACCAACCATCTAGACAAGGACCTACAAATGATAACATAAAAGTTAAGAAGACGAACTCGTTTTAACATCGGCCGAGCGTCAATGTTTAGTCTCACAGCCGAGGCGAAACAACGAAAATTCACGTTTTATTGCCTTTTGAAGTCTTCTCAATGAGTTAATTTAGGCAATATACTGCGTTTCATTAAACTTAGCTAAGCGTACTGTTTATTTGATTGTTTAACCGGTTTTCCGTGCAGACACACGCTTGGAAAGGCACCAGACGCAAGCAAAATGCCTGGGCGAGAGATTAAGATTTAGGCTTTATTAAGCATGCTAGCTGCAGAGTCACAGCCTGGCAGGTGGTACTACCACCTGCCATGGTCACACCAAGCAAATCACTGTAAAACAAACAGAAAACCACCGTAGGCACGTGGTTATCCCCAAATGCCAAAGGACTTACACGTTGGCCGCAGTTGGACTCGAACTCACAACCTTCTGATTATGAGGGGATACCAACGTAATAAAACAAATCTGAGCACTTTTGTGGGGAAAGGTTGCGTCGATGACTAGAATACGCTCTGACGTCACTGTTGTTAAATGAATGAAGTGTACCCGATTGTTTTCGTATGTTTCGATTATTGTCGGTAATCGCATTCACTCTAACCTGTATCTTGAACCGGTCTGCTACCGTCAGATTATTCAAGTTGCATGCGCGCATTGAGATATCATCAGAAATGGGAGCCCTCATTTTTTTCAGGAAGATCACACATATAACTTAATGCTTACACATGTACTAGCTAACTACCATCTGAAATCCTCAATCGTAGTATCTCATGTAAATGTTGATAGTTTGTTTATTGGCTCTGAATTCAGAATAAAAATATATAATTGATCGCAGATGGCTTTACCCAAGTATCATGTCTAGCATGAGAAAACTTAAGTTCATGCATAAGTGTGACCTGAAGCAAAATCAAAAATGTGCTGAGCTTTGATAAAAATACGAAAAAAAGCATTTTCAGTGGTGCAAAGAAAAAAGCTAAGAAAATGTCTCGCATTTCCATATTTTGTTATTGATTTTTTAGGTAGAAATGGGGTAGGAGTCCTAAGCAGGTGATATTTTCTAATCTTCTAGTAGACAACTGAATTTGCTACACTCGGGCTTTTCTGTCATTATGTCATTGTGTCTTGCTAATTAAAACATCATAACTTTAAAATACCCACTTGTTTTGTACACTTTTTGTGTGTTTTGGTGGTACCAATTATTAATTTTGAATTCAATTAGATAAAAAAAGTGCCTAATCAGGAATTTGTTGTGTTAGGTGTATAATTACCTGTTTGCCGGAAGTCCGTATACAGTTGTGTTACACAATGCTCCTCACTGTGGCCGCACCAGCCACTCTTAGAGCAGCATATTCCGAGACAGACACCTCCCTCGCCGTTAGGGGCACGGTAGGCGGGGCCACATCTTCTGTCTGTTCGGTAATTGGACGGATTATATGTTTCTTTACCTATATAAGGAAAGAGAGCCGTGACTACAAACAAGTACGATCACTCCTAGGATGGTCAGTAAGCTAGTCAGATTATACTTTTTGGATGAGATAAATCAGTCTTCTTTTATTAATCGTCTTTGTGTAAATGTGTTCAGTCAGATCGACTGTCTCATCCTCAAATGTTATCATTAAAATGAAGTATTAGAGTTGGGAGGTGACATCAGTGCGATCAAACAATAATGCCGGTCATTAGCGCAGAAATGCTGCGACAATGGACTTTAGTTTATATTTTATAGGGAAAAGTCGTTATCCTTTTCTATCCTTAGTGACGGTTCAGCTTCTTGCAGTATGAACGAGCTTTGTTCCAATTCAACAGTAATGGCCTTGATAATAGCATGTACCTCCAAACAAATGGCACTCTGTGTTGTCTAGATGTAAAGTGATAAACAAAGTGTAAACATATAGAATTAGGCTATAGATAAAATCCCTATTTGTTTCAGGGATTGGCATATCTATTCGGAATTACTATCGTCAATGATTTTTAACACTTGCGGGGGTTTTTACCGTAGAAATTGTTCTTGGTTAGAATATTTTGTATATTTACACTTTGTTTCCTATATCAGATGTGAATGTTAAGCATCGATGAGTTATATTAATATATTAATATGTCAAAGAGGGATGTAATGTTTACATCTGAATGCTAACAACGTTATTTCAACGTTATTTATGACGTTAACACAATCCAACAACTTTAAGATCCCACTTATATCTAACAAATGATCAATATACAACACTTTGACATTTTCTATTCTGAACCCACTTGGATGCGATGGCAAATTCATTGGGAGCTTACCTTCACAAATGACACTAGCATCTTGAGAATGAGTACAGTTATGATTTCCAAAACCATTGTGTAAACATGTTGTGATATTGTTTTCAGAACCTATACACATTACTTCATCCAACCAAATCCTTCCAGTTCCTTCACCAAACTCGGCGTTCCCAACAGCTTTATGGTTGCCTTCAATAAATCCTAGCTGTCGACAGACGACTTTAGCATCATTATTATCCCAACCATTGTCACATATGGATCCCCATTGGCCATCAAAATAGACTTCAACTTTTCCTTTGATGGACGATCCTCCAGCTAAACGAATTCCAATTGTGGAATCTTAACATCATATTAAGCATAATATGTAAATAGTTAGTATCACGATAATATTGGTATGTCATTTTCCTCTAGTGCTTGCTCTTGAGTTAATTTGTCCCACATTGCTCCACATGTACTTATAAAGTTTGCAAAATGATGTTGAATAAAGATACTACATATGAAGGATTATCCCTTACAAATTTGGACATATTCGAAGCATTTTGGCTCATTAATAATTGAGGTGAATTAACTCATAATATTCAGTGTATAAGTGTTGCCCAAATGTCAATCTTAATTATAAAGAGTTAAGATCAAATTCATGTTGGCTACACGATGGGGTGTGTGCACTATAGGTATCCCTGAAATGTTTCACTAAAAATAAATAAGGTAAAAGATCCTGAAATATGATCACGATTGACTTGTTTAACATCATGTTTCCGAACGTTCACATGACAAAGAAGAACTACCTTGCGAAACGTTGACAAATGGCGCTGTCTTCAGAATCAATGAATTCTTACAGTCGAATTGTGAATATCATCACCAAAACACTACAGTAGGCTATATCAAGCGCTCAGAAACCAGTTTGAAGGTCGGTGTAAGTAGGCGAGGCTAATAGTATCTCATTAACATTATTACAGACAATGCCAACAATTATATTTCATAAGGCAAATGGAGACAAATGGACTATGAAATAAGTCCTTACCTGGGTCGCATATGACGCCTGCATCCTCATTGTGATCACAGGTATGGTTCCCCCAACCATTGTGTGCGCATGATGTGATAGTGTTCTCGGAGTCATTGCAATTAACGTCATCTAACCAAATCGGCCCGATTCCTTCACCAAATCGAGTGTCGATAATAGCTATGTGGTTGCCCTCAGGATATCCGAGCTGTTTGCAGATGATGTTGGCGTCCTTATCATCCCAATAATCGTTACATACAGTGCCCCATTCACCATTGAAAAAAACTTCAACTCTCCCTTGATTGACATCTAAACCGTTAACCAATTGCACGCCTCCTGTACTGGGGATTTCTGCCAAATTCAAAATTCAAATTACGGTATGACACATATAATTATGATATACGACTTTCTCGAATACTCCTTGAACTATTTGAAGTAGCTAATGATAGAACCATGAGAGGTGATAGTTCCGTCACTTGCAATACTCGCCTTAATGAAGATATCAGAATGGAATTGAATTTATACGAAGCTTCTTCTATTTTAAACGACTGTTATAAAAGTGAAATTGTGTGATAGTGAAGTAAGAACGCAATATCTACAGACAGGCTATTTTTTGCGAGTTGATACACTGCAAAAACTGCAGAACGTGTTCAGATGTAACAGATATAGAACATGTTCTGAACATGTTCTGATGTGTTCTGAACACGTTCAGAACATATCCAGAACACGTTCAGAACATGTTCTAAATCTGTTACATTTTGAACATGTTCTGGAACACCTGGAGAACACACCGTGAACATGTTCTGAACGCGTCATGTGTTCTGCACCTTAGGCTATATTAAAATGCGTTGTGTAATGTTTTACACCCAGCATCCACGAGAACATGAAAAATCAACATGATCAAAGAGCTACTAAGTAAAAATGTTGAAATTGAAACATTGAAATCCATTTTATTATTCGATAATGTATAACATTCCGTTATTTAACTTATCGAGGGCTTACTATATTCAGCGTAAAGCATTCAAGGTCAACATAATCGGTTACCACTTGCAACGTGCATTATTTAACAAAATATTATAATAACGCATAGTTGAACAAAAGAAAGCTCATCGATTATGTTGACCTTGTACGATTGAGACCTCCGGGGGTGCATTTCTTACAAAGTGAAGAACTATAGATAACGTCGTTCCATCATTATCACAACGAACAATAGGCTTAATACAACAATAGCTGTCTTTGGTTTTCACTGCTTATGCAAACTGAATGACCAAATGTGTATTCTTTGATGTAATAAACATGTACAATATTTTTCTTCAAACAAGAGCAAAAGGCATTGGCAGCACAAGAAATTCAGCAAAAGTCATACAGCATGTAACTTGTTCCACGGTCAATCATAATTAACAATGATGAACAGGGCCCCGGTTTTTGTTCTTGTTTGTTTTTCAGGGTGGTTTTTTTGGTAGGGGTATAATATAAAGAGCAAATGTGAACAATAGCCCAACATACATTAATAAAGTTAATGAACTAACTGATTACAAAACAAATTGGTAACTTTGATGGGCCAATCAATTGGTTAACTGCAACTCAGAAAATGTTCATAATACAAGTAAACACACACAAAAAACCAATGAAAGTGGCGTGTCACAGGCATAAGATAAAAGCCCAAACATATTATAGAGAACAACATCAAAAGTATAAATAAGAGCCTATATCTGATTATCTGGCGGTCATTGATATCGAGAGAGCATAGACAACAAACTCTGAAGAGTTGGAGACAAAGTGTCTGTTCACACGACACTAAAAAGACTGAATTCCTTCCTCTAGGATGTTGCCAACACCATTGTCTGGAAGACTGTTCCACAGTGGTCAGTGGAGCAGCTGTATGAATGAAGCTTCTGTCTTAGCAGCGACATCTGGCAGTCGGCAATGATAGCCCGTTTCAAGGTAAAAAGGACCTCTATTGATTTGAATTGGAATCAGCCAATGATGAATGTTTGTAACTTCCAGGAGCATGTCAGTAAAGATCAGTATGGTTACATGTATAACCTAAATGGTGCGAAGTATAGTACTCTCCCGTTTGCCGACGACTTTTGTTTAATAACCACTCATACAAGTACTCATCAGCGGATTATGAACGAAATATCTGATATAACTTCTACCATGAACTTGGCTTTGAAACCAGTTAAATGCAAATCCCTCTCGATTTGTAGCGGTAAACCAGAAGCGATTGAGTTTCCATTGGAGAAAACAGGGTGAAGTCAGTAAAAGATTCGCCTGAAAATTTCCTTGGTGTGCTTATAACTTTATGCAACAAAACTAGCGAGCACTTTGAAAAGGTTAAATCAAAATTGGTGTCAATGATTGAAAACATCAATAGTTCTTTGGTTCGTAATGAATTTAAGCTGAGGATATATACTGATTATTCTATTCCATCCATCAGGTTACTAATGACTCATGAACTTACTGACTCTAACTCTTGATCACATTCACACCAATGCTATTAAATCTTGGCTCAAAATGAAACCCACCGGTCCTACTACTGCCATTATTTTTGGTCCCGACGGTTTAAATTTCAAGCGCATTTCCGACATCTACCTGGAAAGTCATACTGTGTTGTATGGTAGGTCTCGGACCTCAGCCGACATCCGCGTTAACAATGCGCTGGACTCAAAAATAGAACGTGAAACCAAGTGGACCAAAAAGATGGTTAGGAATGGGATTGGTGCGAGCGATACCATCTTTAAAGATGCCGTTATTAAAACACCACCCACCTGTAATACGTGGCCTACTATCAAGAAAACAATTCAGGACGTTTTGAAACAAAACCGGTCAGATTACTGGCGTGATTACGTCAAGCCTTTAATCCAACAGGAGAGAATGCTTGAGTTTATTTCAGCTGAAAACTCTGATCTCACCTGGCGTTCCATCATCTACGATCTCCCCAGAGGGGTCCTGTCATTTGCTGTCCGCTCTGCCATTGGTTTCCTTCCCACCCTTTCTAACTTGAGTCGTTGGGGCAAGCGGACTAACACCCGCTGCCCACTTTGCAAAAATCATGAAAGCCTTCTCCACGTCCTTAACAACTGTTCAGTGGCTCTGACACAAGGTCGCTAAACATGGAGGCATGATTCTATTCTTAGGCACATCGTTTATCTCCTTCAGGATTCTTCGAAGAACCCTGACGTGAAGATGTATGCGGGCATCAAGGACATGACCACCTCTGGAGGTACAATACCACCTAATATCCTCCCTACTTCACAACGTCCTGATATTTCTGTATAACGCTTCTGCTAAAACAGCCATGATCGCCGAGCTAACAGTGCCCTTTGAACAAAACACCGACAAAGCCCATAGTCGTAAACAGAACAAATATGCCAGTCTCATGCTTGATTTGAATAGAGGGGCTTTTGAAAACGTCTCTGGTCTGTTTTGAAGTAGGTTCCCGTCGGGGTGGTTACCAAGGACAACATTTCTCGTGTAAAGTCAATGTTTAAATTCACTAAAGCAAGCTTCAACAAAAAAGCTATCAGAGACATTTCAAAGTTGGCTCTTTTAGGATCATATGGCATATGGAACAGCAGACAAGATCCAAATTGGGACAATATTGATCACCTGAATATTGCCCACTCTTAATCATGCTTTGCTTTCTGCTGCTCCTCAAGTCACCTGATTGTTTTATTCCCTGTAATTTTTTGATGTATTTTGATGTAGCTTTGATGTATTTTGTCTACCCTGCTTTGGCCCATGTTGATGGTCTCCATTGTCATGTTGGTCATGTCCTGGGTTTTATGTATGCTTTTTAACCATGTTTGTTAATAAAGTAATTGAATAAAATGTATTTGTATTCAGCTGCATTCAGAGTGTATAAGACAATCTTTAAATTCAAACACCATTTTAGTAGAAAAAGTTGAAAATGAATGCCCCCCCCCCCCCAAGAACCTACATGCCACTTTGCACATGTTTAGATATAATAGTTTACATATTGTATCAAAGTCACGTGTTGGTTCTTGGGGGGGGGGGGTTGCTATAGAGAAAAAACGATTTATCATTGTCTTCTATGGAAATAGAAAAAATGCGATATTATAATACTTTTAAAATTATGTAAATTGCTTTTTTGTATATATTATCAAAGTTTATGTATTAGATTAAAGGTATATTATGTGATCTTTCCAGGGAACGCCCTCAACATCGGAAAAAAAATAGAAAGCAGATTTTCTTGCAGATTTACATTTCTGATCATAAATCATGCATACATTCCAAGTTACAGGGCGATACGATTCTTAATTACTTCAAAATCATGGTTTTAGAGTGAAAATAAACTGTCGGAATCCCGACACTTTATATTTTTCACTCTAAATTCACTCTAAAACCATGATTTTGAGGTAATTAGGAATCGTATCGCTCTGTAACTTGGAATGTATGTATGATTTATGATCGGAAATGTAAATCTGCAAGAAAATCTACTTTCTAAAAAAAATAATGAATAGAGGGCGCCCTCTGGAAAAGATCACATAATATGCCTTTAACCTCTCATTACTCTCTTGTTAATTTATGATTAAATTTAAAATCATGTGTCATTTGTGGGCGCCCTTGGGCTGATTCCCATTCAAATCCATAGAGGTAAAGTTGGTGATATATGCCTGATTGTTGTCAGTAATTTCATACGGATTTAATATCCGCGTTTTATCATCATCATCATCGGTCGTCCGTGGACGGAACAATGGAAGCAGCTTAGTTGCTTCCATCATTCTTTTTTGGCTATTTTTTTACTCCATTGTGCCACGCCTAGTGGAGGATGTATATGAATGCATATTATATGTGTGTGTACGGACACAGACCGGGGTGATCGCCTACTCTTGACGAAGGAGTCTGTGACCATTTAACGTGCTCGGGGATAGCTCTTTCAAAACACGGGACCAACATTTCTATGTGACTTCCGAACCACGGTGCGCCTATGTACATACTTCAGTCTGCACGGTCTGAAGGAGGCATATCCGCGTTTAAATCGGCATTATAATGCTGACGTCATATTACCCTATATTTATTTATTTATTTATTCGGACATACACTTTCAGAACAGTGGCATCCGCCAACTTGGCGAATGCGTCCATACACACAATATGAAAAACAGAGTGAAAATTATATACAAACAATTTACAAAATTATAAATGGCAACTGTATATCAAAATACTTATATCAAACGAAATTGCATTCATACTATACTGAACGATACGAACCCAAACAATCAACATCTCTTCGTATGCACAAACAAACAGAGGATAACTAATAATATCAGATTATTGAGAATGACAATCATAATGCATGGATTAGGGAATAAAAAATCAGTGCTATATTGTCAAACATCAACACGGGCGATAGTAACCTATTATATTAAGTGAAATACAGACGAATAAGCCAAATACTGATTAGGCCTCATTCATTTCAATCCATCTGTTAAGTCATACAAACATTTATCTGTAAATGTATACCATTCGCTTCCATTTTTGCCAGGTTTTTGCGTAGGCCAATATATGATTACGAAGAAACATAAGGTTTCGATAGCTCGACAATATAATTACCGTTTCCCATCAATTTCAACAATATGATGGAGGTCTATATTGTTATACAGTTAAGGTTTTTAAATAGCTGAATGTACATGGGCAAACCAAAACCTGATTGTACTAAAAATACTTGAAATGCAATAGAACCGTTTAATACAAGGCACTTAATAAAAATAATACAAGGCACTTAATAAAAATGTATTCGTATTTATTTCATACATTAAAAGAGCTCAGCTCAGTAGGAGTTAGAGTCATTCGATTTTGCTCTTTCCAGCAAACAAATGTTCTGTTCTACACTTTTCGATTGGATAGAAATGAACGGCAACATTTAGCATTAAAGGAAATCCGTACCATTGAACTTTAGCGCTCAGATATGTAGCATTATTATTATACAGACCACTTCTGTAGGTTAAAGTTTTTAAAAGTACCGCGTAAAGACAAAATCGGTTTTAGAAAGAAAAACAATCGCATGTATGGACGTCGCCATATTGATCAAAGCTATGACGAAGACTTACGACATGTCCGCATTCATGTATTGATATTATCGATTTATGGATTGAATTCCTGCGTGATACCGACCAGTGACCCGTTGCTGATAAAGCGGTTTTAGTTACGATGACATCACAATACTTGGGTATGGCTATCCCATCAGTACTACGACGCAGAAAACCGGCCGCGAATTTCAAATAATCACAGGTTGGGGATGTGCATTCTAAATTCGTTTAATTAAACATTATAGTTCTGTGTTCAATTAAAATGGTCAATATACATTAGATAATTATTTTCCTACCATATAATGCATGGTTTAATGAAAAGAACGGTATACCTTTAACAGAAATTTGGGTACATTTATTTACATGTTTTATTGACGATGATAATGTTTTATATATCAGTTGTGTGCGAGTTCACATCAAATAATTTCAATGGAATATAATATGATATCAGATTATGATCTCAATTGACAGACGGTGTAGGCCTATTAATGAAGGAGTTGAATGTAAAAGGAAGATGACAAATTTCCTTACAAGACATTCCTAAAGGGGCACGGAGAGATTGTCGATAAAAATGAAATTTGAAAAGAAGAAAAATAGTTTCAATAGATAAGGTATAATAGAACCCTGAAACGTAATATTTCATGGGGAAAGGGTTGAAGTGATGCACTAGATAGACATTCTGGTGAAGCCATTGTGCCGAATTCTGCATATAATTTCGATGTGATGTACATTGAAATTACCAAATTGTGAAATATTACAATACTACGAATTAAGGTAAACGGTTTCAGATGGTAGTTAGTATAAATATGCCTAAGTTTTACTTTGGTGCAAAAAAAACCCCAATTTACAGGAAAATTGAGTGCGCACTCCCATACGTATCTCTCAATGCCCCTAAGCCACATTAACCAAAAGCAAAAAAGAACTAGTCCTACTTAGTTCAATTTGAGATGTGATTTTGATATGAACCAGAAAATAAAGACATAGAGAAATGAAATTATCTCACTTCCGATCTATTTCATTACTTTATTCAGCTTGAAGACGATTTGCTCAACTTACCTGTCGAATGGTTCACAGAGGTCAACGCAATAGTTACAATCAAGTACACCCTTACGTCCATTTTGTAGCCAATTCTAGTCTATTTCTGTAGTTTTTCTTTTGTGATGCGGACCTGTAATATAAATGTATGTACCAATTGAAATTTTCTGTGGAAAGAATTGTATGTAAAAATGTAACAAATGTAATCGAACTATTTGACTGTTGAACAGTATAATTGTGTGAAATATTCATACTTAATGTATATATAATAGGATTGTCAATCTAATTAAACCAATGGTTCATCATTAATCATGCTAGTATATTCGAATATTTTCTCAAATTCTTGATATACGGTATTGTATTCCACTATTATAGTACACTTATTACCTAAATGCTATAAACAACACAGAAACTACGCGGTTCATTGTAATATACTTATACCTGTATGGCAACCTTTTAACTTGATCAATTATAAGCTGATGGGAAACGAACGTTATTTATGAGGCAGATAGTTGGTCATAGGAAAAGTGGTCAATATGTAGGTAGATGTAATTACTTTTGTGCGCGCGTATGATAAGCTGTAAAAAGCTTTTACATTATATAGGCCCTATACACTTGTAGGTAGATCTGACAAAAAATAATTACATTACCATTAATTAATATTAAATGGAACATAACTTAAAACTTAACTTAACTTAAAATATTCAGTTTAACTGGTAGAATAAGAATTTCAATGGTGTATTATGGAGATTATTTGTTTTACTCTCAATGTACAGTTTTCTGAATGTTAGTTTCAGTAATCATCACTTACAAGGTGAACTCTTTTATTTGGTGTTGTTTTCATTGTTTTGTTTCGTTTGTTTACTTTGTTTCTCCGTATTCTAATCTAAACAATATATCGTGAACTAAGAATAAAAGGTGGGCATTAACCATAGCAATGCGACATCGTGCAATACCCCGGTGCAATACAGCATAATATATTAATATTTGCTTTCAAAGATCCAATATTTACCATTGTTCTGCGAACAAAGTTCAACAAATTAATAGGCATACACTAACACTAATATTCTTCTTAGGCATATACGGTTATTTAATAGTTAGCTCAAAAAATATTACGATAATCGAATGAAACTAGTGAACGTCAAAAGCTTTCAGAGGACTGTTTGACGCATCCAAGTTTAATTGGAAGCACGTGTTCATTAACCACAAACTGTGTTGACCATGTCCCTTCTATTTATATATATTGAATTTCTCTTGTGACATTACTCATTTGAACTTCCATTACTCAACCGGTAGTTTAAATGTACCTATTTGAAATACGTCTAAGTCAGAAAGCCCCTGACTGGGTCCCTGACTAGACGCTTCTTTGCAAGGACACACATGTTTTTCCCTGCACAAATTAGGAATACTAATATGGACATGAATATACTTCAATAACCTTTGCTAAGCTAATTTCAGTAATCAATCATCAAGACGTAGAAACTAAACTAAGACTAAGAATGCCAATCTATATATGTCTCGTGAGAATTTCCTTATGTTGCTCAGTACATTTGGGCAAATCTGAAATTTATATATATGTAGTCCAGTTTATAGGTTTAGGTACACATTTCAACAGACATTTTGTACAGGTTTCAACTGCAAACAATTGCTTACGTGTTTTGACGTGAATTTATCGCTAAGAGTAATAGGGGTTACCACTTCATGCACTAATCATGGGAATTGATAACTAATAAGTTGTTTCAGCCAAACCTTTTGTGTTGAAACAATAGAGAAAACGTGAGGGGGTTTCGGAGAACTCGTCGATAAACAAGTGTTTCAGATAATTCTAAGGGATTGTGTTTTTGACATCAGAAGACAGAGATTAGAGGTCTTATATGTTTCCGTATCTTAGGTTTCAGTGCGATGTTTTGTAACTTAGTGTATTCTGTTTCCGATGCATACTAATAGTTTGTTATACGACGTACGAATGTATCAATTCAATTTGTTTTATCGCGCGCTTTCTTTCAACTTACTTTATCTGGTTAACTATATATATATATTTGACACTTTGCTTAAAAATCTTCCTATTTTAAAGGTGTCAGTTCTATATTCTTCTCTGTTTTCTTTGTTTGTACACATTTCCTCTTTTATATTTGTTTTTGATTTTCGGTTTCAAAAGTAAGGTTGGTAAGTGCGTAAGAAGTTTCTATCGAATCTTTAATTCCTCCACTGAGACTGCTTAAAGATTGTGTAGGCCTTATTGTAAAGGCAAGAGTAAATGATAAAGACAAGTGTCTGCAAAATGGCGAACTTGCCCGACGCCGGGGTAGGTTCGCCCATATGCCGGGGCATGTTCGCCCTTGGCTCAGAATTAGGCTACACAAAGTACCATAATAACCAATACATATATTATATTCGTTATTCTTTTATTCCAAAATAAAATGTAGGGGTCCAAAATATATAGGGGTGGGGCAATTTTGCGGAACATACTCGTTCAGAATTTAAAAGTAATAAGAAATACCACATTTTGAAATATTCTCCTCTAATAGTAGTGTTCCCCATTCCTTTTTTCCAAAAATCGCAAAAAGTGGGTCGGTTCGGTCGAGCCAGTAAAACAGGGTTGTTGTTTTTTCGTTGCCTAATCCCAATAAATGTAGGATATTTGTTACTTATGTTATCATGTGTGTGATGATCTGGAACTGGATTTAATAATGTCCAGCTCTTCCTTAAACATAGTGTTCAACTTGCGACCCATTCAGCAAAACAATACTTTTATAGTAGTAACGTGAAGTTGGAACAGATTCACCTGCACTATTCATGGTGCTACTCAACATATCGTCAGCCTGCTTCGATAATTGCCTAACTCACTTTTCATATTTTTGTTGTTTTCTCAAAACTAGAAAAAAATGAGTTAGACAATTATCGAAGCAGGGTGACGTTATACTCCTATGTAGGCTATATAGTTGTAATGCTAAAAATGTTTTAAGCAAAAAGCCTGGTGCTGTGACGTAGATGAAAGGAAATAATGTATTGCCGACAATTTGGACGGAATGAATGGTATGACCGAATAAATCGTATATATATTGAAAACGGGAAACCAATGCTGATGACGTCACAGCACCAGGCTGCTGTTACGCGGTTTCATTATTAATATATCCTTGGATCTTTATGGCATTTATATTCATGGAATAATGGATAATCTTCAATTGCCAATTTAGCTATTGGAGCTGCTAAATCTCTGAAATAATTCAATTTGAATTTGAAAGCCAAACACCGACACTTATTCATTATCAAGAAAGTTGCCAAAATCTCGGACGATTGAAGTTGACCAACCTATTAATTATATTCATGGCGGAAAATGTAAGTGCTTTTAAAAGTCTCTATAAATCTCTTTTTTTAAATAATGCCAGAGTGTAATGTATATGCCATCTTTACGTGCCCAACTTTTGACATTCACACAATTTTCAAGCATAAGATTAAATTAAATAAGAATAAAGTTTTGTGGTAAAATCTGTTAAGCTATACCACTAAAATATTTAAAGCCAAAAAACAAACTGTCTGTAAAATGGTAAATCAATGTTTGGTCAAAGCAAACGTAATATACCAGAATAGGTTATAAAAAAGAATGAAATGGAATGAAAAAGTATACCTCAATTAATAAAAAAAATAACCAAATGATAAACCAAATAAAACAGTTCAAAATTGTGTGAAATATTGACTTATTATTTGTAATGTAGCCCTAACATGTCAACAATTTAAAGTAGGCCTAGATAATCCGGGAAAATAATAAACATTATGCCCAGAGTGTAATTCAGTATAACATCTTTACATACACAATTGTTGAAATGCGCACAATTTTCAAGCATACAATAATAAAAAAATAAAGTTTTGTGGTAAAAAATCTGTTAAGCTGTAAAAAAACAAAATCTAAAGAAAGCCAAAAACAAAATGTCTGTAAAATGGTAAATCAAATCCAAATAAAGTCTACTTTTAAAAGCAAACATTACATAATAAACAAAAATAGGATATAATTTTTGTTTTAAAAATCATCATTAAAGCCAAGCTCCAGAATAAGGTTTCACACCACTAAATACATCTCCCATAGGGTTACACGTGAAATGTACAATTTTAAAATGGATATTTCTCGACGTTATAAGAAACTGGTATCTTGGAATTTGGTTTCAACTTGAAGATGAAAGCCATGACTACTAACTCAAAAACTCATATATGGGGGGTAACCGGCATAATTTTGAGCTAGAGCCTTTTCAAAAACTACGAGTTGGGTTTTCCTGGTCACACGCAATTGTTGATTTAGATGATGGCGTCAGCTACCGGAAATGACCTGAACACAAATGTCTCTGTTAAAATATTAAAAAATCATCATTGCATCAATTTTTTTGGACCTGAAGAACGCTGATGTGTCTGTCAAAATTCACACTATATTAATTTCGCCATAACATGTAATAAAAACCCTAATTTTAAACTGTAATTTAGAAGAGGTCTCCCGTTTCGGCATAGAAACGGGCCGGTTTTGGACTATTGCCTCAAAGGGGGTAGGGCCAGACGTTATTTAGTGGTGTGAAACCATAAGAGAAACCAGTAAATGAAGCCTTCATTAGCAAGTTCCATGTCGTTTATTCACAGAAGAAATAATAATTCTGGAAATAAAACACATAAAGGAAAAGAAGAAAAAAATAAGAAAAGAAAAGAACAAATAAATAAAAAAGATAGAAAGAAAGAAAAGAAAGGAACAGATCAAAGACAAATAATGAGAACTAAAAAAAGAAGAAATAAAGAAATAATAATAAAGACAAAAGAAAAGAAAAGAAAAAGAAAAAACGGCAAAAAGGAAAGTAGAAAAAGAAGAAAGAGAAAAGAAAAAAGACACAAGAAAACAAAAAAGATAGAAAATATATAAGATAGAAAAGATAGAAAAGAAAAGAAAAAAGAGAAAAGAAAAGAAATGATAAAGAAAAAAGAGAAACGAAAAAGAAAAGAAAGACATAATAACAAAGGCAAAAGAAAAGGGGGAAAGAAAAACATGAAAAAACCCATTACAAAAGAAATTATGAAAAACGAGAAAGGGAAAAGAAAAAGACACAAAAAAAGACTAACAATATTTTAAAAAGTAAAAAAAAAGAATAAGGAAATGAAAATGTATACCTCAAATAATAAAAAAAATAACCGAATGATAAACTAAATGAAATAAAACAGTTACAAATTGTGTGAATTATGAACTTATTATTTGTAACTATGTAGCCCTAAGGGGAGTAATTCTATTATACCCTTCACAGGGGTATTCATAGTGTGTGATTTTTTTTAAGAACGACGCATTCTACTTCTACCGATGTTGGTGTGTAGGGTATAACAGAATTATGCCCAATTTAAAGTATAGGCCGAGATAAATTTGTTTACTATGTCCTTGTGTTTTTGAAGATGTGATAACTATCTTTTGTTTGTATAAATGCTTTGTCTGATAACCACTTTTTACAAGTTCTAGTTTTTCACACATAGTTGTCAATCCTTAACAATAACTCTCCAATCTTAACAATAACTCTGCATTCTTAACAAAAACTCTCCATTCTTAGCAATAACTCTCCATTCGTGATTTTACGAATGGAGAGTTATTGTTTGTATCGCTCAATTCGTGCAAAATAATGAAGCGAAATAACAATAGGGTGAGGTCTCAGGACTGTATGTATTAGATCAAGGTAGAGGTAGATGTTCTGATTGCTGGCCCGATTTTCAACTTGATGGCTATATTACCTGAAAGGTCATCCTTAAAATTGTTGCATTTCAAAGTTTGAGTTGCATATAACTCCAATGGTTCTTATTTTAGAAGCACAAGGTCACAAGAAGTTTGCCCATTGAGTAGTACATAAACTGGCGGGCGGTTAACCACATTTGCCAGTAATTCAACACATTTTAGTCTATAATTTCTAAATGGAACATTTCTGGCCCCTAAGATTTTACAGACATAAGGCGAAAAATATGGGGATTCTTCTGATATCAAAATATCTTGATGTGAAAAACAAATCAAAGCCAAAAAAAGGTGATCAGAACATACACCTTTAATCGGGGACAAATGAAATGTAGGTTCATACAAACATGACAAATGGACTCTTTTGACTAGAATATTAAAATGTATCTCTGTGGATTGTTGTTCCTAACCTTGCTTTTAAAATATGCTATAGGTCGTAATTAAATTTGAAATTAGGGAGTAATTGTTGCTGGAATAAATTTTCATAAATGGTACGGTTAGATATCATTAACCTACAGGTCACATGTGACTGTGAATTTGTAAAGACTCACGGTCATGGGTGTAAAATACGAGAGTCTGTTATTCTACGGAACACTACATGAGCATATCAATGAAATTGAGTAGCAAATCCCCTCTTGGTTTGAACTATGTTTGATATCCATGAAATGGTCCATTATTGTTCTTGATCTTTTTGGTAGCGTAGTGTTCTTGTCATTGTTGTCTTCTCGATGCTGCTTTCTTCTTAAACATTATTTCGGTTTAGAAACAACTGTCAAATTTCGTGGTGTATTTCATGCAAGGTTCAAATATTTCTAGAGCCTTTTCAAGCGAGTGGAGCCTGAAATATTAAAGGGAAGCGGTCATGGTGAGGATTCTAACGAAAATTGAACAGCGCGCGGCGACTATTTGAATCTAAACAAGTTGGACATTGGCGCAGTCTGTAATTGTTCTACGTATGTTTACATGCAAGCGGTATTGTGTGCGACTCTACAACAATCTCTTAACCCAATGTGGACGGCGCGTTCAATCAACCATCCTTCATTTGTTTGAACGCATTTTCTATCGTATGAAAAGTGATGTATTAGTTATGAGCAGCTAAGGTTTAGCTGGTACAAAATCGTCGTCAGCGGTTTCTTTTCCTCACCATGCGCTATTCCCTTTAAGACATAACTAATTAACCACCAGGCTCTTCAATCAATCTATGGGAACAATTTGGTTTACATACACCTGTTTATATTTTACCATTGGCATTTACAGGCTCTGTTCAACAATAGTTCTCTATGTACGCAAATATTTGAGCGGAAAGCTCAATATTTTTTATTACCGTACAAACGAATTCAACACTTTTCGCTTCATCATACTTATTAGAATTATTTTTGAAAAAACAATGAGAAATTGCCACATTCCCCAACATAACAATGCGTCGGGGTTTTGTATAGTATCTACAGTGCTCGTTGCTATATTGTTGATCGTACATGTTTGTCGAAATAAACACATGACACCTGCTTTTTACTCTATTTGAATGAAATAAGCATTCTTTTCCAAAACTATAGACTCACCTGGATGACAGTAACTGATGTTTTCTCCTCTGTAATCTATATTCCAACGCCCAGAGTTGTACTTCCGTTTCAAAAATGACCAATCCATATACTTCTATGTAATGATGTATTATGACCGAAATAAGGCTATTTTCATTTAAGTCCATATCAGTCATTGGCTATTTCTTGGCGCTGGTAACGCGCAGGTGCAAGTGTATTTATTAATAGTCTCACGAATTCATTTTCAAGCATAGAGAGACTAGTGGGTTGAAATATTATGTAGGGGTGGGTTAACGTGGTGTATTATACCAGCATGTTGAGGGTCGTGCGTGTGGCCCAACACTGACACAAACAAGCTCGGGTGGTATAAAGTGGAGTGTGACTGGACCTCGACATATTTACCAAGCCGGTCGGACCTTAGCCCCGGACCTTAGCATTTCATCAAGGCTTTGTGCCCGGGCTTTGTGGTAACCACTTTTAAAACAGTGTGAGCGCCCTCTGTGAAAATAGTATAATACAAAGCCTTTCCGCAATAATTCTTTGTGTTATGTTTTATGTTATTTTACGGAAGATTTCCCCGGAAAAATTGGTTGATAATGATGTCATGATATATCGGGAGACGTCATCGATATCAAGTGCTATCTTTAAACCAGGGAGGTGTCAAATTGACACCTCCCTGGTTAAACGTGGTCTTAAATAGAATTAAGCAGAGCTAATCGAGTGTACTATTACGATGACGACGGTGTTTCATCGACACTACACGGTAGAATTTATGAGCAAAGACGCCTCGCTCCGCTCGGCATCTCGATCACCTTCAGCGGTCGACCGGTCGGCGCTCGACAGGTAATTTAGTTGGACCTATATGCATGACTTGGTCGGACCATAGAAAAGGGTTATTTTATTTCATGCGCGACGTGTTCAGTATTTGAAACATTGAAACATTTGGCAGTTTAACAGTAACACTCAAAAAGGTCCAGCAAAACGATCCTGTAGCCATCTCACCCAAGCGCGCTAAAATGTCCAGTTTTTAAAATAAAACTTCCTGGAGCCATCTTGTCCCTGATCTTGTTGTTATGCGCGCGCGCAGCTCGCAAAAATGACAATTTTAACATTCAAAAGATCCAGAAAAACCTTCCTGTAGCCAATACATTGAATAATGAAAAATGGAAACTAATTCGCGTGAAGCGCGCAAAAATATTCAATTTTTTAACTAAAATGGTCCAGAAAAACGTTCCTGAATTATACACCTATCAGTTGTAATACGCACTATACGACCCCGGGAATGGTGCGTCACTTTACCGAGGTGCGTCAAATTCTCATTACCATGACGCACGTTGTGTCAAAAAGTGACGGACCTTTGTCATACAATATACGCATCCTCAGTCAATTTTGTGACGCACCATTGGTTGATTCTGACGGACCAATTGACGCTGTTAGATATCGTTGACTGAACTGGTTAAAACATGTGACAACCGAAAATGAAACTATACTTTTGATTCACGGGGGATATGCCCTTTATTCGATGTTGTTAACCCTGGCCCCTCGAATATCAGCATGACACGGACTATTTGAAATAATATTATATATTATATTTATATTATACTTAAAGGAGGTGTCCCGCAAGCATAAAAGTGTGCATTATATGTTAGAAAAATAACTATCGAGCCCAACTTTTGTAATTATATAGAACAAAACACCACACTTATGACAAAAACAAATAAAAACCGCAATCTCTCAACATGCACTTTTTAAAATTCGCGGCGATCGAAAATCCCAGTGTCGATGATGTCATAGTCATACAATTCACATGCGCAAATTTTAGCACCGATATCCATGACGTCATCGACACCGGGACTTTCGTTCGCCGCGAATTTTAAAAATTGCATGTTGAGTGATGGCAGTTTTTATTCATTTTTGTGACTAGTATAGTGTTTTGTTCTATATACTTACGTAATTTCGGCTCGATAATTATTTTCCCAACAAATTATGCTCAATGTTGTGCTTGCGGGACCCTTCCTTTAATATAATTCATAAACTCATTGCACACTTGCAATGGCGATCAAGTGATTTCAGGCATTTTAGAAGTGATGTTTGCCGTAAAGTAAAGCCTGGTTGGTGGTATAGTATGGCATATATTTAAATTATAAAGATCGTATTTTGTTGTTTATCTCCCGGGGGTCGTCGTATTATAGTGCGTCTTACAACTGATAGGTGTATTAAGTCACCTTGCTAAGCTTAATAATGTACCATTGATTAATTCGCGCGAAGCGCGCAATCCAGTTTTTAACTGAAATGGTCCAGAAAACGGTACATGTTTGAATCATGAAACATAGTGAAACTAATTCGCGCGCAGCGCACAAAAATTGGGAATTTTTACACTCAAAGGGTTCCAGAAAAACGTACCTGAAGCCATTTTGTTAAGCTTAAATAATTAAACATTGAAATT